>JAFMZF010000005.1:0-600000 GCA_019155655.1 Kregervanrija delftensis | reverse complement strand
TTCCCTATTCAGTTAGATATTATAAATAGAAATGTACTTCACACTCATGTACGTAGAGAAGAGCATTGTTGTACATTGAGTTTTACTTATATATTTCGCCTTTTTGTTTGGGCTAAGTTGTTGGTCACAAAACACGCAAATAGGCAGTTGATTAACTTGCCAGACGATTCTATATTTATGCATCCTTACACGCGGTCGGGTCGATCGGCGCGGATTTTATTTGGCCAATCAAATTAATTTGTTTGTAATTCCTTACAGTTTTTTTTACCAACGAGCGAAATGGTAAATTAATTGTTTAACAGAAATATATCAACTACTGTAAGTTTAAATAGTTTACAACCATACTAATACTACAACACACAATATGAGTACTCTTACTTTAGTCAAGAAACAAGCAGATTTCATTTTAAGAACTCCTTTGTTAAGACAAATGATTTTACCAGTCGCAAAAATTTTTGTTGATTATGCTGGTTACAGACAAGTCGGTTTAAGGTAAGTTTAACAATTAATAATTAATAATACACATAGTTTATAAATTTTTTGATTACGAATATATGATAGAAGTTCTATTTCATTAGATTTGATTTCAATGAAGAACTAAACATATATTTAAGTTGTATTTGATTGTATTTAAATTTGATTACATTATAGTCGGTTACCCAAAACCAATTACATGATGATAATCTAGAATAGATAATTTTTTAAATGATTGTGTTTTTATATCAACATCATGCTTATATTCATAGTACTAACATTTATGACCCTTTTTTAATTTAGAATGGACGATTTATTATGGGAAGAAAATCCAAATATGCAAAAGGCAATTAGTAGATTACCAGTTGATGAATCATATGCTAGAAATTTCAGAATTATGACTGCTCATCAATTATTTGTGTCTGTTGATGTTTTACCAGAATCAAAAGCTCTAAAGCCGGAAGATGATATCCCATATTTAACTCCTTATCTATTAGAAGCTGAAGCTGAAGCTGCTGAAATTGAAGAGTTAAACAACTCCGTTGTTGCTAAATAATTTTAATTAGTTTTATTTATTATTTAAAACGATTTTCAAATTCACTTTCTTTTATTTAAAGTTTTGTCATTTCATTTTTATTTAAAAAAACAAAAATAACAATTAACGAAAAAAAATATATTTATTTTATTTATTTATCTCATCTTATTTACTGTACTTATCTAATATCCATATTCATTATATACAATGAGCTCTTCATCTTCTTCCATTGGGAATCCACATTCTGTTAAAATCTTATTAAATCCTAATCTTAAGATTTTTTCTTTAATTTCTTCATTTCTAGCATTAAATAACCCCATGAATCCTAGAGAATTTTGCCAAACTTCTTCAAATTTTGCTTTCCTTCTAGGTATAATCATCATCCAATCTTTCATCATAATGAAGTTGTAACTGATTTTATTTATATTAAATTCTTTAAATAAATTTAAAACTCTTTTGATTAAGAAAACATATAAAAGTGATAGTGCGTCCTCTTCTTCTTCAAGGTTTTCAAAATCTTCCTTGATTTTTAAAATTGCATGTTTAAAATTAACTTTGTCACAAATTAATGCATTCTTATTTTCTTCATAATCATTTGGTAAATAATACTTAACATTACTAATAACCTCATCCTGGTAATTTTTAAAATCACCTGGTAATTGTAAGAATTGAATATGTTTATGAAACTGTGAATAACCGCTTTCAGGTCCACTATTAAAAAATGAAAAATATTTCAGTTTGTTATTTTTATCATTATTTAAATTTTCTAGGATTTTATGAATTAATTGTAATTCAATTGGTTTTAGTAAATTCTCTTGTGTTTCAAAATCTTTTGTAATTAGTAAAAAATGATACTTGGAATTTGGAAATTTATTCAAAATTAATTTATATTTACCCAATAAATTATTTATAATTGTTAATTCTGGTTCAGGTTTTAAAAACGGGTTATTAATTTTAACTTTCTTGATATGATTTTCTGTAACCTCTTCAAGACTACCAGATTCAACTGGCCTATTAATTGGCCTTTTAGATAAATTCTTCAAAATCTTGATTTCATAATTTAACTTTGTTTTTGGATCAATTATTAATTCAGTGCTTTCAGCTTCAGTAAAAAGTAAATCTTTATTCTTTAATGCTTCATCAAATAATTTTGTAATTCTTTCATATAAATTAAATTTTTCAAGTTCTTCGATTGTTGATATAGTTATCTCTTCAGTCATTTTCAGTACTAGTGTCACCGTTAATATTTATTTCTATATTATTAAAATAATAATAATTAGTTGTTAACTTCGTCGTCACGAGAAAAGAAAAAAATTACAATTTTACTCGCGTGTTAATCTTCATATTTTATGTCTTTAAATTTTATATATTAAATACTGTATTACATTCTGAAAATCATTATTAAAATATAATTCTAAGCAAAGTAAACACAAAAACAAAAAAAATGGCAACACAACAACTGAGAATTAGATTCAATAACTAACTTACAAAACTGTTTCTTCACAAGTATATGTGAATCCACGAAACATTTCTTGAACTGATGGAGCTAAAACTGAATTAACCGGTGTTAATTTTGCAGCTTGTGATGTAAATTCTTCTTCAAAACATTTTGCATCACGTGGGTCTTTAATTTCCGGAACATATGGTGGTTTAATACTACAATTTAAAATCTCTTCAAAATTAATATCTTCAAAATATGGATGTTCCATAATTTCTAATGCATCCTTTTCACCATAACCTAGCCTTTTTGTTGGATCTCTAGTTAATAATTTTTGTAAAATGTCAACTGCTTCTCTTGCCATTGTTATTGGATATAATGGTTCATCTGTTAAAATTGCATTGAAAACTTCATCTTCATCCTCACCTTTAAATGGTGTCTTAGTTAAAATCATCTGATATAATAAAACTCCAAAGGCCCACCAATCAACTGCCTTATCATAACCTTGATCCTTTAAAATCTCTGGTGCCATTAATTCAGGAGTACCACAAAATGTGTTTGTTTTATTGCCAAAGGACATATTTTCTTTACATAAGCCATAATCTGCTAATTTAATATGACCTTCAGTTGTCAACAAAATATTGTCCAGTTTTAAATCTCTATAAACGACACCATTTTCATGTAAAAATTTCAATGCTAACAGAACTTCAGCTGCATAAAATTGCGCTCTTCTTAATGAAAATCTCTTTTGTTGAACATGCCACATTAAATCACCACCTGAAATATATTCCATGACAAAATAAATACGATTTTCTGTTTGAAAACATTGATATAAATTTAACAAAAATGGATGTTGGTTTTTGTTCGCAATAAGGAAAACTCTTTTTTCGGATTTTGTACTTTCAACTTCATCATTTTGAATAATAAAATCTTTCTTTAAAACTTTAATAGCACATAACTTATCTGTGTGGACAGACTCTGCTAACATAACTTTACCAAAATTACCTTTACCTAGGACTGATAAAAATCTGAAATCATCTAATCCATATCTATGACGATGACGACGTTTTGTTTCAGTACGATGATGATGGTGATGATGAGAATGTTGATGAGGAGGATGAATAGTTGCTGGTGGTGCAATATTTTGTCCAAGATCAACTGATTCATTTGTTTTGAGTTTCATTAAATCATTTGTAGTATGTTCTTGAACACTAAAAGTTTTATCTAGTTTAGTAGGAGATGAATTCTGAGAAATTTTCTTGGATGGAGATGCATTTTGAGACGTTTTTTTCAGTGGGGATGCATTTTGAGACGTTTGTTTCAGTGGGGAAACATTTTGAGATGATGCTTTAAATGGTGAGATGTTTTGAGAGAATGATTTAGATGGCGAAGCAGGTGCCGTAACCATGCCTTCATCTTCGGCTGATGATCTTAATAATTCACTGCTGCTTTTAGCTGTTAACCTTTTTTGTGGTGAAATATTCAATTTTTCTTCTCTTAACCTTTCTAAACTATTTCTTGAAACTGCTTGATGCGGGTACTCTTGTGGTGTTTGTAATTTCTTTGGGCTTTTCTGTTCAACTTGTAATGAAGCTGGTGTTGATGGTAATTTTTTCTCTCTTTTAGTAATGATCTCTGTAATTTTTCCACTATGAGGGGATTCTGTATTAACTGTATTAATTAAAGTTGAACCATTAGAAGGTTTTTCTTGTAATCTCTTCTTTTTACGTAAATCATTTTGAGTTTTCTGCTGTTGAGTAGCCTTAATAGCCTCCAAAATTTGATTAGCCGTTTTAACAGGCATACCACATAAATCAGGAACTAAATGAGCACAACCTGCGTGACACATAATACCACAATCGGAACATTTTCTAACATTCTTACGACCCCATGGTAAAATATAACCACAATGACAACACCATTTTGTACCACGGTTCGTAACTTGAATAAATCTATGTGGAATTCTATGATTAAGTTTAGTCTCATTTGAATCCAAGTCGGCACTTGATTTTGAAATACATTTGGCAATAACATTTTTGATACATCCTTTATGACACAGATATCTACAATCCTCACATTGATAACCAGTATATCTTAAAAAATCACCACAAACTGCACAACACATAATATTATAGAATTGTTTTTGAACAAATTTATGCCCTTGAGATTCAATAACTTCTTCTTTACGTTGACGAATAGCACCATGACGGCCCAAGCCACCACTAAATGCATTGTTATCGCTTCTCTTATTATCATCCCCACTTGTTTTAACGAAACCAAGTGTAATCAGAATTTCACCGGATGGTTCCACACCAAACCAGCAACTCGATCTAATAGGACCTTGAGATATTGTGGTCGACGTGCCAGTTCCAGTTGCACCAGATGATGAAGATGTTGAAGGAAGAGATGTTGAAATAATGTCTTCTTGAGTAGCATGTGGAACTTCGGAAGCCTTAGTAATTGATCCATCTGTTTGTTTTAATTTTGATGCACTAATCCAATTATTTGAATTGCCTCTCTCTTGGCTGACTCTTTTTCTACGGATCTCTTCAGCAACATCTGATAATGGTAACCAAGCTAAACCAACAGGTATCAATTGATCGTCAATTTTATCATAAATAGTAATGGAAAGTTCATTAGCTTTTTCAACTTTAATATCAAAATAATCCGCCCATCTATCATTTCTAGAGCCTTTTGTTCTAGCCTTTTCATTATCATCGATTTTAATGCTAACTATACATTCTGGATTTCTTGTAAAAGCTGGTGATGTCATATGATCGATATTTCTAACCTGCTCAATAGAAATGGATAAAATACCAGATAGTGGATTTTTCCGGAAAGTGTTGATAACGGCATTTTCACGTGCAACATCATCAAAATCAATATACATTGATTGATATTCTTTTAATGATCTCTTCATTATTTGTAGTCTTCTATCACTGTCTAATCGCCCACCTTCAGCCATTGCAACACTTGACCGATCACCATCTACTTGATATAGGTTATACATTTTTTGGTTTGCTTCTCTATATTGTTCTTCCACTTGAATTTTAAATTCTAATAATTGCATCATATACTGAATTTTGTGACCCAAGGAAGGGCATTCATATTTCAAAAGATCTAAAGCAGTGAAAGACGGAGCTTGTACAGTAGAAATTTTGTTTAAACTATTATTATTATTATTATTATTGTCTGTGTTATCATTTTCAGATGATTTATTTAGACTATTACTAGAATTATTCTGGTTTATTGAAAGTCTTCTTAAAGTTGATTCCAAATATTCGATATTTTTTTGAGCATCTCGTATCTGTGTATTACATTTTTGTATGACAGACGAATTGCTAGTTTTCTTTCTCAAATTGGTTGCACCTGTAGCCAACTTTTTTTCTCTATCAATCTTCTTCAGGATATCATCGATCTTCTCCTGATCTGTATTGTTTGACATTGTTGCTATCAAAAGCTCGTATATGGGTATTCGGTGTATAAAAAGTGTGCTGACAAAAAAAGGGCACCAGAGCTGAAACAAACAACAATTTTGAAATCGACAACGCTGAAAAGAAAATAAACAAAATAAAAATAAAAATAAAAAATCAAAATCGAGATCAACTTGTCCCTTCCGCAAAGCATTATTCTGTGCAAGGATGTATTGTACAATATAAACTATATAATTACTTATTGTTACACTTACAATCACAGTCAGGAACAGGACATACATAATGTTTGGAAAACCACTCTTCAGCATGACCAGCGTGCATACTATGATTGCATGACAGACAGAAGCTAAACCACTCTTTAAACTGGGATTCTCCAGTGAGTTGTCTCACACTGTCGTCAATATTGTTATTTTCTTTAATATCTGTACTTCTATTTAAACGATTTGAGTTTGTGTTCATCGCCAAATTCAAATTACCTTCAATATCAATATTGTCCTTGTTCAGACTTGTAGCACCACCATCAATAGTTATATTGTTTTCCCTATCCATAGTGGGTTTTATTTCGCTGTCAATCCGATTTTCACTGTCCACATGCATCAACTCCTTAGGAACAGGAACACCTTGCGTAATCAAACAAATAGCACATCTTGGTAATGGATATCCACAATGGGGACATGTATTCTTACTTTTACTACGTTTGTTATTATCTCTGCCACTAATATTACCATTTTTGTTTGTGGAGATATTAGAAGATGTTGATTTTTCCCTGTCATCTGAAATAGATTTATGGCAATTAGCACATTGTAGATAAACTTGTCTAGGAACAGGATTTGTTCTAATTTCGCCATTCATTCTCTTTGATAAATTTGTTCTTGACACGTCAAATTTAGCTCTTACTGAAAAAAGTCCCCAACTATTTAACAATGTTCTATAACTTTCAACCCAACTGTCAACTCGATCATCTTTGAAATATTTAGGGCACGCAAATGATGCAATTAGACAGGCACTCTGTGTATCATTGCTACGATCAACAAAAGATTGTAATAAGTTAATACCCTTTTCGGTAATACCAGTCAAAATAATTCCTTCTACTTCGCCTCTTTCAATAACGAAATCCGCCAACCTATTTAAATAAACATCCAGCTCATTATCGGGTAAAAATCTCAAGGCTACACCCAATCTTTCTCTCAATGGTAAAGCTGATTCATCCAAAACATCCCACCAATTACCATCGGCAATATATGCAAAAATCACTCTCAAATAGGGATCTTCAAGATCTGATGCTAGCTGTCGGCATTGATCTTTCCATGTATTGTTTATTTGAGAATCTTTAAAAGCAGAATAAGCTGCAATTGCAGTTGACATAATTCTATAAGACTCATTACTTGATTCCCCTAAAATGGTTATCGCTCTTGCAACATCTCCATGGAAAACTGCCCAGCCTGCAGCTCTTTCGAAATTTCCACTTGCAACTAAACTAACATATTTTTCTTCCAATTCCCTAGCCCCAAAATCCCAACCAATAACATACATTGCTAATTTTCTTTGGATTTCTTTGCTACTTTTGCCCTTGAATCCAATTACTGGTTTGGCCAGAAGATTTATCTCCTTGGCTCTTCTCTCCATTATACTTTTTGCAGCATTCATAATATCCTTTTTAGTAATACTTTTGAATCCACTGTATCTATTATAAATCGCAAAATTTTCCTCCAAATTCCAAATACCTAAAACACCGAGATATCCAAAATCAAAATCACCATAAGTCATTTTACCAGTGCTAATCAAATCATGAGAAATATCGATCCATTTCCATGTATTTCTTAAATGCATTTGAGTTTCAAAAGTTTTAAATGATTCCAAAATTTCCATATTATTTTTAGAATTGGTACTATAACCTAAATTAGCTCTTCTTCTAATGGTGGCGCAGATATCGTTCTCTAGTAACGCATCTGATGTAAGACAAACTGATTCTGATTCTGCAACAAAAATATTAACATCATCAGACTCACTTTCTTTTGAAATCGACATATCAGAAACTTCATCTCTTAAATCATCCATGAGATTCTTATTATTGTTATTGTTATTGGTGTTATCATCTCTAGCAATCAAGTCATTGTTAACTTCATCTTTAACATATTTAGTTGATGTTCCACTTGGACCAGTAAATGTAATGTCATTATATGAATTAAATGTAATACCTGTTTGACTTTCTCTAACACGCATTTTATAAATACTACCTGATTGCCTCATACAGACTAAATCAATACCATGCTCCCACTTGGTTGACGGAGCATAGTCAAATGAAATGACTCTTTCGTATTTGGTTTTAACATCAGAAACCTTAGAAATAAACATGGTTCCACGGGGTCTGGCAATTCTCGATATAAAATTTGGATTCTCTGATCTACCCTGTTCGGTCATTGAATCATATTGTTCCAATTCTGATTCTAATGGTGGAACCATACCGATTTGCCATCTTCTCACTAAATCACCATCAAACAAGGCACTAATTTCTCCTTGTTGCATGGATGAAAACCTATAAGGTGAGCCACCTGTTCTTCTTTGATAATCATTTAATAGTTTGTTAAACATTAAAACAGGGCCCTCACTTAATATACTTGTATTGGAGTGATTACGATTCATTTGTGAAACATCCGTGAGCTTTCTACGATCCCAAATTGCAAGGGAACCATCTTCACTGTTTGATGCAAAAATATTTGGATTAAAAGGATTAACAGCAATATTGAGGGTACATCTGGTAGCTAATTGATAAACAGGTTGGTTTGATCTAATATCAAACTCTCTAAGTAATTTATAACTACCTGCTAAAAAATTCCTAGGTTCTGTTGCACAAAACGATAAAGAAGATATACTTTCATTGGGGACATAACTAAAGACTTTACTTGATTTTCCAGTATAATCACCTTTTGTAAGACTTGAGACATCCCAGACTTGGATTGAATGATCCTGTCTACCACGGTCATAGCCTAATGCAATTAATCCATTTTCATTAAATGTCATAGAATTACAAGATCTAGCTTGTTTAGGTTTCAAAACCACTGGGGAAATGGAAGAATCTCTGATATCAAATATAAGACAACTACCATCTAATTGGCCAACTGCAGTTAATCCTGGTGTCACTGATGAATATTGAATGCATAAAATGTTTTCAAAACCAGTTCTTTCGTTCATCTTAATTATGTTATCGTCTTCGTTCTTAGCTTGACTATCGGTTTGATATAGCGTGACTACTTCCCCATTGGGGCTAACGGCCAAATATCGTTCTTCTTCGATATCGAGCTGCCATCCATTTGCTCTAATGACAGATCCAGACATTGTGTGGTTTATCAATCTAGGTCTATAAAGATACTAACAAAAAGGCTAGTAGCAAATTATTCGTAGCCATATTTTCTCGCACTGTGAACTATTTGACGTCAGTTTTTACACTTAGCGGATGTTAACACTTATACTACTAGAAAATATATTATTATATATACACATGCAAAATTTTATATCTAAAAATCGTTAACAGACCATAATTTTCAGTTGTTCTCTCTGGATATGCTGTTTTTTTATTGAAAGGTTTCCTGTATCGTAGCCAGTCATCTCGTCAAATAACGCACCCCATTCGTATTCACCCTTTTCCAGAAATACAATACCCAAATCAAACTCTTTGTATTCACCTTCAAGTAATTGGTTTCCAATACTTGATTGCAATACCCCATTAAACAAAATTTTCTTATCTAATGAAAATGGGGGCGATTTACAAACTGGGATATGTCGAAGCATACCAAAAATTGGATATTTGTTTCTATTGATAAGTTTCAATCTAACAGTATAAAAATTATTCAGCTGAACATTATCAAGATCCTCATGACTTCCATCTTCAGTTAATAATTTTAATGAAATTTCAATTTTTTCTACCTCTAAAATGTCAACCATTTTAGATGAAAATCTCAAACTACGTAAATCAATCGTACCAGATCTACCAGCATAAACAGAATTATTGACCGTATTCGGAATTTTCCAACATGCTCGAACCCTCTTTAAAAGTTCATCTCGGTACCAAAATGCATGATTAATAAAAGTTTGTTCCGCTTCGGGAGTTTTTGTATCAAGGATGAATTGTTTCTTTCTCAAGCTTGGGATTCGACGATTCAAAAAATCATCATCAAAATCCATTCGTTTAATTGGAATAAATAATCTGACATTTTTCTTGCTGTGTAATAAAGTGGTACAATGAAAAGAATTCTCGGGTAACGATTTCATTAATCCATTAGATTCCTGGAAATCTGGATCCTCTGAACCTTCTAACAATGATTGAATTGAAAGCTCCATTTCTTCTGTCCATGCGTTTACAAAATCTAATGCAAGTAAACAAAAATTTGACATTTTGAAACCTTTCGAACACATGTTTTCTAAAAAAACCCAACAAGAATCCTGGTTACCTTTATTAACATTGTTAACTTTTGTGTTTAATGATAATGGAATAATATCACACCCTGCTAGTTCTATACTTGGATACACTGTAACGTTCACAGGAACTGTTACACTTCTTGAAGAATATACTTGAGCATGTGCCTGTTGGTGTGAATACTCTAAAATAAGGCTGGCTTCTTTAACACCACGTTTCCCCCATATTTCAATTTCTAAATGGAATTCACTGTTTCCTAAAATTTTCGTCATATCATTTTTGTTCAAAATTTTGAAGGGCTTCTTTTTCAATAAATAGTATTCGATCTCATAAACTTCATTTGGTGGTAACGTTTTATTATTTAAAAGATGGTGCAATGGCTCGATTGTAGAGTCTAGGAATTTTGAAACCAATTGATTGATTTCAACCTTGGAAGAATTTTTTAAAACTATTTGAAATTGTTTACATTCACCTTCTAAAAGCATGATCCATTTATCATTAAGTTTAACATCGACCAATTTCAACAGTGGTTGCTCATAAATTACATCGGCCTCCCAAATTTTAGCAATAGGATTCTGATAAATTCTTTCCTTAATTGCGTCTTTAGCATTGTTTTGCTTATGTTTAACTTGTTGAAAGTGCCTTTCTTCTAGAATGAACAATTGAGGCTCACAAGAACAAACCGATGCTTTCAATCCATTGATCCTCAATTTACCATGGGATAAAGGGGCAACAAAAAGGGGAATTGATAAATGTGATCTTGGTTTAACCACAGTTGATATTTTGTTCTCTACTGCTTCCAGACTTTGTCTTTTAGAATTAATATGAGTTTTCAGCGGAAAATGATCTAATGTCGAAATTTCCAAATCGTTAAGTTCTATCTCGAAAGCAAATGGATTTCTAATGGTTATAATAGTATCACACAGATCTTCTTGAACGAGTTGATTCTTTTGTTGACCATAAAATTCAAAATCTTGAAATAGGCCCAAATCCCAATAATCGGCTTTTAAATCATAAAGCGACATTTTTTCACTGATATTAGAATAAATATCCAGCTGTTCTTCATCTGTCATTAAACTATGTAGATCTCTCAATAATATTGATCCATATTTAACAGACCCGCTATGATATTTAATTTTATCACAAAAGGCAACAATTTGTTCTAACGTTATCTTCTGTAAAGAATTTCCAGGGTGAATTTTAGGAGTAGATAAAGATGTCCTAATACCATAATTATAACAATATGAATCTAGTAACTCGTCTAATCTTTCACTAACAAATTTTGTAGTTTTTGTTAAAGTTTTAGATGAAATTGTAATGTCAATTAGATTCTTTATTAATAATGATTTTTTTCTTTCCATATTTGTTTTAGTATATAGATCTATCATAGTATCATAGATTCTTAATTTTTGGCTTTCTGAAATACTCTTGAATTCAGAATTAAATACATAAGAGCCTAATAAATTGAAATTTTCATAATCAAAGTCAGCATCTTCGGTGATTTTATCATTGGATAATGGAGAATAATAGAGTGCATTATTTAAAACATTTAAATTAAAGGAACCTTCAACGCCAATAGAGACTAATAGAGATGCATATCTTAAAATACTTTCAGAGTAAACAATTTGAGGAACATAATCTTCTCCCACTTCCTTAGTAATTTTATAATAGTATGAAGATAGTTTACAAATTTTAAAGATTAGTTCTTGAACTGTATTTAATGGTACCTGTTGGAGACTCAATGACATTGTTGACGTTCTTGGCGTGGAATTTGAGCTCAATTGAAACGAAGGTCTGGGTGATGTACCCGGAGATAAAAATGACGATGATAAATCAGAATCTTTAACATTATCTAGCATTGTTGATAAAAATAGGGGTAGCTGGAATGGAGCGCCAATAAAACTTAACATAAATATACAAACTGCTAAACCATCAAACGAAGATGCAAGCCACAAATAATCATTTGTGGATTTTAAATTGAAAATAGCTTCACAAAAATCTGATAATGCACTTTTAAAATTGCCTGCTAATAAGAAAAAATTGGCAGAAAGTTTCTGCTTTCTACCTTTAATCATCATTTGATTTAATTGTTCTTGGTTTAATTCAAAAGAGCCTGCTATTCTTCTCTTTTGTTTTTCAATTAAAGTTGTAGTTGGTTTTAAAGCTTTATTTCCAGTAATATTACCTGGAGATCTTAGAGTCATGTGTTGATATGCTGAAGCATAAGTTGAAAAATTATTCAAGAATTTTGAAGTCATATCACAAATTTTAGTTTCCATATTTGAATTTTCTTTATTGACAAGATGCACATCTTCAATTTTTGTAGTGAAATTATCGGGTGTATTGAAAACCATAATACAATGGGATATAGGATTATTATATTGTTTTTTTAATTCTCTAATTAAATCCTTCAAGTTATCATCTTTTAATTGTGTGGTCCATTTTGCAATGCCTATAACAATTGCAGTTTTCCTAAAAGGTTCAAAATTATGTAAAAACAGTGAGTCAGAATCACCATCCTGAGTGATAAATGTGTATAAAATATGACCTTGTGGGTACGCTTGTGGATTGAAGATTCCAGGGTTGTGTATAAGATCAACCGCCCGGACATCTTTCACTCTTCTAAGTAGAGCAGAGTAAACATCGAACTCAGACCTCGACAGTTTATTGGTCGGGACGATCAATGTCCTTATATTAGAAGGAGATACAAATGAGAGAGTGTCCATAAGGTGAGCAATTAGTTCTGATATATTTGTCTACAGTATTTTAATTAAAAGTAATCATTACGAACTCGGTTTTTGTTTGTAGAAAAACACAAAGTCTACTGAGGAAAAAGCGTGTCAGTTTTTCGAGGAATTTCAGTCACTGATGATGTTTTTGTTTTTGTTTCCTAAAGTTGATTTTCACTTGATTATTTTACCTAAATAATTTTTAAATTGACTTAGATAGCTTAGTTTCATTTTTTATTGTAATTTTAATTATGATTATGTTTTTCACTTTTCATTTTAGCCTTATTAATTTATTTGAACCTCGGTCTAACGTGCATACCAGGATTCAAAGATTTTTATTCTGGTATAACTGTTGATGATACTGTTTATTTAAATTTGGTATAGACTTTGCTAACTCTCCTTCACTTTGAGTGGAAAACTACAGAAGATTTGAAGTTTGTTCTAACGATAACCAATTGGGGCACCGCCAAGATTTCTAACATAATATAATATTATCAATCATAACAGTAACACAACTACAGTTAAAAAGGATATACCTTTTGATATGGAATGCTTCTTTTTGATGCTAATGTTTTCATTTGACTGTATAGGGCTTTATACTAACATAATTATTAATAGTATCTATTCATCACTGTTGTGGTAAATCAGATACACTAAAGAAAATTTCTAGAATCTAATTCTATCATGTCTAACATATATTTCAGGTTCTCCAATCCTTAATTCCCAACCTAATCGTGAACTGGGTAATTGTTCAAACAATATCTATTACTGTAAGCACATTCTTAGATCATTCGATAAAACCGACATGCGCCTCGATCTCTATTGCTTCAATTTCCGCTTCTCAGTTTAAATAGTACTACATTCGCAATTTTCTTGAACCCGGTACTATATAACTCATTGTTTTTCTGTAAAGCCAACTTATAATTCACAATGTCTGCAAACGATTTTTATAGCACTGGTGATAAGGGTGAATACAATCCCCAACAAAATCAACAAAATCAACAATTCCAACAACAAAATCAATATCAGGAGCAAAATCAACAGTATGAGCAAGGTCAACAACGAGGCGAACAAGGTCAACAAGGCCAAAATGGCAATGGTACCGGTGAAAGAGGTTTGTTTACTACTCTTGCAGGTGGTGCTGCTGGTGCCTACGGTGGTTCCAAAATCAGTGGTGAACACAGTAAAATCGGTGGTGTTTTAGGTGGATTAGTTGGTGCTGTTGCCGCCAACAAAATTGAAAACTCTTTTGAACATCACGGCCATAATAACCAAGGAGGTTTTGGTGGTAACCAAGGCGGATTTGGTGGAAATCAAGGTGGCTTTGGTGGTAACCAAGGTGGATTTGGTGGTAATGAAGGGGGCCGTCGTGGTCCACCTCCAGGCCCACCTCCAGGTGGATTTGGTGGTAACCAAGGAGGATTTGGCGGTCCTGGTGGAAATCAAGGAGGATTCGGTGGTCCTGGTGGAAACCAAGGAGGATTCGGTGGTCCTGGTGGAAACCAAGGAGGATTCGGTGGCCAAGGCGGACAAGGAGGATGGGGCGGAAACCAAGGTGGAAACCAAGGCCGTTGGTAATTCGATCTCTTTTCCTCTATATTATCTAGAGGCATTTTTTTTAGTAGAGTTTAATCCTTTACCAGAATGATTATTATCCTTTGCTCTAGAGTTAAAAGCTAGTTCTAAATCTTTAAGTCCATGTATTATGATCAATTAAATTTTTGGTCCTTAAAATAAAATAACTTTTGTAAAAAATTTTACATCTATCTATTCATGTCCAGAGTGAATTCATATTTCGACATAGGTTTTTGAAATGTGATCAGATATCCGATAAGAAATGATTATTCAACTAGATATAAAAAATTTTGCTTTATATTTTATTTTTTTATAAGTCTAAAATACTTCCATGGTAATCATAAAAGCAAACTACTTCATTAATAATTCGATTAAAGTTATTAAGCACTAAGCCTAACTTTACTGAAATGTTCAATTTAAATTGAAAAAAAATTAGAAGTTTATAAATTCAAGATGGTCAATACAGTTCACATAATAAATTGAAGTGCTGTTAGATTTGCTGCTTGTTAGCTAAATTTTTAAGGTCAAATATTTTTTTGCTCCATTCTATTAGAACAGCAAAGATAGTATATTGAAAGCACACATTCTCTCTCAGTAAAATGATGGACTGTTTATAACATCAATATAAAGTTAAGACATGTTACACGAATACCGGTTACAAATATAATTCTATAAATAGATAAGAAATAAAATTGTTGCTTAGCACTATTCGGATAATTATCTAACCGATGGAATAGAAACCTCAAGAAAACAAATATATATAAAGGGACATATAATAAAATTCTATTACTTTTTTTAGAAGGATTTCCTTCTTCCTCGAAAGAAGAAAAAACAGTAAAAGTTCCATAATACCAATTCGGAATGTAATTTAAATGAATAAAATTCATCACAAGACATCATCATAGGCAAATAATTGGATCTCAAATTATTAACAAAGTAATGAAGTAAAAATACTGTTTTTTGTGGTTTATTTAAAAGAGTAAATACTGAAAAATTATTACTATAAATCTATTCCATTGGTAGGAAAACAAGTTTACTACTTTTATATTAATATTTAAATAATTTTTGCCTGTATTTTTATTTTGAATTTTGTTTCTTTGATACTTTGTTCATAAGGACAGCTTGTAGACAATAAAATTATGTGAAAGCTTTCTGCGTTTGCTCCGATTATTAGGATTTCTTCATGTGACGCAATTTTCTTTGCGTTCTGAATCACTTTTTCAACTGTCAAGGTAAGTGAAATTATTCTAAGAAAAAAACCAGCTCTTTTCCTATTTTGTAAATCATTAGTCTCATTTCTTCTGGATTTTAGGAAGGATTGCACTCTTCTATTTATCCATAAATAAACCAACTCATCCTATTAACGAAGGCTTCTGTGCATTTTTAAATCTTATTTTTATTTTTTCATCATTTGAATACAGAAGGTTCCAAACGAGGTATATAGTTGCCTCAGTATCTTCCTTGTTAGGAACTACTATTGGCTCTGGGTACATTTCTTTGAAATACTTATTTCCAATGTTATTACGAAAGATTTGCTGCTGCAATAACTAACTGCTATTGACTGATTATAAAACTTATCAATGAAGTAGTTTTATATCTCTCTTGTGTATTTACATTACTGGTTAGTTTAAAAGCGCTTCATTATTAGAGCCAGCAATATTACTGTCAGGAAGGCTTATTTATTTATAACATCTGGTTGACATCTAAGAACTCTAAGATTTATCTGGCATGAGATCGGAAGTGCTCTTTACAGTGTCTCTAAATTTTAATACTTAAGTAATTGACTCAATAAATTCTTACTTATGTATAGTAGAATCTTTGTTTTAAAAGTTAAAGTTATTTCTATAAAATTATATTTGTTCTAACTGATCAAGTGGGAAAATTCCAATCCTTAAAGATTTCGAATCCTGTAAAGATTCTCTGACAAAACATTGCATGGAATCTTCTCGAACAATCAACGTAATCTGATAGTTATACAAATACTATCAGAGGACAGGTTAGCTTCCTGGATCTCCTACCTTAAGCACCGTTGTAAGTAAACCAGTACAGGTAGACTTGCCAAGTGACATCCCCCTAGCATCGTGAGAGGTCTTAAAACGTTAACAAAATAACAGTACTTACCGTTGTGGTATTAGCTAATATAAATGAAGTGCGGCTAAGTCTTATGAACTATTTACTTTGTAGTATTATTTTAAATAATGAATCCTCAATTAATAGAAACTAAAAATAAGATATATAAAATATTAGAACATTAATGGTTTTGCTTTGAAACCCCACATCTCAACCAGTAGCGTGACAGACTATTTGTAATCCTCAATACCTAAATAAATGTATGAGGATTAATTTAATCCCACAGGATGATCGGTTACAGATATGGTTCGTAAATAGATAAGAAAATACTTACTATTGGTGGTATGTATAGTAGCCGATGGATTTAACTCAGAAAAAATAGATAATAGATAATAACAAATATAATATAGTGATTTATATTTTTATATAAAAGATCTCCTCGAAAGGAAAGAAGTAAAAATTGTAAATAAGAAAGAAATAAAAGTGGGATAGCATAGCTTGTATACACAGTTAAATGAAATTATCTTCGTCCATTTGATAATAACTTAATATCCAATTAAATGTCTTTTAACCAATTAATCGTCATTAAGTATGTGTAGTTATCGGACATTATTTATCCGAGTTTATTTTAAAGGTATGTGTATATTAAAATAACAATATGGCTTAAAATTATATTATCTCAGTAACATGTGAATTAATAAATTAAGGACACAATTTTCACAGGTTCCAAAATAAAATATACAAAAGAGTCAAAATTGGTCTATTTTTATAGAAAACAAATTCTCACAATAACTATGGATTTAATTTGTGGCTACACTCATAAACAATAAAGGTAAGCTTATTTGTAGTGACGACAATAGAATGCAGACTACATGACTAATAAATAAATGAATATTTTTGATAACTGTAACCAATGTGATGTAATGATATTAAGTTCTTGTAATTATTTATATCATATAGCAAAATTAATGTCATAATATGTCTCTAGACTCATGATATATAATTTATGATCTAACAAATATAGAGATTAAATTTTCATACCCTTTGAGTGTCATTACTAGCGGGCTTAGCTCAGTCGGGAGAGCGTCAGACTGAAGATCTGAAGGTCCTGAGTTCAATCCTCAGAGGTCGCATCAATTATTTAACAAGTTTTCAGCTTGTTAAGTTTTTTTTTGTTTTCCAGTTTTTCGATTGAGATGAAAAAACAGAAAAAGACGTTTGGAATAGCCTGGTTGTGGGTTGTCGATTTTAGATATTCTCCAGCTTTGTAATATTTTATCCTTCCCAGCTGCAAATTTCTAGTCTAATAGATATTATTCTTCCATATATTGGATTCCAAATTGACACATTTTTTTCTTTGCATTAACCTGATACCTAAGGCGTATAAACATTGCACATTAGCTACATCTCCAACCCCAATAACCTCCATATAACCTTGAATACATTCCATATTATACACAGCTTCCTATATACCTAAATACTGAAAATGTCACAGAGGTTCATATCTGAGGGCGAGTTTGCTTTTGAATACAATAATAATGTCAACGGGAACACTCGGACAACGAACCAGAATGATGTTAAGCTCCAAGTTAAATTGAACAACCCCAATGAAGAGTACCCGACTTCAAGAGTTATAAAACAGGGACCCAATGGAGATGTTATTGTTTCTGATTTAAATAATGAAAATCATTCACACTATGGACGTCGTGTCAATCACCGTCATGAATATGATGATGTCAATGTCAATGTCAATGACAACGAAGGAGATGCTAATGAAGATGACGAAGATGACGAAGAGTATGATGAAAATGATGAGTCTAGTGACGATGAATGTGAACACTGCTGCCATCATCATCATCATTTTATGGGTGAAGGAGAAGGAGAAAGAGAAGAAGAAGGAGAAGAAGAAGAAGAAGATGATGATGACGAAGAAGACGAAGGTGAATATGAGGAGGAAGAAGAAGAAGAAGAAGGAGAGGACGGCTATGAGGAGGAAAACTATAGTTATCACCACAATCATCATAATCTGAACTCTAATCGGATGGAGGGAAATCCAGTTAGTAAAATGAAGTCATTAGAAAGACAAAAAGAAATCATAAAAACCCAAATTCAAAGACCGTCTCAAGGAAATTTCCTTTGGGACTATAGTATATCACCCGAAGAACTTTCCAAAATTAAGACTTTTTGGATTAATCTACCTGAAACAAGAAAAAGACAGATTGTGGATATTACACATCCTGAAGTTATGAAAGTTATTCAAGATGAACAGAAAGCGAATTGTAATTGTAAACAATGTGGCAACAGAAAAATTACTTTAGAAAGAGAACTTCAAAAATTATATTACGGTTACTACAATGTTAGACAGTTATCGACAGATTCAATTGATGAATGCGAAGTGAATAAAAATTTAGTGGATTCATTTTTAGGTATTGAAGTTTCTTTACCCTTGAATAAACAAAAGCAATCTAACCAGCATCCAAGCCAACATCCGCATATATATCCCCATCAACAACAACATCAATCCAGTCAAAGCGTATATCAGCATTCACAACAACAACAGAAACCATCAAACCCATCGACCAAGGAGGTAATGTCAGTTGCTGAGGATTTACTTAAAAATGACGGCAAAAAATTTATAGATTTGGTTGAGCAATTAGATATTGAAAGGTATGGCAGAGAAAATGATTCAGACCAACAAGATCATCCCATAGAAAATGAAAAAGAGCATAATAAAAATATACTGAATAATGAAAATGAAGAGAAAGGAAATGCGGATGAGAATGGTGAACATGAAAAGTTGGAAGAAGTTGAAGATGAGCAAGAAATTAGCAATGTCGAGAATGAAACTCAATTCAACAATGAAGATAATGAGCAATATTCCGAAGAAGAAGAAGAGGAGACTAAGAGAAGGTTGGAAGAAACTTATCGCATGTTACAGTTGATTACTTCAAAGGTATTGAGAACAAAGTTGATGGAGGCCTATAAAGAGAAAGTTGCTGAGGATAGTAAACTCCAATTAATTGAAGAGTTAGAAGTTGAAGAACGCAGAAAGAAGGAAAAGGAAGAAAAGGAAAGAAAGAAAAAAGAAAAGCAAAAGGAAAAGAAGAGATTAATACAATTAGCTAAAGAAGAGGAAAGAAAACGTATAGAAAAGCAAAAGGAGGAACAGGAAAGATTACAAAAAGAAGAACAGAAAAGGAAAACTGAAGAGGGTAGGAAGAAGAAGGAAGCAGAAAGGAAAAAACGTGAAGAGGATCAACGTCGCAAACTTGAAGAAAAGAAAAAAAGAAAAGAATCAGAACTTGAAAGGTTAGCTAAAGAGAAAGAAGAAAAGGATAGAAAGAAGATGGAAGCCAAGAAAAGACGCGAAGAAGAGGCAAGATTAAAATTTGAAGACAAAGAAAGAAAAGAAAGAGAAAAACGTGAAGAGAAGGAAAAGAGAGAAAAAGTGAAGGAAGAACTTGACCGTTTAGAACAACAAAAAATCTCTTTACAATTGGGATCAACTTTGAATTCGGCACCATCGGAATTTTATGGTGGTAGCAATATCTCCAATGATTCAGTTACTAACACTACTACATCCGGTTTATTAAATCAATCTCTCCCCGGACTATCTAATTTGCTACTTAACGAACAAAGCCAAACTCATTTACCACCATTATTACAACAGAATTCAATACTTCCAAGCAATAGTTCAATGATATCTAGTACTTTTGATTGCGGAAGGTTACCCAATCAGCAACTAAATTTTAATAGTAACACATTGCCTGATTTACAGGTAAGTGGTAATATTCCTAATTCGAACAGAACATCATCTGTTCCAGCACTAGATAAAAATGTATCACTATCGGATACATCACCAAATTCTCCATGGGGATATCAACAGGCTCAGCTTTCCAATTTTAATTTGCCTAACATTTTATCTGCAAATCAACCGCCATTAAAAAATATTGGGGCAGGGAATGCTCCGAATTTATCACTTTTTTCTTCTTCTTTTATTCAACCCCAGAACATCACACCTACAAATCAGGAATCAGATGTTGATTACCTAAACCAATATTTGCCACCACTTTCATCCAATACAGATCCATTGGCTGACATGGCTACAGGTTTATTGATTAATAAGTTTCCTCCACAAAACAATCCACTGTTGAATCCTAGTGTTTTTGATAATACTTCCAATGCCGCTTCCAATATTAATAGTAAGGACACAACTATTTGGGGTACATCCCAAGGATTGAACGATTCGTTAAACTCAGAAACTACTAATACTACTAGTCGTCAAAATTCAATTTGGGGTCCAACTTCAATAATAACACCGAGTGCACCAAGTTGGAATAATATACCATCTGGTAATATTATTAGCAATGGTGGAGGTGACCAAGGTAATGATAATAATCCCAATTATATGCATTTTACTCCTGGAATAGGTAATTCATTCAATAACCAATTGAACGTCACTGATATTGAAATTGTTCAATTAGAAGTTTTCAAGGCGACTGCCCAACTACCCATTGCTCAAAGGATGACTGGTTATCCTGTGCAACTGCTATATCGTTATACAAGGGCAGTTTTGTCGCAAACCGTTCCAGATTTTACAGTGGATCAATTTATTTCTGCTCTAGCATTTAGATTGGGATCTAAATTGAGTTTTTCATACGAAATTTCTAAAGACGAACGAGGTGAAAGTGTTGTTAAGATCATCACGGCTACGGATAGATTGAACTGGAAAGATACAGATTCTACAATGGCTTTCAATAGTGATTTAAAAAATGGTCTAGATGCCGTTGGGAACCATGGGCTTATTGGTTCCGGTCACTTCACTTCACAGTTTGGTGGTTTTGAGGATGCAGGAACCAGCCAATGGAAATGATGTCATCAAAGGATGAAACAAGTTCTCATGATTATATAGTAGCATTATATAAATTAGTTATACACTTTATTATCAGCTCCAATACTGTAAAAGAGGAAACGAACATAACTCAGTTTAAATTATTCTGTATGTAACCTAATTCACGAGAATGAACTGCCCTTTTGGAAAAAAATGAAAATAAAAATGAAAAAACGCAACGAAAATTTTACGAGCGATGACAATTGTATTTGTTAGCATTCACAAATTACGTGTAGACGTCTTTTTTGAATACTATACTTAATACACGCAGATGAGCACGGACAACGTTATCAAGCGGAAGATAGTTATTGTTGGTGACGGTGCTTGTGGGAAAACCTCTCTATTGTATGTGTTTACTTTGGGAGAATTCCCCACTGAGTATCACCCGACTGTTTTCGAAAACTATGCTACCGATTGTCGAGTTGACGGTAAACCAGTCCGTTTAACGTTATGGGATACAGCAGGACAAGAAGAATATGAGCGTCTTAGACCATTGTCCTATTCAAAAGCCAACATCATTTTGATTGGGTTTGCTCTTAATGCTCCAGATTCATTAGAAAATGCTGGCATGAAATGGGCTCAAGAAGTGAACCAATATTGTCCAAGTGCCCCAGTTATACTGGTGGGATTGAAGAAAGATCTAAGACCTTTTGATGATGGTAGTGATCCAAACTACAGCAAAAAATACGTCAGAACAGAGAAGGCAGAACAGGTAGCACGTTTCATTGGTGCCAAAAAGTATGTTGAATGCTCATCATTGACCGGTGAAGCTGTGGACGATGTTTTTGAAATAGCTACTCGAGCTAGTTTACTTTCCATTAATAAACCTGAACCATCTAGCAATTGTTGTGTTATTTCATAATTTCATAATTTGATTATTACCGTCCTCCTTTATTGTATTATCACCAGAACATAAAAGCTTTAAATGAACAATTTTGACACAAAAATATAATCAAAAAAAAAACCAATAAAAACAATTATTTATTAAAAAAAATTATTCCCGTTAAAACAATTTATACTTAATACTTAATACTTATCACACAGGAAACAGCAAAGAAAAAAGTTAAACATGTCAATCCTTATTCACAATCTTATAATATTACTATACGCAGAGTAAATCAAGCTCTAAAATCAATACATTCGCTTCCATCTTATATTGCAATTCATTTTAGATATTTATTATATCTATCACATTCTTTCCTTTACTAATTTAATTTTAATACTTTTTAAATATTCTTTTCTATTTACGATTACGATCATTTACTTGCTTTCCCGTTTAACTTAATTTTGAAGTTTCTTTTAATTTTCTATTTAATACATATTATTGTACTCATATTGTTAAAAACCCATATTTATTCTCGAAAAATATTATTTTTTCTCACCTGAATCTGACACTAAGTAAGTCTCTTAAAATACAAATAAGGCGAATAATGTTTAGGCACTTACGAGCTATACGTTACTTTCATACTTCCAATATTGTATTGGAAGACTTAGATTATTTAACACCCACTGTTTATGCTCTTTCCACAGTTCCTGGAACTTCGGCAATTGGCGTGGTCAGGATAACAGGCCCAGCTTCTCAACATATTTATAAGTCATTCACCCAATCCGAAAATCCTCCTTACCCAAGGAGAGCCACACTCAGGAAATTATACAAACCTGGAAGTTGTAAGAAAATGATTCTTGATGAGTCTCTGGTTTTGTATTTCCCAAAACCAAATACTTACACAGGAGAAGATGTATTAGAATTACATCTGCATGGTGGTAAAGCGGTGATTAATTCCGTACTACAAGCAATATCATCATTACATACACCTGAAAGACCGCTTCGGTATGCTGAACCTGGAGAGTTTTCTAAACGAGCCTTTCAGAATGGAAGATTTGATTTAACCGAAGTGGAAGGGATCAATAGCTTGATACATGCCGAAACCGAATCTCAACGTATTAGCGCATTGGACTCAATGCAAGGTAGAACAAAGGCATTGTTTTTTCAATGGAGAAAACGTGTTTTGAATAATATAGCTTTGTTGGCAACGGTAATTGATTTTGGTGAAGATCATGATATTGATGAAATCGCACAATTATTTGATAGGGTAGAAAAAGATATACTACTTTTGGACAAAGACATAAAGGCTTATTTATTTAAAGTAAAAAGATCCCAGATTTTATTGGAAGGAATCAAAATTGCATTAATTGGTCCACCTAATGCTGGTAAAAGTAGTTTGCTCAATTTATTGGCAGGTGATGAAAAGGCAATTGTTAGTGACATAGCTGGCACAACCAGAGATTCTATAGATATTCCCTTGAATATCAATGGCTATAAAATTATTGTTGGTGATACTGCAGGGATCAGAGAATCCAATAATATTATTGAGAAGGAAGGAATTAGAAGAGCTAAGCTGAAGGCTGAAACTTCCGATATTACTATGTTATTATTACCTGCTGATAATTTATCAGTTGACAATTTCTTTTTAAAAGAAGCCATTGAATCAATAAAAAATAAAAACAAAGTAACAATGATTATTGTCAATAAAGATGATTTACTGGATACAAATTCCAGAATAAAAATAATGGACAAATTATCCCACGATTTTGGTATTTCAACAAATTGTATTAGATTTATTAGCTGTGTGACTAATGATGGAATTACACAATTGGTTGAAGAGTTGACTGCTTCTTTCAAGACAATATCTTCATCGGATAGAGAAGATCCCATTATAATTTCAAAAAGAGCACAAGAAATTTTAGAAAAAGATGTCTTGTACGGTTTTGAAGAGTTTTATAAATTTAAAGCCAGGGAAGATATTGTGTTGGCTTCAGAAGGTTTAAAATATAGTGTCGAAGGTATAGGTAAAGTTACTGGGCAAGCCATTGGTATTGAAGAAATATTAGGAGTTGTGTTTTCAAGCTTTTGCATAGGAAAATAAATTAATGATATACATAAATAATGCACTCATATTAAAAATAATAAACTGAATTAATTTATATGCTTTATTTTCAATGCGCAGCTTTTTTAGTTCTTGCAGGCATTGAATGTTGACGAATTTCAGTCATCTGAAAGAAAAGAGATTCTGGATTGACTATACTTTCTGTATATTTTTTCTCACCATTGTCAATGTCATAGTTTGTGATTTTTAACACTTCAGTATGATCTAAATATGTTTTGATCTCAAACTTTCTTGGCGGATAGGCCCTACCCACAGCTTTTCTACTCTTACATGGTAGAGGAAAATAAAAGCTAAATACCAAAATACCAAATAAAATACCAATTACTCCACCTAATAGCACATCAACAATTCGATGTCTGTTATCTGATATTCTTGAACAGCTTATAAAAAACGATATCGAAAAGGGATACAATACCGAAAGGATTAATTTCCAACTAAACCCTTTAGAATCAAACACTTTCAACTTACCCACCATAAAAAAGGCTAGAACTGTTTGACTGGTAAAAATAGTTGAAGCATGACCGCTTGGTAAACTTCTAAATCCCTCGTTAATTAAACTTACTGATAATTCTGTACAAGTCTCTATTGTAGCCAAGGTTCCAACATCAGGTAAATTGTAGTAATCTGGTTTGCAACGTTTAAGAAAATCAGGACGAGGAAAACCCGCGGAATTTTTCATTAACACAACTGTAAATAATTGACAAGAAACCGATCCCATTAATGCTAACAATCCACAATGGATATCCCAAAGTTTCCGAAGTTTAGTTGAACTTTCTATGGAGGCAAATGTGAAAACAATGATCAGAATAACAGGCAAAAGAACTGAAAAAATAAGTAAAAACCAAACCGGTGCAAAAGTTTCAATTTCTGGTACATACTTATGCATTATTGTAGCATCATTTGGATTAAAATCAGAGTATTTTGGTGTAGTAGCCAGTCCCCATAAACTAGAAATTAGTAGAATAACTAGATATGAAATCCAATCTACAATGTATGAGATAAATGAAGAAGAAGAAATTTCAGTCTTTCCAAATTTAATTGTCTTATCACTAAAATATAACATACTTTGTTCATTATAAACGAGTTCAATGCATGTAAACATGTTCTGAAAGGATAGAAAAAGGTCAGCATGAAACTTTCACGACATTAAATCAGTGATCTGTCAAAATAAAACACGTGTTTTTAAAAGAGGGGAAACAGAGACAGCGAAAAAAATAACCTTTCAGTTCTTCTAGACGAGAGGACTACATTGATTACGTTGACCTTTAAATCACATATACAATCACATATATATCAACATGTTATTAGGCTGGGCTGCTTTTGGTAAGTATTGAACACCTTTGCGTCCTTTGAATATTGGGGATCCGTTATGGAGAAGGTAACCATGGATAATAATCAACATTGAAATACTAACACTAAATTTTAATATTATAGGTGTTGCTGTTAGAGCATTACAAATGGGTATTAGACAAGCTCCAATTTTACATGCTCCAGAAGGCTTTTTATATTCTGCTGCTTTCACAACTGGTTTAGGTTACTTATTTGAAAATTGGGTTGAGAACAACGATAAACTCCTAGAATTAAGATTAGCTAAACTGAAGAAAATTAGAGAAGCTTCCGATTAAATTAAAAAAACAACATAACCATATCATATTGATAAGTGGATTATTTTATTTTCATATTGTCTTGATATATCCACCAGATATAACCTGGACATTGAAAAAAAATATTTACTATTTGGTATTCACGACATCCTTCAAATTACTTATTTATTATTTCTATCTATTCTATCAATATATTTTGAATCACAAATATTTTGTACAAACTTCCCAAAAACGTAACATTTATTAAACATAAAAGAGGATACAAATAAAGTACACATAACTTATTTTACATTCACAAGAAACCAGCATTTTCCAATTCGTTAAGATCAATTTCAAGATCATTTTGTAAATCATTTAACTCTTGTTGAAGGTTTTCGTCAAAATCCGTAAATTGTAAGTCATTGGCATTTTCATTTTCATCATCATCTTCACCTTCCTCATCAATATCCGGTTCTTGATCTGGCTCTTGGCCGTGTTCCTCGTCGTCCTCATCACCACTTTGATCACTATGATCATCATCACTATCACCCACTTCGTAATTAGCGTCGTCTTCTTCGTCATCATCATCATTAGCAACGTTACCTTTAATTAACTGTTCACCTCCAGGTATTTGTCTAGCAGCTTCTGCCAAATCACCGGGGCTATCAACATTATTCTTCAATTGTTTTTGAGCCTTCAATTCTTCAGCCATTGAATTATCTCTAACTGCTTTATTCTTAATATAACCGTCAATAGCTTCAAATTCTTTTTGATCAATCATACTAAATTCAAAATTTTCTAAATTTCCATCGACTCGAACGCCCAATGATACATTAAAAGTTAATCTTGTAATTGAAGAATATGTAATACTTTCAATATTTATTGAATTAAAAATTAAAATTGGCTTCTTGAAGCCAAAAATAACTTGATTTGGTAAAAAATATAACCAACCTTCTTTTGAACCTTTGTAGGCTTGAACAAAGAAAGCATCATTGGTACCATTGAAGACTTTAAATTCAATTAACGATAATTGAGATGTTAGATATTCAACCAAACTTTTACCACCCAGAATAGGACCAAATTGTTCCGTTAATTGGTCATTGTTAAATTGTAGTAAAATAGGATCATTCCTATATAGATTTCCATCATTTCGTTTGTATTCTATTAATAAAGTTCGCAGCTGCTTTTTTTCGGGGACTGCTAAAATTGCAGCAAACGAAACATTGTTTCGAGTTAAATCTCTCAACAAAAGTTCAGGTTTTGAATCTATAGATTTTGTTAATGCTAAAAATGCACATTTTTCACCTGGAAAAGCACCGAACACAATATTAAGTTTCTTTCTAAATGGTGATTGAACTGATAGTTCTGGAAGTTGCAACATAATATTTGTACCTTCCAAAGAAGTCAAAGTGGCATTCACTTGTTTACCAATTTCACTATTTGTCATTTTATTGTCTTCAATTTTCCTTCTCTTTGTATTTGATTCTGATTCTTTAGAAGTACGCTGTAAAAAATAGTCTATGAGAGATTTAAAAACCTGCTCACTAGGAGGATACGCATTGATGGTATCCTTGACTTGTATTTTAATATTAGTAGGTAGATTATCTAGCATTTTTCAAGGAATGAAAGGAACAAAGAGACAATATATTGTATCTTCACTTTAATGATGAATTGTGAAATTAGAACGCGTCGCGCATTTCTTTCAGAGGCACATCTTGACACCGAACTTTTAGCAGCCAACTCCAAACGGCTGTGCTATCGAAGGCTAATTAAATTTTGAATAATTTTCTTATTTACCATTCTGTTATGAATTTTCATTTTATTAAATCAGCAGCTGTAAAATGTCCATGTCTCTGGCACTACCCGTTTATGAAGATGAAGAATGCAATGACTACATACAGCCTTCTCCAAGACAAATTTTGAGGATTGCTATCAACTTGAAAAATTTGATCGATATAGTTGTTCCCGTTGCTCTTGATGAGTCCCAAATCACTTCACACGACTCTGTTGTTCAAACTGCTGCCGTTATTGAGGCTGTATTAACTGCAGCTGGTGGTACCGGAACTGGTTATGGGTGTTCGGCTAGAAGATACCAAGCCTGTTTAGTTTTTTGTTTGCTGAAAGTTTCTGGTTGGTATGATAATTTACTGGCGGATGAGTTATGCGATACAAACCTATACTCCACTAGATCTTTGGCCGCCCAAACTATTGCTTCCGTTCTAATTGAACGAGAAAAAGAAGATAGGTATCTATTTTTATCTTTACTTTGCCATAGATATACTATCAATCTTAATGATAATGATAGTGAACCAGAAAATGCTCTAGAATTAGCAGTGGATATGCATTCCACGATAATCATTTCTTCTTCAGGATATCAAAGATGTATTAAATGGTTGTGGAGAGGCTGGATTGTTCAATCTTCCCATGATCCTTCCGAATACGTTCTTTTTAGAGGCAAGAAGAACCCTAATTTTTTATACCATTTTGACCCCGATAGAATTAAAACTCCATTATACCAAAATTTTCTTGAAATATTCTTTTCAGTGATATACTTATTAATTTATACGGTTATTGTCAATATAGATACTGATCCAAAATCACTAAATGTTATGGAATTCATTTTTATCTTATTTACTCTTGGTTTTGTTATTGACGAATTTCAAAAATTCTACCATATTGGTTCCAATTACATTCAATTTTCGAACGCTTTTAATGATATATTATACTGCATAATTGCGGTATCATTTTCAATTCGATTTATGGGAGTTTCTAGCAAAAATGAAGATGTGACCAAAAATTTGGACATTGTTTCTTATCGGCTTCTTTCAATGGCTGCACCATTAATGTGGACCCGTATGTTTTTCTTTTTAGACCTATACCAATTTTTTGGTGTTATGATTGTTATTATCAAGATGATGATGAAAGAATCTATTTTCTTTTTCTTTATGTTAAGTGTCGTTATTCTTGGATTTTTACAGGCATTTTTAGGTCTCGATCAGGCTGATGGTAAAAGAGATTTAACTATGTTTGTTATTACCAACATGCTACAAACAGTTTTAAGCGGTGCAGATTTTGACTCGATCGAAAGATTTGCATATCCATATGGTAGTATTTTATACTATATCTACACCTTTATCGTTTCTATGATTCTATTAAATTTTTTGATTGCTCTTTTTTCACAGGCTTATTCGGATATTATTGCCAATGCATCAGATGAGTATTTAGCACAATATGCTGCTAGGGTTTTGAAATATATTCGAGCACCTGATGCTAAATTATTCTTCCCACCTTTTAATCTTGTTGAAATATTCATTTTGGATATTCCATTTTCTTGGTGGATGGATAGAACTACTTTCAGTGAACTTTGTGATAGAGTAATGGTTGTACTTTATGCTCCATCATTATTCTTTATTGCAAACTATGAAGTCAAAACAGCAAGAAGAATTGAATATAATAGAAGAAATAGAGTTGCTGATGATGCTAATGAACAAAATAGAGAATGGGCGCTTACTGATGGTTACGATAGTGACGGTGAGACCGAGCAAACAATACGCCAAGGTCTGCAAAGGCAAAGGTTAGCCGAATTAGAAGATCCTACATTCGCCATCAATTTCGATGAATGGAATGTTAAACTAGAAAAATTGGCCCCACCTATTGAACAAGCACAAGCAGCGGGAGTGAGTTTAGATAATTATGAAATTATTTCTAAAATTGACCAATTGACATCTTTGGTTACTGAACTTGTTACACAGAACAAGGAATTAAAGGAGCACTTAAAATCCAGAAAGTAAATTGTTAATTATGTATACTTTGTCCATAAAATCTAAATGAAATAATTTAAAACAAAAATACTGTAAATCGAGCTTGCTAGTCATTTTTTTTTCTCAGCATGTTTTTCATTTCATACCCTACCAAAACTTTTAGCAACTAATTTAATGACTGAACTAGACAAAGATGATCAGGAATATAAGATTCTTACTAGAGTTTTAAATGCGCATAACTGTTATGAATCTTGGGCGATCTCGACAATAGTAAATCCGAAAGTATTGAAATACAGATCGCTAACAGATTCGGAACAGAAACTTCTTCCATGGTTCCCTGATTACCTAACCCAATTACGCCACTCAATTGATATAAATGCAGATTTTTTTAAACAAGTTGCAATGACTATGGGTCAATCTTGGGGTGCCAATGACCCAAATACATGGTTTGAAAGCACTCCTTCAGATCGGGATAAAGTTCGAGGACTAATGATTCAGTATGTTAGGGAATGGTCGAACATTGGACAAAATGAAAGAGAATTATCAATGGGTAAAATAGTTACAGCATGTGAAAAAATATTTCCTGATGTTACCAAAAGACAGGATATAAATGTTCTAATTCCTGGTGCTGGATTAGGAAGATTACTTGTTGAATTCGTGAAACGTGGTTTCAGAACTCAAGGTAATGAAATATCGTATCATATGTTATTTAACTCCAATTTTTTATTGAATAATAGCTACTGTGAGAATAATTTCATGCTATGCCCTTTCATTCATAAGAGTTCCAATGTTATTAAACGTAATTGGCAGTGCCGTCAAGTTTATTTTCCGGATTTCAATCCTGGTAATATTTCTTTACTTAACGTTGATTATCCGGATATTCCTGTGGGCGAATTGATGTCTATGGTGGCAGGTGAATTTGTAGATTTGTATGGACCACCTGATTTGGGCAAAATATCAGATAATTATACTGAGGATACACAAGCTGTTGAATTTAGGAATGAAAATAAGAGTAAATTTAACGTTATTGCCACATGTTTTTTTATTGACACTGCAAGTAACATCATAGATTATTTGAGGACCATCAAACATTGTTTAGATGATAATGGCTATTGGATAAATTTTGGTCCATTATTATGGCATTTCGAAGATGATGATAATGTGTATATGTCCAAAATTATCAATGAAGATAAATCAATTAAGGAGGTGCCAACTCCAATGAAAGGACTCGAAATATCTAAAGATGATTTAATTAAGCTTATCGAGGATGTTGGTTTTGAATTCATCGAACATGAATCAGATATAGAAACTACATACGGTGGCGATGATAAAGCTATGGGAGGTTGGAAATATAAATGTGACTTTTGGATATGCAAGAAAAAAAGTTAAGCAAATATTTTGGTCTAAGTATTATATTGTGCACATTAAAAATCTAATAAAAAAAAAACAATACTAGAACTAAATAGCTACACATTTTGAACTAACTTTTGTGCCATTGTTAACTTCTCTTTGACAAAACCAAGCCTATCTTGCCATTGTCTAATATGATTGATATCAATAGCCGTAGCTACTGGGCGATCATAAGGAACAGTATTCAAGCTACCATAACTCATCAACAAAGATTTAGACATCTTTGCCAAAACACCAGTAATTAAAATAATTGAGTTGCCTTGATTCCTGAAATACTTGAACAAGTTTTTACCCAACGCAACCTGAGAATCACCTGAAGCGTCGACAATTTCTTCTAAAGCTTCTCTTTTGATAGGTAAACCCATAGAAATTAAATAACAATAAATTTGCACCATTTTGTTTTCTTTTCCAGCTTCTTCCTTAGAGCAGTTGGTATCCAGTAATACAGCAATTTTGGATCTATTTGCAGAAGTCGGTAAAACAGTTGTCTTAACAAATTCAATGAAACCTTTCAAATTCATATTCTTAATAATTTCAATGTCAATAGAATCATCTCCAGAAAGATTTTTGGAAAATTTAAAAGATTTATTTACGATTTGATCCCAGTATCCATTATGTTGTTTCATAATTTTTCTATTGGCGCCCATTGAACCAACAGAATCTAGAGTTAAACTTGAACTACCACCTAAATCACCAACTGACTGATAAATACTAGAATAGTAAGTTATAAATTTGTCAACATACTGAGTTTTAAAACTAGCCTGTTTAGTTTTTTTAACAAATTGATCGAACCATTCCATAATAATATCATCAACTTTTTTATCCAAAATTTCAGCACTATAGTTATTACTAACGATGGTAACATGAATACCGACAGTTTTTCTCATGATTCTCAAACCAATAAAGACAATATAGCCCAATTGGTATTCAGATCTGAGTTTATTCATCAATGAGGTTGACAACACAAAGGCCAAGAAATTTGTATATGTTCTTCCTCTAATATCATCTCTGTCAGAAGTCTGAACAAAATATGTTAACGCGTTGGTGACATCATTAGTATGAGAGCTAATGACATAGTTACTGCCTTTTGGCAAAGAAACGGAAGACGGAAATTGGTGTGTCTCACCGTTGAAATGTTTAATCAGTTTTTCTAACTCAGGAATAATTTCATTCTTATATCCTAAAGCATCAATATCACCGTGCAAGAAACAACATAAATAACAGTCGTCGAATAAAGAAGAAACTAGTGGTTCCATAATATTCATATCCATATTATTTAGTGCATCACATCTTTGGTCCAAAAGCCAAGTATTTTCCTCGATTACAGCCAGTAAACCAAGACCAGAAAGGACATAAGCAGGTAACTTTTTGCCTGCATCATATTTAACCTGCACCATTGCCTTTGCTTTAATGAAATTTTTCAAACTTACAGTTTTTTTTAAATTATCAGAAATTAGTTTCACTTCATACATTATAACTCTAAGAACATTGTAAATATGTGATTTTGGACCTGAAACATGCACAATTAAACCTGTATCACCCTTCAAAGATGGGAATAAATCATAGCAAAAATTTACTATCAACGCTGGATAAAGATATTTACTTATTTTTCTTCTAACTAATTCACAAAGGATTTCTAGAACAATAACATTTTTTGGATTAGCAGCTATTTTTGTATTTGTCAACTCTAAGGTTAGAAATACCTTGTCATCGAAAACTTTATCAGATTCATTTTTCAACCATAATTGGCAACCAGTATCAGAAAATATCAATTTTGGAAGATTTAGAACAGAATTATTTTTAATTGAATAACCCAAGGATGCATTTGAAGATTTATCTGCGGTTTCGGAAACAAGCTTGAGTAACTGAGTTTGATTGTTAATGATATCTGGCGCAAATGGATTAGGTGGTGGTAGTGCTAATTCCCAACCTAATTCAGTGCTAGGAGCTAATAAACTTATATTAACAGTACCAATTTTATAATCAAAGCCAAAGTTCAGATCCCTATTGTCTTTCAAATTGGAAATCCAATCGTTGGTATGAATTTTATTAAATTCAGACACTACACTGATAATCATATTCGAAGGAGTCACACAATTTTGCATAAACTTACAGAATATGTGAGCTTCATTTAACCACCAACTTTTAGCAGTATCATTTTCAGGATAAGCACCAGCAAACCCGGCATCTGAGAAATCAAATGAATATGAGCCTTTACTGAACCATTGAGAATAACTCGAAAGATCATCTAACAATTGTTCACTTAGTTGTCTATTTTCCAAAGAAGATTTAATGTTCGGCTCTGAATGTAAAAAGTTGTAGATATCAATCCCAGAATATTGGGACATTGATTTAGCAAGATGTTTTAAAAATTTCGAAGTTGGTAATTGGAATAATGAAATAAAATCGAAAATGATACGAAGAATAACCGAGATATTTTTTAAGCCTTCAATAGTTATTTGTAACTCCAACTCCAAAAGGTTTGTGTTGCATGAAATTCTAGAGACTTTACTTAGACTACTTGAAATGTAATCCAAGGAAGAAAGTACAGAATTGATCGTTCCTGCAGCTTCAGATCCAAACAAGTCACACCAAAAGTCTTCGAAAACTAGTACCTGCTTCTTTGATAAGAATGATAAGCTTTTTATAGAAATTGGAAATGCTAAACGTAATATTGGATTACATGAAGCCATTTCAATTAAAATTGCTCTAGATACCTCAGATTGAGAAAATGCTACTGTAGCGTACCTTGTTGTCCATTCATTTTCAATAATATTAAAATCAGAGAGTTTATTCATGAAAGAGAGGTTAGATTTTAATGTGGGAGAGCCAAATAAGGAGCTGTCTTTATTTAATCCAATAGTGGAAAATTTTGAGATCGCAATTTTTTGGAGATAATTTAAAGTCTGAGGACCTCTTAGAACCAAACCCATTTTGTTTGGAGTGTATTCTTGTTTAAAAAAAATTTGAAGTTTCTTTTGTATATTGAAATGTCTAGAGCTTTCAGTTAAAGATTCAAGATTTCCAGTTGAAAATCTACTAAACTGATGGCTAGGATTTGACAGCAATTTATATCCCTGGAAAGCAATCCGGTTAACTTTAGTACAATTAGAAGAATGCTCATTATCAATGGAGAATATCTCCCTATTTGAATAACTAGCGTCAAACAATGGGTTTTTAAAATTGCCACTCATGACATCCAAAATCTGTTCAAATGCAGACTCCGTTCTGCCATTAGATCCAGGTGTTGACGTGATTGGAATGCTGAAATAAAAACTAGTCTTCTCGTTGACAGTAACAGCATTGAACGAACCACCTGCTTCATGAATCAATTTCCTGTATCTATCGGTTTCGGGGTATTCTTTCGAACTAACACAAACCATGTGTTCACAAAGATGTGCCAATCCAGGAATGTCATCCGGATCGGCATGATGTCCCGTAGCCACAGATAAACTACAAGAGGCCACATCTTCAGAAGGATCTGTAATAAGCAAGGCCAATATACCATTTGATAGCTGCAAGTATTGATAAGAACGCTGTTCAAAAGACTGAGGAACTGGAAATGCCGTTGGGAAGAATGTAGCATCATATGACATGGCAATTATTGATTTTCATGAATAAATAACAACATTTTATTTCAAGCCCTATTGTGGTCTTCAAGGTACTTTCTATAGTTACCTTTATATACCCAAAAAGTTTTTTTTGTTAGATGTCTCATTCGTTAAAAATTGCTTGAGACTGATGCCTGTTACCTAATTGGGATGTCTCAATGGATCTGCCAAATCAGAGTCTCGTGCCAGCAGCACAGTGGCAAAATATATTTTTTTATCAGGACAAGAGCCTTTATCAACGAACTGACCTCAAAACATTATAATTGTATTTCAGACATGTCCAATCCATCACAAACATCAGTGAAATTAGTGCTTCTAGGTGAAGCCGCCGTTGGTAAGTCTTCTCTTGTACTAAGATTTGTGTCAAATGATTTTCAAGAAAATAAAGAACCTACAATAGGTGCCGCTTTCTTGACACAACGTTGTACAATTGGTAACAAAAACATCAAGTTTGAAATTTGGGATACTGCCGGTCAAGAAAGATTTGCAAACTTGGCTCCATTATATTACAGAAATGCACAAGCAGCTTTGGTTGTGTATGATGTCACCAAACCGGCCAGTTTTATCAAAGCCAGACACTGGGTTAAAGAATTAAAAGAACAAGCTGCTAAGAATATCGTTATTGCGTTAGTTGGAAATAAATATGATTTAATTTTGAATGAAGAAACAGGGGAAGAGATTGAAGGTGCTAGAAAAGTTTCTGTTGAAGAAGGTAGCAATTTAGCTAAAGAAGAAGGTGCATTATTTTATGAAACAAGTGCCAAATCTGCTTATAATGTTAATGAAGTGTTTATGTCCATCGGTGAAAAGATTTTGGAGAATATTGATAAAACAGATACTGAACCAGCAAATAATTTGGAGACTGGAAACAATAGAATAGATTTAAATGCTCCAGTTCAGAATAATGTTAATGATACTGCTTGTTCATGTTGATATAATATTGATATTTCAACTTTTTCTTCTATATTCATGTGTTTTATTCATCATCATCAGCCATTTTCACTCTTCATTTCTCATCTATATAGTGGTTTTTTTATTTTGGTTTTTCATCTTTATTTTGTTTGTAGCTTTAGTTTTCTTATTTTATCTATCTTTGATTCATTCCTTATTAAATATTTATGATCTTTTCGTTTTTAGTACAATAAAAATCTACGATTCATAGTTAAGAAGAACATATGAACAGGTTTTATTTAAAACTATACTGTGATTAAAGAATAAACCATTAAATAATAAAAATTATAACGAAGAAAAATAAAAGGCGAGATCAAACATTACGTATATTACCGATACCGTTTACAACTTTGATTTGAGGTTCTTATCTAATCCACCAGCAGTAGCTTCTTTGTTAATCTCTAATAATCCACTGACATTTGCGGTATGTTTTTCATTATCGGAAAAGAAAACGACCGTAATTGTTAAATCATCCCTATAACGTCTACTTAATGGCGAAGGAATACTAACGAGTAAATTAACATCATCTTTATTTCCGCCATTACTTAAAGCATTTCTAATTAAATGTGTAGAAACATTCTCATCCTCTAATAGATAATTTGTCATTGCCTGTCTTCTTCTAAAAGGCTGTTTTTGTTTACCAAAATTATCGGAAACGTCAATAACTTCTGGTAATTGTTTATCTTTAGATCTTGGCCAAACTGAAGCTAATAAATTTTGTTTTGGCTTAATCATCTTCTTATTTTCCATCCACTTAACAACCAAACCAACAATTTCTTCATTTGTTAACATTTCATATAAACCATCAGATGCCATAACTAAGAAATCATTTTTGGAAGGATTAACTTCATGCGTCGTAACAATTGGTTCAGCAGTTACATAAGGAGGTGTCTTCAAATTTGCAGGTGATTGACGGCCAAAAAATTGATTATAAATTTTTATTTGCATATCTTTGGCCCATTTATAACGAGCATCACCAAATGCACGAGATGGCTCCAATGAGCCTAAAACACGTCCATTACGGACAACATTTGGTTCATTTGGATGTTCACTCAATAATTTAGCAACTTCAGTTGGATTAGACCCTGTTTGATCAACAGATAATGCATTGACTGTCCAGTGATTATTTTCATCATCATGAGAACCAAGTAGAGCACGGGAATCACCGGTAACTGCTACTTTTAACATTTTAGTATGACTGTCATAGAAGGACATTAAAGCACAAGAGCCCGATAACGCAGGCATTAATAATTCAGCGGCCGCAGATTTATTATTTGGAGAATCTAATAATTTTTGAACATTTTTATTAACAATTTCATCATCTAATTTTAAAAAACCCTGTCTAATTGCTTTATCAATAACTTCATTTGAAGGAATAAGTCTTAATTTTTTGTCACTAATTTTGTAAACAGAATCCAATTCCGCAACGACATAATCAATTAAATTGTCTCTCAATTTTGCTGAAGTATTCCAACCTGCATGACCATCAAAGACAGACCAAAAATACCAATCGGCATCAACACGTTCATTACTGTTTAAAACATCTTGAACTGGAACTTGAACAATTTTTTCAGAACGGTCATCCTCAATCGGGTTATTACTTGGTAATTGGCATATATCATATCTGAAAACGCCTTTACCTCTATTAACTGAGTAACTTTCTTCAAATTTTCTTAGTCTACTATCAACTTCCTCGTTATTAAATATGGGTATACCTTGTTTATTCTCCTGAACAGAAGCACCGCCATTATTTAAAGAATTTGTCGTTGTAGTAGAGAAAAAATGTTTATCATCACCGACAGCTTTGTTATTACAATTGCTGATACTACCAAGATTATTTAAAGAAGAATCTGAGTGCAGGCCTTTACGACTGATTGCAAAGTAAGATGTGGCAATTAATAATCCTGAGACCAATGCAATATTGAATTCTCTTCTCATCTTAGAGTTTTTTGTTGGCCTTGTTTGTGATTGTTGGAAACTAGATAATGATTTTGAAACGGAATGGAAGGATCTCAATTGTTTGTTTTTGCTTATAAAAGATTTTGTGAGACGTAAATTATGATTAACTTGACATGAATATTTTAACTTCGACGATAGCATTTTGATATAGAAGGGTCATATAAAATTCACTTATACTGAGTAGAACAAATAAGAAATAACGATTGAGCTGAAACGGGACTCGAAAATAAAATGCCAGGGGACTGCGGGAGACTTATAATATTGGCGTTTAATTTGTTTGCAAATCATTGATTGCAATTTTATAATCTTTAATATCATCATTTTCTATTAGATGCTGCGGTTAGATATGCATAAAAACGTTAATTTGAAAATAGAAAAGTTCGTTCCAACCATTTGCCATTGATAAATCATTCACCATGATTTCATGTACTATTATAAATCTATTCCTCGAACCAAAACCTCTTTTTGACGGAAGAATAAGTTAATTATAACATTTGTATTTAAATTTAATTCAATGGAAAAAGTCTTAAAAGTATCACAAAGAGGTAATATATGTTTAAAACAATATTATAGAATTTTTTGAAAAACAAAAACTAAATAGTAATCTCTATTTATAAACATCTTTTCAAATTAGATCATGAGAAATATTTAATATCCGATTTTAAATAAGTTGACATTATAATATGTAATTCTGCAATTATGGCTTGTTTTATTTTGTAGTTGCTGGGTTTTAATACTTAAAATCAATTAACCGTTTGATACAATGTACACACATTTGAATAATGGTGCGGAATAGAACACTATAATTCATCCTAAAGTCAATAAACAAATGAGTATACATCATAAATAGCTTACTTACTTATAAGTTTAGTGAATATAGGCAACTGAGTATCACCATATCAGAAGAGAGGTAAGTAGAGGTGTCCAATGAACCATAGGTTGTAAAGTAAACAGGTTCGTTTACAAAGTGGGAAACTATTGGTGCTGGTCTTTAGGCGCCAATCAATACATATAAAAGATCCAAGACATAGACGTAAAAAGGTCAATAATGTCAAATTTTTAAAAAATTCAAACGTACATCTCTTTCTTGACTGTTCAAAAGAAAAAAATAAAGTCAATAAACTGTTGTACCTATAATTGTATTGCAAAAAAAATTAAAACAAATATAGGTAATTGGAACTAACAAAGTTATATTTGCAGCCCAAACCAGAGAAGAACACGTCGCAAGAGTTAAGGTAGGTAAAACTTCAGGAGTAGAATGTATAATGTACCATAATAAAAATCAACGAAAACTCAAGATAATTGAGCAATCACATTATACATATACTTATCGGACTTGTAGATTAGAACAATGATAGAAAGAATACCGCTAATTGCATAGTACCTATATTTTTTTAATCAAGGGTGATACGGACTATAAGACAGGCCTTCATCAGACATTCATAACCACCGAAGGTAGAGAATATTGAGTTAATCAGATCACCGTAACAATTATCTAGATTAGTAAACATATAAATGCCTATATTTAAATAATCCTGTTTGAAGTGTTCAGCTCAAATTATTCCATCTCATCTTATAGTTTTTTAATGTATCCGATTCTGAACCAGTGCTCCTAGCCACAATAATTATGATATGTTTAGACATTTTAAACTAATAAGTAATTAGTTTATTAACCCCATACCAAGGTTGATTCTAATAGAAAAAATAATAACATAAATATTTTCTTCTCCATTATGTTAAGCACTCATTATCAGCAAAACATTGAATAACTAAAAAATAGGTACCAAAACTACAATTTGAAAATGACAACTGTAGTTCAACAATACAATTGAGAAATTAAGTTTCTCATTCCGTTTAATCTTCTTGCGTCTATAGGAACAAACATTGAAAAGTTTAACAAATTAACCCAATCTTCAATTGAAAAGTTTGGAGACAAACCTTGTCCATTTGCCCATGCTGCATGGTAAATGAAAAGGCCATTAAACCAATCTACAGTTTTATGACTACAGAAGTTGAAATTGTAATTATTTATGAAATATGTCATATTAGTATTAGTGTTAAATATCCCAATGATGAAAACGAATATCACAAACTGACCAGGAATCAATTTAATGGCGATTTAACATTGGATATTGAATAAGGAAAAGTTCCGGTAGTAATTGAATGGCACCGTGATTCATACCCCTTTTTCTGTCTTTTAATGATCAGTATGACTGCAACTGCAACAGGGAAAGGCAAACAATACTTCAAATACCAAGTGCTGACATATTGAAAATGAAATGTCCTGGTGTTGTTTTTTTTGTTTGCTGCTAGCAGTTGAAGCAGTTGGCTGCACAGCCAGATGGTAACTTGGTCACATATCAATGGTATGTAGCTTAAGACAAAGAAGGCCGGTTGTTAAGGTAAGATAAAGTTGTGCTTTAGGTACAGTATCTGGCAGGTTGCGATACTATAATGATGCGACAAACGACTTGGCTGATGAATTGCAAACCATTGTTCAATCTACTAACGAACTGATAGTAACAACTCTATTGAGGTTGAAAGAGTTGGAAGACAGAATTGAGAACTTGGATGGAAATGGTCGACGATAAATAAACAAATCATTTTTAGTCAATGCTTTATGGATTTTAATTACGCTAATGATGAAATATGTTCTCTATTATTTGTGCTTTAACACTTTCATAATATCATTCTGTAAAAAGTAAAACGAGAAGTGTTTTAAATTATATTTATTTTTATAATTTCAGTTTATATTCATTAACTACTTATTATTCCAGACACTTTTCATTTTTTTCTGACAATGTTTAAGTTTATTATCGCACAGGCGCTTTTCCATATCTTGCAGACGTACTGGAAGTATTTTCTGGTGTACGGGAGATCTCTATGAAAAATTTTTTCTGAAAAATTTCACTTTCCAACAACTACCCACTTGACCATTAAATTAAAGAATTCAAAGTACACAGAAATGCCACCGAAGAAGTTAAACAAGAACCAGCAAAAAGATGCTGAAAAGAAGGCAAAGCAAAAACAAAAATCTAAGTCAGCAGAAGACCGTACTTTTGGTTTAAAGAACAAAAACAAGTCAAAGAGAGTTCAGCAATTTATTGATCAGGTTAATGCAACTGCTCCAGATCTTAAACGTCAGCAAGAAATTAATAAACGTAAGGCAGCTGAAAAGAAAGCAGCCGAAGAAGCTAAAAAGGAAGCACTTAAGTTACTGCAAGGATCTATTGGCATTCAAAAAGTTCCTTTTGGTGTTGATCCTAAAACTATTCTTTGTGAATTTTTTAAATTGGGTACTTGTACTAGAGGTAAGAATTGTAAATTCAGTCATGATTTAAACATTGCACGTAAATCTGCGAAGAGAGATTTATATCAAGATGATAAAGATGCAGAAAAGGAAGCCAAATTGGCTGACACAATGGATAGTTGGGATGAAGAAAAATTACGTAACGTTATTTTCTCAAAACATGGTAATCCGAAGACAACTACCGAAATTGTTTGTAAATTTTTTATTCAAGCTGTTGAGGATGGTAAATATGGTTGGTTTTGGGTTTGTCCAGGCTCAGATCCAAAAAGCAATACTGAATGTAAATATAGACATTCTTTGCCAACCGGTTTTGTTTTGAAAACCAAGGAACAGAGAAGAGCTGAAAAACTTGCCGCTGATGCTCAACCAAAAATCACTATGGAGGAATTTATTGAAACTGCAAGAGACCAATTACCAAAGGATAGCTTAACTCCAATTAATCCAGAAACTTTCGCAAAATGGAAGAAAGAACATAGACAACAGAGATTAAATGAAAAAGCTAAGGCTAAACATATCCTAAATGGTAGAGAAATTGTTCAAAAGAAATTTAAAGACAGAATTTTGTATGAAGAAGAAGAGCTTAATGCTGATAAAGGTACCGAAGTTGATATGTCTCAATTCAAGAAATCCCTTGATGAAATCGAAGAAGATGACGAACACGAAATTAAAGATTATGGTGATGGTGCTAATGCCTTTGCAGAAGCTAATCAAATTGAAACTTAAAGTTTGTCCTTTAGAAAACCTTTCATCTAAAGAGGGATGTGGATTCTTTTTTATTGAATTGTGTGTAATATGACGTTATTAACTTAATGATATTTATCATAAAATCTCTTAATCTAAATATATAACTAATATATTACTTTTAAATACAAAACATAATTTATAAAATTTAAACCTTATTCGTTATCCAATTCATGTTCAATGAGTTTTATGGAATCTTTCTTAACTTCTTCAACATCAACCCACATCTTGAACTCAACATGTTCGGGTAATTCATTAACAACCCTAGCTATTTTTTCTTTCCAGCACGCAAATTTTCTATCAGTAGTATCTTGACTTGAATTATATCCGGAATTCGAACCTAAACTTTCACCATATAATGTATCATTGTTGTTAATGGTACTACCATTATCTGATATTGATCTGTTTCTTAATCTATCAATACCGCTCTCTGCTACTTTAGTTAAAGTTCCACGACGTGAAACTGTCGGTAAGCTTTTAATCGTTCCTCTGTCACCGAATTCAGGACCTGCATTTGAACGAGGTGGCAAATCAGGTGGTCTATTTGTTATGGCTGAAGGATCCATAGGTAAATCAACCAATAGTCCATGTTCATTTGTGGTTGCGTTGTGATCGCTAATAGACGCAGATACAATACTTTTGTCGATTTTACTTGAACGTAACGATAATGGTTTTCTGGGCACCAATGGAGCCAGTTTTTTAATTTTAGTGCTAGTATCATTCAATTGATTAAGCACAATTCTTGACTTGCGCGGTGATGATCCTATGGATACACCAAAAGTTGATTTGTTAGTTAGATCGTCATCTGAAGAATCATCAGAATCTATTCCTGTAGGATTTGTCAATATATCTTTTTTAATTTTATTTCGTTGATCCAGTATTTTTTCTAATTCTTGTAGATTCTTTGTATCAACTCCCAGTGAGCTCAGAGAACCTGGGACAACTCTAATATAAATGGCCGATATCTGAGGTGCAAACTGGGGAATCAACGAAAGATATGCTTCCAAATCTTGTTCACCTGAATCTCCTATTAAAATAAATTTTCGATTAGGGAAATCCTGCAATATTTTAACCATTGATGGCCTTTTTCTTTCTGCAGATGGCTGAGTAAAAGAGGCAATCAAATTACCAGAATACTGCCTTAAATGAATAGAAGAAACAGGGAGATCAAGGTATGTCATAAATCCAATAATAATATTATATATTTGCCACGGTGAATTAGAAACATAATGTATCGGACATTTATAAACGCTGTGTAATTCTTGAAACCATTCAGCAACTCCGGTAATTTCACATTCTGAATATGGCTTGGAAAAAATATTTCGAAAAACATCCCTTTTATCACCCAAAACACCAGTTTCCCTAATTGTATCATCAATATCGGTAATCACACTAATACCTCTGGCTCCAATAATTTCAACATCAATAGTTTGTAATATATTTGAGTTGAGTAAAGAGGAAACAGCAATATACGATGGTTCATATGGAGTGACAATTGTTATTTCAAACATACCAAAATTATCACTGTATAAACTTGCACCAAGTAAAGTTTCAATACCTGTATCATTAGAACCAATAGTAATTTTGAGTGGCGTGTTTGGTATATTTCTAGACATAATTCCCTCCATTCTTTCTTTCATTGTGTCATTAGCAATCGATGAAGAGGCAGTTGAAATGCTTGATGTATCCGACTCCTTATTTTTGGAATCTGGATTATATATTGCATCTTGCAATTCGGATTCTAATTGATTCTCTGTTGCCGTAGAGTTTGCAGATTTGGATATTCTCTGAGCTAAATTCAGTAACAATCGATTTTTCCTTGACATAACTCCTGTACAAGAAATTAAACCTTTGACATGTGTAATATATTCTTTGTTAACATAACTAGAGTAGGATTTATACAAGGTAACAGACGCATTTGCTGGTAATTCATTGATTTCATTTGAGGATTCTGGGGTTTGTGGGTCAGTATTCCCGAAAACAGAAGCAGTTTCTTCATAAATTGATTTAACATAAGGAGATTCTTTTGTTGATTTAACAGCACCTATGATTTTTTGTTTTAAATATGATGAAAACCCATCTGTTTCACCATTTGATAAGTCAGAATTATCTGCTGTAGTTTGAGTTTTCTGATCTCTCAATCTTTTATAATCCATGATTCGTTTATGATGTTTCTCTATTTCTTCGGAGCGTAATAGAGAAAAAAAAACTTTATCCTTATTGTTATGAAAAAGAGTATTAGATATAAGTTTGTAAAATGCCTGGGATTTTTGGAGAATCGTCCTTCCTTTAGTTAATCCCAGTGTGAGCTTGATTAAGTTGCGTAACCTCAATATGGTGTTGGCCTAGCTGAATGGCTAGCCTGTGCGTGTATTATTTTCCAACGTGAGCCTCTATAGATGTTGGACTGGCGCAGTGAAGAGAAGAAACGTATTCTTGAAATTAACTGATTCGAATATATGGGATATCAAAAAAATCCAGACAGTAAAATGATAGAGGTTTTATAATATGTGATATCTTCAACAAAATAGATTGTTTGAAATGTAACACGGGACGTATCAGATATTAAATAATGGTATAGTGTGTTAGAGCAATATTCTATACTCAATTTTTAATAAAAGAAACTGATTATTCCCAATAACACTTTAATGAATATTACCAGTAAATTTGATAAGTAATTATACAATATACAGCAATAAATAAATAGTGTAGGATAAATGGGAAAATAAGAAGAAAAACAGTCCAATTAATGAGGTGGACAGGGAACACAATCTACGCGGAACGTTCTGTTATTATCATTATCTAACCTTATATTGGTTTTTTCTTTTTTTTCTACCATTGGGTCTTTTAAAATTCTTTAGAAGGAAAACAAATTATTTTAGTTGATAATTCTTATCTAGTGGTTTATTTTTACTTTTTTCCTCGATATCCTTTTGTGAAAAGTTAGTTTTGGATATAAACTCGCCGTTTTAGACATACATTATTGTCAGAGCAAAGGGCGTTATTTATATTCAACTTTAGAAAACATTATTAAAGGATATTTGAAAACAAAACCTTTTTTTATAATCTAAACTAGAGTGTAAAAAAATTGATATTTTTATTTGAGTTTTGTATTATATTTTTCTCTATAAAAAGCTCTAAAAATCCATCACTTTTTTCACACAGTAACACACCACAATTGGTAAAGACACCGCCAAGACAACATATTGCATGATAAGATACAAACCAAGACAATTCATTGCTGCACATGTCTTATCTCCCGGTCTCATTGCACCGGCAGTTAAATACACTTGAATTGTGGCACTAGGTAGTGCAAATTCCATACAGGTAGCAAACATAGCCATGGGATCAGTTAACCAACCAATCCTTTTCAATCTGACAACCCAAGCAGTACCGATAATGGGTAGAATACAAAGACGAAACAGGGTGTGACACACTGCAGATTTCCAAAATCCTTTAGGTAATTCTTTAATTTCTAACCGTGCCAAGACCGATCCAATTAAAAGTAATCCCAAAGGAACGCATGGGTAACCAAGATATTCCGCATAAATTAAAATAAATGACAACGCTGGTTCTTTATCCGGTGCATTTGGTAATATAACAGTACCATTGTTCGTAAACAAAGCTTTTGTCCAAGGAATTAAAGCAAGAGCGATGGAAATAATGAGGACAATTGAATTTGGCTTCCTAAAATTTTGCAAAAAGAAAACAAAATAATGTAGATGGTATTTTTTAACAAACGATATATTTTTACCAGCTTCTTCGACATCCTTTTGGGAAAGATTAGTTTCGGTTATAATTTTCATAGCTTTAGACATGCTTTGATTGTATGGCTCGACACGAGAATATTCTCGAACCAATTCTTCATTAAGTGACATAGGGCGTGAACGAATGGACCCTGCGTCATATGAAGCATAACTTCTAGCAGAAGGTATACGTGCTATAGCATCGTGCCTTGATAAACGAGACACTGATTTTTGTAGAAAAGGTTGTGGATCTAATGCCGCATCCAATTGATTATTATTATTTTGATTCTGTTCTTCACTAGTGGCACTATCTAGACTTGCATTATCCAAACTGCTGATTGTAGTTGTAGCAGATATTGGATTTTCATTTGCCAGGGCATTCTGAGCATTGTGAACATTTTGAGATTTATTATTATTATTATTTTTTTTAACGTTGTTTTCTTTTTCAATTGCATAGGTATGAGGAGAAGAAGAAGAATGATTAGATGATTCTGCATCTAAATCTTCAGAAAAATAATTATCTGATTTTTCTATATCATCATCGCCTTGAGCATATTTAAAATCCAGTTCCACTAATTGAAACAGTCCACAATTAAATTGAGCAACAACATACATTGCCAACCAGATAATAATATAAGCGGTTCCTTTATTTGATTGTGAAGTGGATAACATAGACATACCTTGAATATAGGAGATTGGTAGATCGGAAACATTTTGCATAATACCCGCTAACATAGCACCTCCAACCCAACGATCTTTTTTACCTTTTGGAACTGGGGTGAATTTGACAATAAAATATGCAACACATGCATTAATACAATACATTATAAACGCAGAAAAGCAAATAACACCAATTGTTTTAATATCATCTATAGAGATATAAGAGACAATTTTATCAAAAACCAAAGCTGGCATAAAAATCATTAAAACCATATCTGAACAAGCTCTCGCAGCGCCAACACCAAATAAGCCCTTTCTCGTTAAGAAAAAACCAGTAAATATAATCATATACGTTCTTATCATTGGCTTAACAGCGGTATATATAACTTCTCCTAAAGGTGCACCCGTCATTATTATAGATAATTCTTATGCAAGTATGTTGTGAAATATTAGATGAATGGTTAGAAAAGAAAGCACAAAGAGAGTATAGTCCAAAGTGAAATGCAGTTATAGGAGAGAGATATTCTTTAAACAAAGCATAAAGACAGATCAAAAGTTAAACATGAGAGTGAACTATTGAAGTAAGAACAAGTTTGATTGTACCCATAATAGTGACTATTAATATGATGTTGTGGTCATCGGACAGGATAAGAAGTTTTCCGAAGCGCACAGAACCATTTTAGGTAACTTTAAAAAACATTTATTTTTACTTATCTCCCCTTTTTACCTAGAACTATACATATTTTACATTGAGCGTACTAGATTACTGCTTATCCAAATAGTAGATTATAAAACGTTTTCTAAAGCGATACTTTTGTGAATATCATATTCATAGCTAAAAGCTTAGAATCCATCAACGTTTCATTTTCCAATAATTCTCAACCGCTGCCCCAGTGGAATTGGCATCCCGCAAATGTTCCTTTGGTCCTGGGTCCGCTCAATTTGGTAAAGACTGCGATACAGACACATCTTTCAATCCATTCACGTGACTGGTAACAACATTGGTGCTGTCGCATGTTCCCAGTTATTGTAATATAAAACACAGACCCATTATTAGGCAAATTAACAGACAATATATCCATTGCAGATATTAAAATTACTTTAATTAGTTTAAATTTTAAGAAATTAATTGAATGTGTAGAGAAGACTCAATTAAAATACAATGAGGAGTGGCTGATTTGTTTAGGTAGCGCATTTGATATTGTGTAGAAAACTTAATCAAGTTAATCAAGTTAATCAATAGTAATGAGCCCAACAAAAAAATCCCCTTTTTCATATCAAATTCAATGAGACAATACCTTAATATTCTTAAGCAAAGATAGTCAAGTATGGATATAGAATACACATGGGAAGGAACCTCTTGCCCGTCTGATGGATTTTCTGATATGGAACATGATTTTTCACAGATTGAAAAAAAGACAAAAGTATCAGCTGCCCGGTCAAACTTTGAAGGATTGTTATCGCAATTTGATGATTCATCTCTAAATCTCAATTATATTCATTTCGAAATAGATGTAGATTCTAAGAACCATATAATTAAACGCAATAAAATCGAGCTTAAATTGGTTATTGATGATAAAAAAAATATACTTCAAATTTTAAAATCAATTTCAATAAAAGATAATAGGATTATCAATGAAAATAGTATGATTAACATTTATGTGACAAAAATAAATCTCATTACAGACAGTTGGATAATAGTAATCACTTCAGATGGACTTAATATATGTTCAATGATTATAATTTGGAAAGTAAGTAGTCACATTACACACAAAAATACACGGTGATTAAATTTTTTACTAACATTGAACAAATTAGATTCTAGATGAAATCATAAAGCTAAACAATTCGATTTCTTTAATTTTAAACCCAAATTCAATACCCATTATATCGGATAAAATTAATATAACTATTCAAAATGAGTTTCATTACCTGTTACCGGGATCAACATGCAAATTATCAATTTCTAAAACTGATAGAAACCTCCTGTATATGGAAATAATGGAAAAACTAAGTGAACCATATGATTTATTTCTGGATATTTATAATTGTATTTCCTTTTCTTCACCTCCCATTTCATTGAATCAAATACATTCCAATACAAATAGATTAATATCATCAACAGCATGTCCAGCCAAACCGCTTACTAATATTAACTTTAATTCCAAAAACATCAGTATCAAGAAACAGATTATGATCCCAAGCAAAGCTGCTACATATTTAATTGGTAAAAAAGGTAAAGGTATTGAAGAGATTCGTAAACAAACCAGCGCTCTGGTAAAGATTCATGACAAAGAAGAATTTAATATCCAAGACCGGGAAAACCAAATGATTAATAGTTCTATGCATTTACAGGTGATCACAATTTGTGGCCCTGAAGTAGAAGTTGATAGATGTGAAGACCTTATCAATAAGAAAGTCCGGATCTGGGAACTAACCCGAGGTCGCTAAGTTCCAATTTGTGTCTGCGTCGTTCAGCATATGTAATTGTAATGTTTGTACATTATAGTTATGCGGTATTTTTCACACTCAAAAAAGTTTTTTTTCATTGATTTTGAAAAATTTTTCACGTTCTTCCCGACTCCCCATTGCTAAGCCAAATTACTGAGCGTTTTTCAAACACTTTTTTCCCTTCTTTCCACTTTTTTTTTACTTTTTTTGCTTTTTTTTTAATTCTAGTTCAGATTAGTGTTAACTTATCATCTATATATTTATTAACAATGTCTGAAGGTACATATGCTGGTGCGATCGGTATCGATTTAGGTACCACCTATTCTTGTGTTGCTGTTTACGACAACACTACTGGTGTTGAAATTATTGCTAACGAACAAGGTAACAGAGTTACCCCATCTTTCGTTGCTTTCACTCCAGAAGAAAGATTAATCGGTGATGCTGCTAAAAATCAAGCTGCTTTAAACCCAATCAACACTGTTTTTGATGCTAAAAGATTAATTGGTAGAGGTTTCAGCGATGATTCCGTTCAAAAGGATATTAAGACTTGGCCATTCAAGGTTATCGATGACAATGGTAACCCAAAGATTGAAGTTGAATACTTAGGTGAAAAAAAGACTTTCTCTCCACAAGAAATTTCTTCTATGGTTTTAACCAAAATGAAGGAAATTGCTGAAGCTAAATTAGGTCAAACTGTTGATAAAGCAGTTGTTACCGTTCCAGCTTATTTCAATGATGCTCAAAGACAAGCTACTAAGGATGCCGGTTCCATTTCTGGTTTGAACGTTTTAAGAATTATTAACGAACCAACAGCCGCTGCTATCGCTTACGGTTTAGGTGCAGGTAAATCTGACAAAGAAAAACACATTTTAATTTTTGATTTAGGTGGTGGTACTTTCGATGTCTCTTTATTACACATTGCTGGTGGTGTTTTCACCGTCAAGGCTACTGCTGGTGATACTCATTTAGGTGGTCAAGATTTCGATACTAACTTATTGGAACACTTCAAGAAGGAATTCCAAAAGAAGACCGGTTTAGATATTTCTGGTGATGCCAGAGCTTTAAGAAGATTAAGAACTGCTTGTGAAAGAGCTAAGAGAACCTTATCTTCCGTTGCTCAAACTTCTATTGAAGTTGATTCCTTATTCGACGGTGAAGATTTCAATGCTAACATTACCAGAGCTAGATTCGAAGAAATTAACTCTGCTTTATTCAAGTCTACTTTAACTCCAGTTGAACAAGTTTTGAAGGATGCTGCTGCTTCCAAATCTCAAATTGATGAAGTTGTTTTAGTTGGTGGTTCTACCAGAATTCCAAAAGTCCAAAAGTTATTATCTGACTTCTTTGACGGTAAGCAATTAGAAAAATCTATTAACCCAGATGAAGCTGTTGCTTTTGGTGCTGCAGTTCAAGGTGCTATCTTAACTGGTCAATCCACTTCAGACGAGACCAAGGACTTATTATTATTGGATGTTATTCCATTATCTTTAGGTGTTGCAATGCAAGGTAATGTTTTTGCTCCAGTTGTCCCAAGAAACTCTACTGTTCCAACTATTAAGAGAAGAACTTTCACTACTGTTGCTGACCACCAAACTACTGTTCAATTCCCAGTTTACCAAGGTGAAAGAGTTAACTGTACAGAAAACACTTTATTAGGTGAATTTGACTTGAAAGGTATTCCACCATTACCAGCTGGTGAACCAGTTTTGGAAGCTATCTTTGAAATTGATGCTAATGGTATCTTAAAGGTTACTGCTGTTGAAAAATCCACCGGTAAGTCTGCTAACATTACCATCTCTAACTCTATTGGTAGATTATCAACTGATGAAATTCAAAAGATGATTGATGATGCTGATAAATTCAAGAAGGCTGATGAAGAATTCTCCAAGAAGCATGAAACTAAGCAAAAATTAGAAGCTTACGTTTCTTCTATCGAATCCACTGTTACAGACCCAGTCTTATCTGCTAAGATTAAGAAGGGTTCTAAGGCTAAGATTGAATCTGCTTTATCTGATGCTTTAGCTGCTTTAGAAATCGAAGATGCTTCTGCTGATGACTTAAGAAAGGCTGAATTAGCTTTAAAGAGAGTTGTTACCAAGGCTATGGCTACCCGTTAAGTTAGAGAAAACTTATCAAAGGAACCGATAAATTGAAAGATATTTATTATTTTTTATTTAAAATTTCTTGTTTTATGTTTTGACTTTATATTAATAATCTGCTAATTTTTTAAAATGGATGTTTTATGTGTTTTAGTTTATTATTTCTTTCCTTTTGATGTCGTTTCTTATTTCTAAATATAATCCTCCCCTACGTTTTTGCATTAATTAGGAAAGAAGTAAAACACATTCATAATAATTTGTAATTTGTAAATAGATTCTTAAATTCAAAGCTTGACGTTAAGACTGCAACGTCTGGAGTGTACTCGCATAAAAAATTTTTTTAATTAGAATATTTTTTTTAGCTAACCTTTAAAGCTTTCAACTTTAACTAAAGCTATTCATAAGACTATATATATTAATTATTAATGAAATTAGATACAACTTATATGCGGTACTTAACCGCCGATGACTGGAAAGTTTTGCAAGCAGTTGAACAAGGTTCACATAACCATGAAGTTGTTCCAACTAGACTTATCGCTCAACTTGCATCATTAAAACAAGGACTAGGTTCTACCAATAGAGCTATTTCAGATTTAGCTAAAATAAACTTAATTTCACGTCTTCGTAATGCTAAATATGATGGTTACAGAATTACATATAACGGTTTTGATTATGTTGCATTAAAAACATTACATCAGCATGATAATTTAGAAGAATTAGAATCCACTATTGGTGTTGGTAAAGAGTCTGATATTTATTCAGCAAAAACCAAAAATGGTGAACAAAGAGTTTTGAAAATACATAGATTAGGCAGAGTGTCATTCCGTACCGTGAGGAATAAAAGAGATTATTTAAAAATTGGCCAGGGTGGTTCATGGATGTATTTATCTAAATTAGCAGCACAAAAGGAATATGAATTTATGAGTATATTATATAGTAATGGATTTGAAGTTCCAATACCATATGACTGTTCAAGACATTGTGTTTTGATGGAAAGAATAGTTGGCTTCCCGATGAGACAATTAAGAGAACACTACGACTATAAGCGCTTGTATTCACAATTAATGGAATTTGCCCTTAAGTTAGCCAACAATGGCCTAATTCATTGTGATTATAATGAATATAATATTATGATTAAAGAAGATGGAACGTATGTTCCAGGCAAAGAAGTTGGATTCGTTGTTATTGATTTCCCGCAATGTATTTCCATTGAACATCCGGATTCTGAATTTTATTTTAAAAGGGATATTGACTGTATCAGAAAATTTTTTAAGAAACGTTTTGCATATTCTCCAAAGAGTGATCCTATGATGTTAGATGTTGATGGATTTGGCGAGGGTTTTAGATATGCATATCCAAATTTCAAAAGAGATGTTAAAAGAGTCGGTGATTTGGATGTTCAAGTTAAAGCGTCTGGATTCAAGAGAAAGTTGAATTCTTCAGATAAGGAATTACAGAACGCTGTTTCTAGCATGAAGGGTGATGCCTATGATGGCAATGATGAAGATTATGATAGTCAAAAAGAAGACGATGATTCCTTTGATGAAGAAGAAGACGACGACAACGAACAAAATGATGCTTTTGATGAGTATGACGAAGATGATTTTACAAGTGAAGATGAAGGAGAAGCAAATTTAGATGAAGAAAACGAAAAGATCATTGAAGCGTTGACTACTGGTGTCGGTAACTTAAAAATGGATAAGCTTGGTAATTATATCCTTTCTGAAGAAGACGAAGAAAAATAAGGAGTATATATTTATATGTAGAGATTTAAATCATAACTTAATATTAAGCACAGAATAAATAACTAAAATTAGGAGAAGTAAAAAATCAAAGATTAAGGGTAAATAAGGGTTCGCTGAGTGAAAAAAAAAACATGATGGGATTTGATTTCGTACATGTTTTTTGTTTTGAAACTGTTATATATCCTTAAGCTACTAACAATATACTTATATCTATGCTGAATTATATATTATTTATACTGATATCATTATCGCTTACATCAGCAGCGACTTTAAGAACTTTCTATTTTAATGCCACATGGATTACTGCAAATCCGGATGGTGTTCACGAAAAACAAGTGATTTCATTCAATGGATCATGGCCACTACCCATAATTGAAGTCAATAAAGGTGATAGAGTTCGGGTCTACCTTACAAATGGGCTGGGTGATGATACAACGACTTCATTACACTTTCACGGTATATTTCAAAACGGTACGGTTCACATGGATGGCCCAGTTGGAGTTACCCAGTGCCCGATACCTCCGGGAGAGACAGTGTTATACGACTTTGCTGCTGATCAAGTTGGTACTTATTGGTATCATAGTCATAGTGGTTCACAATATAGTGATGGTCTTAGAGGGGTTTTTATTATTCATGATACAGAAGCTGAAAAAAATTACAACTTTGATGAAGAATTAGTATTCAGTATTAGTGATTGGTATCATGACGTAAGTAAAGTTTTGGTTAACAAACAATTAACAAGGTATAATCCAACCGGTGCAGAGCCTGTTCCACAAAATTCATTATTCAATGACAGTAAAAATGTCACCATTCATGTTGAACCAGAAAAAACTTATCTAATCAGAATAGTGAATGTTGGTATTATGGTTTCACAATATATTTTTTTTGAAGATCATGATTTTGAAATTATTGAAGTTGATGGTGTTTATACTCAACCTACAAAGGCGAACACAATTTACTTAACAGTTGGTCAAAGAGTGAGCATTTTATTAAAAACTAAATCAAGGTCAGAAATACATGAAAATTTCTGCATTGTCCAGAGACTGGATAGTACAATGTTAGATGTGATTCCACCTGATTTAGAATTAACTTCGATTAATTACCTAACTTATGATGTTGATTTACCAAATTCCAAACCAAAAGATGAATGGTACGATGAAGGATCCTATGAACCATTTGACGATTTTTATTTGGAGCCTTTTGATTTGCAACCGTTATTACCAGAGCCTGATCACAGAATTGAACTTTTATTATACATGGAAAATTTAGGTGATGGTGTTAATTATGCATTTTTCAATAATCATACATATGTTGCTCCAAAAATTCCAACATTATTATCAGTTTTAAGTTCACCTTCCAAATATGCGAATGATATTAGAATTTATGGCACAAATACAAATTCTTTTATTTTAAATAAGGATGAGGTTGTTGAGATTGTTATCAATAATGAAGATGACAATAAACACCCAATGCATTTACATGGTCATCAATTTCAAATGATTGCTCGTTCACAAGATTTTGAAGAACCTGTTCATTTTGATCCCAGCAAAGATTATGACTTCCCAGAGTCACCAGTTAGACGTGATACTAGTTATGTTAATGGTAATGGATATATGGTTCTTAGATTTGTTGCGAATAACCCAGGTGTTTGGTTTTTCCATTGCCATCTCGATTTTCATTTGGAACAAGGACTTGCTGCTACTTTCATTGAAGCACCTTTAGAATTACAGAAAAAAATAACACTGGAAGATCTCCCAGAAGACCAATTGAGAATTTGTCGTTTGCAAAATATTCCTGTTAAGGGTAATGCAGCCGGTATTTCTGATAATTGGCTTAACTTAAAAGGTGAAAACAAACAACCTAGACCACTACCTCCTGGATTTACATTTAAGGGTTATATTGCATTGGCAATTTGCACTTTAGTTGCTTTATGGGGTTTAAAATCAATTCATGATTTTGGTATGAAAGATGTGTTACAAACTGAAGAAGACAAAATACAAGAAGAGAAGATTGTTATTAACGAATTGCTACAGAAATTAACTGTCGAAGAAAGTAAATCACCATCAGGTAGCTCTAAATCAAGAGTATTAACAGTTATGATTAAAGATCTACAAGATCTTAATAACAAATTTTCCAATATATAAATGACTTCGCCTATAGCTTTTATTTTGTAATGATTAATATAAAAACGTATAAAACTAAAAAAAAGTCTAATATTAATACTAGTTATACCTAGGATTAATCAAAAATAAAACAAGCAATTACTTCTTCTCTTCGGTTTCCTTGACCTCTTTAATTTCTTCATTTTCTTCTTCATCATCATCACCTGATGAACTAAAATCATTTTCCTCAAATTGTTTGAGATCAAATTGAGAAGGGTCGAATGCACCACCTTGAGGTAAACCACCACCTTGGGGTAAACCACCACCGAATTGTTGAGCCAATTGACTGAAATCCATACCTTGATTACCACCCATGGATGCTAAATCATCAGCACCTTTGTTCAATTCAGATTCTTCGACGTCGTCTTGTTCATCTTCATCAACCCAACGTTCGAAATCAGTCTTGATATTTCTATACTTAACTTTTTCTTTGGTTAATCTTGGCCAGAATTCCTCATCTAAATCTTTTTTAACTAAAATAAAGAAAATATGAGAACCTGAAATATTATACTTCGAAGAGCCTTCATTAATGTCTTTAAAGAAGGCAATATTAAGTTTATAGTCTTTACCATCAGAAACAGCAACAATATCAAGGGTACTATCAGTAAGTTTAATATCCAATTCAGTTGGATCTGTTAAATTAACAGTTAAATAAAGGATATTCTTAAGAGGATCTGAATTACTTGATCTTTGAGCCCATAAAACTAGAAATAATTAAAATAAATGTTAGTAAGCTAGAATTCCACTATATTTATAAGAAATAAAACACTTTTTACATACCTTCTGGTGCAATTGATGTCATTATTATCGTGTTATTAGTTGTGTCTTAAGCAAAAAGGTTCATCATTTACGAAGGCGATGGAAGTACTTTTTAAAATTGTTCACTTTGCTCGTTGCGCGATTGTTTTATTTATTTTTAAAATTTCTTTACTTCATATTTTTCATTATGGTTTCCATTTCTATTAACATTAATATTAAATTAAACGTAAAAAATAACTATATATACTTTCAACGACGATTTCTCATAGTTCTCGGAAACGCTTTACGTCTAGCATTTTGTGGAGGCGGAGTTGCAGAAGAAGTGCCTGAAAATATGGCATTTGGATCAATTTGACCCGATTGTTGACCTGTAAAATCAATGTTTGGTGTGGCCGATCTAGAGTTACCACCCATATTATTTGTATTCATATTTATATGGTTGTTTGCACCGAATCCATTATTATTACCACCAAATCCGGAATTGTTATTACCAAATCCACTGTTGGTGCCGCTTAAACTACTAGCATTAGCACCGAAACCCGCATTAGTATTACCTCCAAATCCTGTGTTGCTTCCAAATGCGCTGTTAGTGTTACCACCAAATCCATTATTATTATTACCAAATCCTGCATTACTATTATTATTGTTATTATTGCCGTTAAACCCAGCTGTAATGGAAGGTAACTGGCTTGTAAATTTACTAGAAATGGAAGAAAAAATTTTACCCGGAGCCTGGGTTTGATTTTGATTTTGATTTTGATTCATGTTATTACCAAAGCCATTGACACCATTTTGTCCAAAAGCAGTTACAGAGTTGCTATTAGAAGTAAATCCAAACCCAGAATTTTTAGCTTGTCCAAATCCGGTACCATTATCAGTTGCCGTATTACTCAATCCAACTCCAAATCCAGTACCTGGAGGTTTATTTGTAGTGGTTTGACCGAATGAAAAGTTTTTCGAAGGATCATTATTAGAACCTAATGCCTCCGTAGTATTCGATGCAGGACTAGCTGATTTAGAAGCACCGAAATTAAAACCAGTTACAGCATTATTAGCATTATTAGCATTAGTACCAAATGTAGATGAAAGGGTACTAGTATTTTTGGCGGTACCAAATGCCGATGACTGAACTTTTGATGCATTCAGGTTAAAAACTGGAGGTGCAGAGCCATTTTGAGCTGTTTTTTTTCTTTTCAACGGCATTCCTTCATGATCTTCAGATTCAGAAGTAGATGGTTTACTAGGCCCACCAAATCCAAACACTGGTGCTGTCTCATCTTTCTTCTCCACAGAAGGAAGAACGAGTTTTTTATTACCACCAAAAGTGAATGCAGTAGTATTAGAAGTATTAGAAGTAGTATCCGATGAATTGAAAGTCAATGCGGGCTTCTTATCGTCCTTTTTATCTGCCGCTGAACCAAAATTAAATGTTGGAGTAGAAGGATTGGAGCCAGTTTTACCAACTGTATTCGAAGCAAAACCAGAACCAGTTCCAAAACCAAAGTCAATTTTTGGAGCTTCATTATTTTTACCAAATGAAAATGCCGGCTTTGGAGAGTCCTTTTTCTCTGTACTGGAACTAAACAAAGGTCTTGATTCTTCTTTCTTTTCATTGACAGATGTTGGGTTTGTTGCAGCTTTGTTATCGAAAGTAATAACGGAATTGATGAACGCAGGAGGATCTTGTTTAGACTCAAAGGAGAAAGGTGTTGAGATTTTTTTCTTTTCATCGGTCTTTTGAGCAGCTGGTGGTTGACCGAAAGAGAATGATGGCTTATCAGTTATATTTTCAGTGGATGTAGCAAAATTAAAAGAAGGGATAGCTGGTTTATCTCCTTCCTTTTTTTCTGTTGACACACCAAAATTGAAAGAGGGGGCAGAATGTTTAATTTCTTTCTCTTTATTATTTGAACCACCAAAGTTAAAAGATGGAGCAGATACTGGAACCGCAGTTTTAGGCTCCTCTTTATTTACGATTGAATTACCAAAGTTGATGGAAGGTATTGGATTGTTATTTCCAAAATTGAATGTGTTGCTTGGAGTTTTATTCAAAACTTCGTCATCTTTCAAAGATGTTACAGTAGTCTTTCCAATTGCAGATTCATTCTGTTGTGGGAATAAAGAAGGTACATTTTTTTTAGAACTAAAGGTGAATGATGGTTTAGATTCAACTTTAGGAGTGTGAACCGGTTTGGCAAATGAAAAAGAAGAGGTTGCACTCTTTTCAGTTATATGAGCTGGTACAGCAACTGAAGAAACTGCAGGTTGACCAAAAGAAAGAGAAGGATTATCAGTCTTTTCTGTAGATGAAGCAGTAAATTTAAAACTTTGACTATCAATTTTACCATTATTTTTTGTAAGATTTTCTTCCTTTTTTTTACCAAAATCAAAAGCAATAGTTGGAGCATCAATGTCTTTGATTGTTTCAATGGAAACTTTATAGACAGGCTTAGTAATATTGACATTTTCGTTTGTTGTTTCTTTCATTTCATCTTCTTTATGAAGAACAAAGCTTTTAGGTCTATTTGCTGTATCAAAGTTAGATAATTTATCAGTTTCATTAAATTTAATTTTTTTCAAAACATTACGATTATTTGAGGATTTTTGATTTCCTTCTTCTTCTTCCTCATCATCATCATCATCATCATCTTCAACATCTTCAATCAAACTAATACCAAAAGAGCCTTCTTTATTTTTTCTTTCTTCAGGTAAATCATTCCAATTACGTTTTTTTGATTGACTAATACTATTAATTGATTTTGATCCAATTTTTTTGTAATTTAATTTATCATTTAAATTATTTCTTAAATGTCTAGTATGCTCTTGAATATATTTCAGACGCAATTTCCTATATCTTTCTAATTCTAACATTTTTTTTAGATGTATTAGATTTGCACGTTCTAGTGGATCAATTGTAAACAATGGCTTCGTGTTTGTATACGCCTTATCATTTGATAACTCTGTGGAAGTCGATAATGGCGGAACTATTTGCTCTTGATTTTGATTTTGATTTTGATTTTCTTCTTTCAATTCATTTTGGATAACTGTTGATTCAGCTCTATTTGATAAAACCGTATCATTATCATTAATAGTTTTAGGCTTTTCCGTTTCTGGAGCTGGAGCTGGAGTTGGAGTTGATTCTCTTTGAGAAGTTAAATTTGAAGATAAAGTTGAGTTTTCTCTTCTTAATTGATCATAGTAATCAGATAGCTGTTTTGCTGTAATCTGATGATTTGAAACATCTTTGAGAACAGTAAATTTAGTAGCTTTGCTATTAGATGATGATGATGATAGTCGTTGTTGTTGGTCATGATCATCATCTCTTTCATTGGAATGTTTGTTAGAAGATGTAAACCCGAGAAAAGAAAAAATATTTTCCTTTATCTTTGATAGCTTAGTAGGGCGTTCAAAATTATCATTTGATCGTGATCTTTTCAGTTGTGAATTCATCATATTATTTTAGTTCTTTGATAATTTAATAAAAAATATTCGAACAGGAGTTGTTTGAAAAATGAAAACCTGAAACAAAATTTTTTTCTCAAAAATTATTCGCTTTCAAACGGCAATAAATTAACGTGAGGAATTTATTATTCACTGTGAATTTATTTGTTACAATAGATGACTACAATGGAAACATGGAAAGAGAATTGATAAAGAGTATAGATTTGTCAGTTAAACCATGGGAGATATCTGGTAAAACGGCGATTACATTAAATGAAAAGATAATATCTGTTGACTTTGATGATTTACTTAATTTTAAAGATTTGAAATTTTTGAGTGTGTGTGTTAAAACGCGTTTGGTTCATCTACAATTAACAGAATATGAAATTGAGAAAGTGGTAGATATTATACTTGACAGAACTGATAAACTACTTAGAAGGAATTGGTTGTGGTATGTTGATGAAGAATTAATTGATGATAACGAAAAGGAAATTTTAAAAGAACAAGGAGTTTTGAGAAATGTTTCGTTATATGTGGTATATTTATTAAAAGCCATGATTAATAAATTGAATAAAGAAGATTGGAAGAAAGTGTTTTTATTTATTAGTAGGTATTGTGGTGATAAATTATCAATGGCACCGTGGAGTGATAAAGAATTAAGAAAATTGAGTCGTGAATGTTTGATTGAATTAAAAGAGTTTGGTGAATCAAATAAGTGGGATATTGAAAATACTATTTTAAATAGATTAGAAGAAACAAGACAATTATTAAAGAAATTAAAAGTTAATGACAACTTGACCAAAACTGGACATAAAAAGACTAATAATTTAAAAATTAGTGGAAAACTAATTGGTAATAGCTTTACCACGAAATTAGATAATCTAGAGAAATTTAAAAAAGATCGTATAAGTGATCTGGGTATATTATACTATTGTATCATATCATTTTCAATTGAAAAAAATTGGGGGTTATTATTCCCAATGCTATTGATTTTTTTAGATGATTCAGACTTGATTATCAAAAGAGAATCATGTATCTTGTTAAAATTATTATTAACAAAGATTTCACAAAATGATGAAAAAAACGATAGTAATATCATTATTAAATCACAAACTTCAAAAATATTACAAGATTCCATATTACCTTGTTTATTATCACTACCAACACTTACACCAGTCAATAAAAGTTTATCAATTATTGATATTTCGTATGATACAACTTTTAAATTATTTGAAGTTTCTACAAGAGATGAATTAAAATATTATTTATTATTAAATGGAATATTAAATGATGTATTAATACCTTCAATAATTAAAATTAAAGATTATCCCAAACTTTTAGATTTATTATTAATTAAATTAAGGAAACTCATAATTGATTCAAAAAGTTATTCCTTAGTATTATCAAAACAAATAGTTTATACAGTTTTAAATATTTTTACTGATCCATTTATTATTCATTTAAAGGAGATTGTTATGAAATTATTACAAATACTATTATTATTCCCATTAAATGATTTTAAATATGACATCTTAGCAATTATGGGTGTATTGAAAAATAGGATTAAAAAATTTTCAAATGATCTGGAAGTTTTAAATTTAATTAATAAAATTTTGTTAGTAGCGGGTGAAGAAGATGAAAAAAAACAAATAGTTAAATAGTGTTTCTTTGTAAGTAATTGTGTAATACGGAAGATAGATTAGAATAGATATGAAATTACCCTATTATTTAACACAATCTGATAATGGTATGTTATATAAATTAATTAAAAATCATGTGCTTGAATACAATACTAATCAATTATTATGAAGAACTTTATTCAAAATTTCTAAAAATACAAAAAATTGATAAAGAAAATCTACAATTAAATTCAGTGAATATTTCGATTAATTTAATAAATAAAGTTAAAAATAGATATTCAAATGTCCTGCCATATGACAAAACACTAATCGATAAGGATGAATATATAAATGGATCGATTATTACACCATTCACACCAAATTCAAAGCCAATCAATTATATTGCCACACAAGGACCATTAAAAAATACTGTCATCGAATTTTGGAAGATGTGTTTAAAGTTTAATAATTGTAATATTATCATGTTAACAGATATTTTTGAAGCGGAAACAGGTAGAGAAAAATGCTTCAATTATATTAAAAATTTAAATAAGGATCTTACAAGTATTTTCAAAAGTGAAAATGTCATTATTGAAGATATTAAAGTTGAATTTAAAGAATTAGTTGAAATCGGAATTGAAATTAGAATCATTAAAATAGTTTTCCAAGATGGAAGCATTAGAATAATAAATCATTATTGGATTAAAAATTGGCCAGATTTTAGTACACCGAATGAGAATATTGATGTTATCAAAATTTGTAGACTAATTGAAAGCAGACGAAGTAATAATGAAGATCCATTAATTGTACATTGTTCTGCCGGAGTTGGTAGAACGGGTACCTTTATTGCAATTGATTATTTCTTAAAAGAGTGCTTAACTGCTAAATTTGGTGAATTTGAAGATCCGATTTTTGAAATTGTTAAAAATATGAGAAACTGTAGAATGATGATGGTTCAAAGATTTGAACAATTTAAATTTATCTATTATACTATTAAAAGGTTTTTAGTTAAAGCGGAATAAAAAGAAAATTTTTTAATTTTACTTATTATAATAATTATACAAAATATAAATAACTAAAAGCATGAAGAAAGTGAAACGGTGGGAACGAAGCATATAAAAATATCTATTTTGTTGTTTTAATGTCTCTTAATAATTGAATTTTTCTACGTCTAGCGTTGATAAACCAATTTGATAATTGTTGACTTGTTAAACCAGTTTTACGGATGAGGTCCATTTTTTCCTTACTGTTTGGGTAAGGATGATCCAAATTATCATTCAACCAATTTAATAAAATCATCGTTGATTTTTTCGGCAAATTGCTTCTCCTTTTTTTCGAAGCTGAATGTGATGAAGAACCATTTAATGAAGAAGAAGAATTGTTTGATAACGACTGCTCAGCCACTGTTGTTAAAGTATCCAAAGAAGAAGGTGAAGAGGACAACGAAGAGGATGAAGAAGAGGGTAAAGAAGAAGGTACTATATTTGGATCATTTTGTTGTAATAAAGAATTTGATCTTGACCTTGAAGAAGAATCCAACGATGAAGTAATCGAATTTGATCTCGATTGGAAATGATAAGTTGAAGGATTTGGTAAGATGAGCGAGGGAGAAGTTGATAAACACGAATTTGAAGGATTTGAAGTTTGATGTTGTCGTAAGAAAGAGGGTAAATTATGATTTGGATTGCAATTCGAGTTGAAGTTTGGGGTGAAGTTCGAACTTGGATTTGAATTTCCATTGAAACTTGAGCTGAAATTAGAATTTGAAATTGGATGTTGACTTGAATTTAAATTCAAATTTGAGGTACTATTCAATAAAGTACTTATCGAAGGTAATTTTGCATTATTATTTAAAGAATTTTGAATCGCAGATTCTGAAAACGAATATTGGAGTAAGTCATAAGAAGTTGAGGCACTTAAATTTGAGGACGAAGTATTTGAAGAATTAGGAATAGGTAGGTAGGATATTGGATGATTTGACGTTGAGTTCATTTTTTAAAGATATCATTCGAATATTTACAAAGATGGAATGAATAAGTAAGGAATGAATGAATGAATAAATAAATGAATGAATGTGTGAGTGAGTCAGTGAATAATCAATGAATAGATGAAATAAGCCTAGAAATAATAAAAGTACAAAAGTATGAATAAAAATATGAATAGGAGTATATATATATATATATAAATATAAATATAAAAATATAGATATAAATATAAATATAACGATGAATATAAATATACCAATATATAAATATATTTACAAGCAGTAACGCTACAAGACCTAATACAATATAGTGGGAAAACCGACTATTTAAGTAACTGGTACATTAGACAATCGAAGAGATAAGAAACAGAACAAATACCTGTGTCGACGCAAATCAAAGATAAGCATTTACCGTTAAGTGACACTGACGATGAAGTAAGACCAGCGGTTATAGTGATAATCTTTTGACAGTGACAGTGACAGCTGCTAGATTACCAATAACGGAAAAAATAATGTCAAGACAATAAATAAGACTGATCTCTCAGCCAATAGCGTGGGCGCCATCTATCAGTGCTTATCTCACTCGGCAATGCCAGTTCACGCTGCTCTTCGGTTCCACCGCTTGTCTAAAGGGACTCTTCCTGTGGCTGTTGTATCTTGTGCACTTAGTGTCAATATGATCGTTATGATTGTAATGTATGGTATATCGTAGATCATATTTCACATGTGTATGCCATATCTACCATGTGAAATATGTGAAATTAAATTTCAAGTGGACGTTGTCGAGCTTAAGCTTAATTTTCTTCTCAACTTTAACTTGGAATTTCATCCTAATTGGGTTTTTCCGATAATTATCGATACTTAATCGGTCGAACAACCAAAACATGGTTAATTGTCTTGAAATGGCACCGGATCGGTAATTAACACCAATGTTGAACTTAGTTTACCAATATAAACGTTATTTTGTAAAATATTCGGTTGTCATTACAATTCCTATTGTTTCAGTAAATTTTGATCGTTTCTTTTCTCCTGTCGGTCATTAGATCGATTTTACTGCCTTTATTCACAGTATTTTTAATTAAACTAAAGACATTACGACACAAGTAATAAATGTCATCATATATGTTTTTATCATACTTATTACTAGTTATATACTGTTATTATTTGCTGCGTAATACATGTACTTGTAGTTGAAGTCGCTATCTCCTGTATCCTCGTATACTAGTGTGGTGCGCCTAGCAAATATTCTATAAATTGGTGGTAACAGTCATTGTCTTCGCATTTAGCAACAACATTGCCGGTATGTCTTCACTCCAAATCTCTAAATTAACAACATATTCAATACATTCAGATTCCCTTTTATGCATTCCAATATCTGGCACTGGTAACGTGGTGAAAATTAAGTCTGTTTCACCCACACTAACTTGCCTCATCAGTTCATTCAATATGATGAATTGACAGCGACTAGGTAATTCTCCAAATTGAACACTAACAATGACTTCTTCCCCTTTAATACTACCTTCTTCATTTGGCTCAGTATCTTCTTCATTGTTTTCTTCATCACCATCCTCAACAGCCTCTTCATTGGAATCTTTGGTATATGCAACGTCTGGTCTAACATTCTTCTTTTTACCGGACTCTTCTTCCCCGATTTCTTTTCCCATCTTCTCAGCATACTTAATTTTCTCAAAATAATATTTATTATCTTTATCTTTAATTTCATTTTCATTTTCAGTCTCATCCTCCCTGTCCCTATCCTTATTATTGTCATTAAGATTCTTATTTTTATCATTAATATTAACATCTTCAGTCTCTCCATCATCTTTCACAAACATAATAGATGGCTCATTGCCTTGGGCGTTCTCCATAATTTGTGAATTTGGCATAGTATCTGCTGAAAATGTACTTTTTTTCACTCTCATCATTGAGCTTGTAGATTTCATGCTCTCTAAAACCGGTCTCCGTTTCTTACCCTCTGAAATTTGTCTGATCCCTGGGTTATTATTAATATTAGTATTAATACTAATATTATTCAGATTACTACCACTGTTATTGTTGTTGATATACCCAGATGGAGCTGATGATACCATATTATTATTCATCGAATTAGTAGACGTGGTCGATAAAACTGAATCAACATCAGAAGTTGAACTTGAAATATCATAATCATCAACAGAATCTGTCATCACCCTTTTGATATCATTAGCAGAAATCTTATTTGCAACAATAGATAAGGAAACCCCTAATCTATTCATATTACTAACAGTATACCTTCTTTTATTACTTTTACTAAGTTTATTAACTGCTCTTGAATTCAAATTATTAATGTTGTTGCTGTCTGTGTTTGCCCTTGAAAGTGGAATTGAAATACCTTTCCTTTCTAATTCAATTTTTTTACTTAATTTTCTGTGATTTTGGCAAATTTTCCACCATTCATCATTTTTTAACAATTCTTCAATTTTTATTTTGGAATATTCACTCTTAATATTTTCACCTTTACAAATATAATTATAAGTTTCAAATCCAACACTTAAACATTTCACGACAATTTCTGCTTTGATTCTTAAAATCTCTAATAATGATTTAACTCTAGACTTTTCTTCTTCAACGTCTTCTTCCTCTTCAACAAAAACAACTACTCTTAATTTATGAGTCTTCTTCCACGCTGGTACAGTATTTAAAATTGCACCTAATTGTAATATCAACGTATATGTATCAAAATTCGTCGTCAAAATTTTTTTACCATCGTCAAATCCAGTCTCCATTTTTGATGCCATTTGAATTGGATATAGATCAATATATTTTTTTGCTTCATCACTCAGATTTTCTTCATCATTTGGTAAATTTAATCTTGGAAATCCTTTGGCAACTGCAATATTACTATTCAATAAACTCAAGTCCTCTAAAGTTTGAACCCATTCTGTTATTTTCAATTTTGGTTCAAAAATAATCGTTTGATCTGTGGGTAATTCTTCCATATTAATGGTAACCTGTTTCGAATAATTTTTTTTTAAACTTTCAAATTTTAAACCTTGTGGGAATCTATAATTCGAAAATTTTGATAAATCATAGAATCCTAAGATCGTTATATTAGGTTTCATACCACCTAATCCACTACCAAGAAACACATTTCTAACCCCCCACGAAAAACTCGGGGCAATTGAAAGTTGCACAAATGCTTTAACAGAGCAAATATCTCTAATCTTAATCCACGCTTGCCTTGCCCTTGATAACTCTTCTGCTTTATCTTGAAATGAATTACTAACAAAAACATGACCTAAAACATATAAACCACCCTTTTTCAAATGATTACAGAATGAAATTAATTTCCAACCCGTACGTGGATTGTCAACTAATAATAATACTTGTGGTCTCCAATATTTAACATTATCTTGTCTTAATTTTAACAAGTATTTTCTAACTTGATGATAAATTAATGATTGTGAGACATCCCCCCATTGTTTTGGTGGAGAAACAAAATGAATTACCAAGATTAAAAATAATAATGTAATGAAAATCAAACTTGCTGAAAGACCATCAACAATAAACATAGCAGCACCTGATATAATCGTACCTGCTAAGGCTGTATGGGTTGAAAAGTATTTAAAGCTTGGCCTAAAATTTGGTGCTGATCCTAATTTTAATAATGCACACGCTAAATTCGTCACAATAAAGGTCATCAAGAATGCCATAGTAATAAATGTCGCAATTTGATTAATATCTGCAAACAAAAACAATTGACAAAGTAGCCAAGTAAACAAAATAGCCTCCTTTGGATCATCTGTAATGGAATCTCCATTACCAAATTTACTTAATCCGGGTAAAATCTCATCTCTTGCAATTGCTTGTAGTAACTTTGCAGCTCCAACTATACCAACGATAATTGAAAATATAGATGTTGATAATTCTCCTAATAGAATAATAAATGGTGATAAATTAATAGTTTGTAAAACTTGGACATCTTTATATAACAATTCTCTTGGAATTGCAGCACCCATAGATATAATAACAAACAAATATGAACTAAATGTAATCAATAAACCATCTAGTGTACCTTTTGGAATCGATTTCGACGGATTTTTCAAATCGCCTGACATTGACGCTCCAGCTAATATACCAGCAGTTGCAGGGAAAAAAATACCAAATAAATCGTTAAAAGTCTCTACAGCATTCAATTGTGAACCAGCTGCACCTTTGGTAAAATGAGGCCAAAGATTATCTTTAATGTTTTCCCATGTAATGCCAGTATATTGTAACTTATATTCAGGAATATAAAATGGTTTAACAAGCAGTGCAGATAATGGTACTGACATGGTTGATAACAATAGCATGATACATAAAAAAGTACCAGCCTTTGAAACAGCACTTGATCCAATCAATGCAACACCAATACATATGGCCAAGAAAATAGAACAATATGCAAATTGAAACCAATAATCAACGGGTAATAATTTATATATTGCACCATCGACTTCATTAAAGTTATATAATAGTGGCTCAATCAAACCTGCAACATTTAATGCACTATTCAAAACTTGTCCAATAAAAAAAATGACACCAATGGCACCACCAAATTCAACACCTAAACTTCTACTAATCATATAGTACGCACCACCACCTTTAACAGTACCATTTGTCGCAATGGCACTAATTGATAATGTGGTTAATAAATCAATACCATATGATAACAAAAGTAATAATAATGTTCCTAATATACCCATTTGTCCAACAATAAAACCAAACCGTAGAAACATAAGAATCGATAAGACATTTAAAATAGTTGGTAGTGTGACGCCATTCAATGTACCCAGTTTACTCGACTTGGAATCATTATTACCAATTGATCGTTTATTTTTCCTTAAATGTTTATTTGATTGCTTATTACCTGGCTTTTTCTGTTTGATTGGATTAGATTGCTGCACCGTGGGTGAAATTGTTGGATATATTGAACCATAATCTCTTGCATGATTTAACTGACGAAGAGAAGATGTACTTGAGTTGTGAATAGGCCGACGAATAGACGGCAGCTTCTTATCGCTGGACATTTAATAATAAAAGTCTAATTATGTTTAGTAAATCAGTTGAATCTTTAGTGAAAGCAAAGGAGAGAGAATTTTTCAGATAAGAAGAAGATCTCAAAAAAGTTTTTGCGTTTCTCTTTTAAATCACTTACATTGCTTTCAAACTGGCTATTATTTTTCTAGTAATGATAGTGTTTGATACTTATTGTATTATTTTATTATTATCCGTGTAGATATAAAATGTGAAATACTCTCAAACTGTTTATATAACTGTATATTATACTTGTAAAATTTTATATTTCTTTGTTTCTCTCCCTTCATACAGGGCAAAATGAAATAGAAAAAAAAAAAAAATTCTCTGAAGTTTCTTAAATCATCTTTTTATAGTATTTCATTTTAAAGGGACACCATGTACGATAGAAACAACAACGGTGGCGGCAACAGTAGTAGAAACCCTCACTACAATAATAGTCAAGGAAGGAGAGGTCCTTCACAACCTAACAATAGATACAATTCCTACAGAAATAGCTACAATAACTACAATTACTATCCACCTTCTGATGGTGCATATAATAATAACTATTACCACAATCCAAATACTAACTATAATACACAAATACAGCCAGCACCACCGCCTGCTAATAATGTAAGTACATATAATTCTAATCGTTCAAACAAAACCTTTACTACTACAACTAATAATATTGAATCCAAATCTGACTCTGACTCAAAAGAAGAAGATTTGGAAGAACTGAAAAGAAAGCAAAGACAAGAAAAATTGGCTGCCTGGAGATTAAAAAAGAATAAAGATATAGAAAAATCAAATGTTAGTAAACCATCATTGATGAAATTTAACAAGAAAAAATCTACCTTAATAAATAAAACTAAATTAATTACTAAAGTTTTATCCAAAAGTGCATTAGATTTGGAAGAAGATAATGACATTAAAGTTCATATAGAATCAAAGGCAGATAATGAGGTTGATTTGGATTCATTGATTGAAAATATAGAGTCAAAGGAAAAAATCTTAAAAAATGATAAAACAGGTGAAATTATTGATGATGAGACTGATATCGATAACAATGGAGGAGAGATTGATTATAATGATACTATTACACCCGATCAACTTTTGAAAAATTTCAATGAAAAGAATAAGAAAGATATTCCAAAACATGAATTTTCAATTCAACCATTTGTAAGACAATTTTATCAAGAATCTGAATTCATTAAAAAGTTAACCCTAAAAGAAGTGGCAAGTTTAAGATTACGAGAAGGTATCACAATTAGAGGAAAAGGGATACTCAAACCCATTTTAGATTGGTCTCAATTAGGGTTACCATATTCGATTTATTCTGTTGTCGAAGAAATGAAATTTGATTCACCCAGTCCAATACAATGTGAAGCATTACCACATGTTATGAATGGCGCTGATTTTATTGGTATTGCTAAAACGGGATCAGGAAAAACTTTAGCCTTTTTACTACCCATGTTTAGACAGATTTTAAGTAATGAAAAAACTGAGGAATTTAATTACAATGGTTCAACTCCAAGAGCTTTAGTAATGTCACCTACTAGAGAATTGGCTATGCAAATTTATAGACAATGCTTACCATTCTTAGAGAAATTAAATTTAAGAGGCTGTTGTGCTTATGGCGGACAACCAATTAGTCAAAATATTGCAGAGTTGAAAAAAAACTGTGATGTTTTGATAGGTACCCCTGGAAGAATCATCGATCTATTGTGTTCCAATGGTGGTAGAATCTTGAACTTTAGTTGTGTTAGTTATTTAGTGTTGGACGAAGCTGATAGAATGTTCGATATGGGATTTGAACCTCAAGTTTTAAAAATTATTAATGCAACTAGACCGGATAGACAAACAGTTTTATTTTCTGCCACTTTTCCACCTAAGATTGAATCATTGGCCAAAAAAATTTTAACTGATCCGATTGAAGTTTCAATTGGTTCTAAAAATTTAGTCAATGATAAAATTGAGCAAAAGTTTGAGGTTTTAGCCGATAATGATGCTAAATTTAATAAATTGTTGAATATTTTGGGTACTTTTAAGTCTAACGATAAAGACGGTAAAGTTTTGATATTTATGGATAGACAAGATAGCTGTGATAAGGTGGTCAAAAAATTGATTTCAAGAGGCTATGCATCATTATCATTACATGGTGGCAAGGATCAAATTGAAAGGGATGGTACGATCCAAGATTTTAAATCTGGTATTATGGATATACTAATAGCCACCTCAGTTGCATCAAGAGGTCTAGATGTTGATAACTTGAATTTGGTTATTAATTATGATGCTCCTTCACATATTGAAGATTACGTTCATAGAGTGGGTAGAACAGGTAGAGCAGGAAAAAATGGTGAAGCTATCACATTTATTACTCCTGATCAAGAAAAATATGCTAATGATATTGTTAAAATTTTGAAACTTTCAGGTTTGGACATTCCGCAGAAAATATTACAAATGTCCGAAGATTTCCAATCGAAATTGAAAGACGGTAATGTAAAATTTAGTTCAGGTTTCAGTGGTAAAGGTTTAGAAAAATTACAGGCTATCAGAGAAGAGCATATGAACATGGAGAAAAAATTATATTTGAATAATGAAAATTCAAATAAGAATAATAACGGTAATACTAGTATTGTTAATGAAGATTTAGATGCTGAGAACGAAAACACTGATAACAACGATTCTAATGTAAATCAAGAAGAACTGGAATTGTTAGCAGATTTTAAAGTTGTTTATGGATCAGCATCCAGTGGCCCTGATTCTTCAATGTATCATGCAAAGTTGAATATTAATGATCTACCACAAAAGACAAGATGGTATGTTTCTAATGGAGATAACATTGCCAAAATTGTAGATATGACATCGACTTCTATTACTTCAAAAGGTCGTTTTTATCCGCCCGGACATAAAGTAAAGGAAGAAGATGATGCTAAATTGTACCTTTTAGTAGAAGGAGAAACAGAGCTGAATGTAAAACGGGCTGTTGATCTTTTCAAAGAAAGTCTTGTCAATGGATTAGTCAAAGCTCAGCAGGAGGACAGGGGGAAAAAATATTCTATTGTGTAGTTTTATTTCGCTTTTAATCAGTATATCATGCAGCCTTCTTTTAATAAAATTAGTTATTATAATTAAAATGTCTATTAGTGACAAACCGATGACCTGGGATCAGGTTACAGAATATGTAACTACAGGAAATATTGCCAATCTCACACGCTCTTTTGAGTGTTTGGAAAGGTATCATAACTTCAAACAAAATCTGGAATCTAAAGGCGTAGATCTTACTACCAATCTATTAAGAGATACACTGCATTGGATTCCACCAGATACTGATATCACTATACCCATTAAAGAAATTCTTCCCAAAGTACACTGTGTGGATTTAAGACCATTTGCCAATAAGAATGATATGACCATTGTGAGCAATGACTTCCCATATTTCTTCGAACCCGGAGTTGAACATGTCTGTGTTTGGCTGAAATTCCCGTTACCGCCAGATAAAAACAGTATTATTGGTGATTTATCTGAAGAGAATAAAATGTTGGTGGATAAATATGTTACTAAGACTTTTATAGAAGGTTTAGGATTAGATAAGAAAAATGTCCTGTGGTTTAAGAATTATGCTGCTTTACAAAGTGTTAAGGCTATTCCGCACATTCACGTTATTATTAGAAATGGTGATCCTGATAAAATTGAAGCTTTAAAAAATACAGGTGGTAAGCCTATAGATTACGAAGACACCGAAAGTTGTAAATTGTAGGATAGGGAAATGACTATAGTTCGAGTTAAAATTTGTTATACGTTTATATTATTCTTTTAAATAGAGAAATTAGATATTGGATATAAGATTATATGTATAGAGCTTTATATTATTGTGCCAATATATCAAAAGATATGGAGTAATAACCTACTGATATGTTTTTAGTTAAACCAGATCTCTTGGTCTCTTGCATGGGACTCCCGAGGGAAAAAAATTATTTAGATATTTACATTTTTAAGCTTTATTATTATATCCAGATCCATTTTTATTTTCATTCAGTTTTCATTTAATTTTAGTTTATTTTACTATATACCTTTATAGAAGACAAAGCATGGGATTTATAGTTCCCGGTGTGAACCATTCCTTATATACTACTCAAAAGGGAGTTTCACAGAGGGCAGTTACATTCAATGTTTCAAGAAATCAAGCTAGAAATTTTAATAGACGTTATCCGCATAACTTACTTTTAAGAGATTTGAAAGAACTTGACCGACTTTCGGAAATATTAGAAAATGGTTCTAGATATAGAAAGATTAGTTACACTCGTGTCTATAGACTGCGTTTACAAAGATATCTTGAATTACAACACGATGTTTTCTTATATACCGGGATAAAACGTGGATCGCTAAGTAAAGAGCTTGCAATTCAAGAATTGAAGAACTGTATTGAAGCTGAAGGTTGCAAATTACTTGGCTCCATTAAAAAAGGATCAAGTTTGGAGAAGTCTAATTTACTAGAGGCTAGAATGTCTAGACAAATGGAATTAATAGAAGGTGGTTCTATTTTACTTAATAATTATTTAAACAACACTATTACAGTTGATATTGAGGATTATGAGGATGAAAGTAACGAAGATTACTATAAATATGAACCAGAAGAGAAGATCAAACAAAAACAAAAAATAAAGATTGAAGAAGCCGAAAAAGAACAAGAGAAAAGTAAAATAATGGATATTTTTGAACTTCGTAAAACTGCAACATTGGAAACACTACCCACAGAAATACTGATTAGAATCTTTTCATATTCCAATAATATACCCAATTTAGCACTAACATGTTCACACTTTAATTCGTTCATATTTCATCACTTACCTTCAATTGCATTGCATTACATAACGACAAGGTACATTCATAGGTACCCACTTTTATTAGACAAAGGTAGTAATATTGACTTAACACAGGATGATCTGCAGCAGTTGGAAAATTCACACAGAAAGAGACTTGATGAAAAAAATGATAATAGTTTAGTGAAATCTTCAGCCAATCCGACTTCAATTATTAAGAACGATATCAAACATACTGACAATAATTACATTTTAAAGAGATATCTTGATCCAAATCATCTTACAGTTTTATCATCTAGAGCTTTTATGTCACCATATATGACGTATCAAATCATGAAAGCTTTATTAGTTGATCACGTTATCCCATCATCTTCGTTATTGGATTTAAAAGAAATTTATGAAGATGCCATGAAAGAGGCTAAGGAAAATTATCCAAATTTGATGCTCGATACACTTCCAAAATCTTTATTTAGACAATTCTATAATGAACATCCAATTCAGATGCCATATTTGGATCAATCAAATCCTGGGAATGTGGACTTTATTAAAGAAGGCGGATATTTAGATAAACTCCGTATACTAACTGATTTAATAGTCAATAAGACAAGATTTAATTCTACATTAGAAGATTCTATGTTTTTGATTGTTTCTTTAGCTGTCAGAGCATCTGAAGACACTTTGGAAAGTGAATTTCCCATACCTGTAGATGTCTTAAAATCTTATATTTTATTTGCATTAAGAGAAGATATTGCAGCGAATGAAGATGAGGAAGAGGAAAATGAACTTCAAGGTGATGAATTATTAAATAGACTTAAATTTTCGAATGCCGATTTTTTGGTGTTATTGGTTCATGAATCAAGTAAGGAAATTGAAGATCTTTTATGTAGAGGTTTTGACTGTGAACATTTGAAGTCCGATGAAGCATTTTGGTTAAGATTAAAAAGTCTACGCGAGTCTGAAATTATCGAATGGTTGATTAATCGTAGAATTAGTCCCGACTCATGGATTTTAAACCAATTGGCAATGTAGATATAATTTATAAATATTTACAGTCTAATTAATTAAAACAAAATACGCTTAATAGAATCCGATATTAAACAAAATAAAACCAGTCAAAAGTAGTTAGTGCAGTAAGACTAACATAATAAAAAACCATTTATACAATAAGAGAAATATATATATATATCAGTTCAGCAAACAAAAAAGGGGAAAGTTTAACGTAAATTTCACAGTAACTCACTCAGATTTGGTAATTATAACTTGTTTGCGGTATAGTACGGAGATCGTGTTGTTGCGTTTGTTGCTGTTGTTGTTGTTGTTGTTGTTGTTGTTGTTGTTGTTGTTGTAGTTGTTGTTGTTGTTGTTGTTGCTGTTGTTGTTGTTGTTGTAGTTGTTGTTGGCTATTTTGATCATATGTTGGTTGTGGATTATTATATTCGTTAAACCAAGGATGTTGAAGGGCTTGTCTTGCGCTTAATCTCATATCTGGTCTCATCTGAAGTAAACCTTGTAATAGATTCAAAGCTAAATTATCGATATTTGGGATTAGAATTCGTAAATCCTGAGGTATAAACAGATTAAAATTTGATTTGTAATTAGGGTAATTCGTAACACCTGGCCACGTTCTTTCATTTGGTGTACCCATAATTCTAAAAATTTTTAATAATTGATCCTCATTTGAAGAACCTGAAAATAATGGTTTACCAGTAAACATTTCGGCCAAAATACAACCTGCAGACCACATATCAATGGATGTAGAATAGTTTCTTGAGCCTAATAAAACATCCGGTGCTCTATACCATAATGTAACAACTTCATTGGAAAAAGTATTAACTGGGATACCAAATGCTCTAGCTAGACCAAAATCGCCTAATTTTAGTTGGCCTTTACTATTAATTAATAGATTTTGGGGTTTTAAATCACGGTGTAGCACTCTATTATCGTGGCAAAACATAATACCTCTTAAAAGTTGATACATAAAAGATTTCACAACATGTGGTTCCAAAGCTCCACTTTGATTATAACCATGAGTATCCATATATCTTTTCAAATCATTGTCCATATATTCAAACACCAACGTAAGTTTATTTTCTGTGTGTATAACATCATATAAAGTGACAATATTTTCATGTTTTAATTCCTTCATCAATGAAATTTCTCTAATTGCTGTTGAAGGAGTACCTTCTTCACTATCTAAATTAATCTCTTTCAATGCGACATATGTACCCAAAGCTCTGTTTTTACCCTTATAAACCGTGGCATAAGTACCTTCACCTAGCTTTTCTAACTGTTGAAACTGTGATGATGACGCAGACATGATTTTTGTTGATTCTCAGATATCCTTAATCCCAATTTCTGTTATTAATCAGTTAACTGGTTGCTGAAAGAAAAAAATCCAATTTTCTCGCCAACGCCAAACCTCCTTATTTTGCTTATGTCAGCTGTTCACGAACGCGATTCAGTGCTTTACTATAAGTCATTTCAACATGTAATATTATTTATGTTACTGATATTCTTTCAATCATTAGATGATTAATCAGTAGTTTGCGATATATATATATATTCAGTTAGTTTTGTGTTTTTGTTTTTTTACCTTTAACATACCTTCCTCCTGCTTTTATGTTCAATATTTTAGCTTGCAAAATTGTCCATTTCATTCATGATTCTTAAAGAACCGGAAACTCATAAAGATATTGAAATTCAATGCACTGACATTCAAAAAGAAGCTATTTTTTACCCAATCAAGCCGAATACATTGTTAAACATTATTGCAGGACCTGGTTCTGGTAAAACCAAGACACTTTGTGATCGTATATTGTATCTGTTAAGCGAGGAAGGCCCGAACATTAAAGCAAGTGAAATAATGGTTTTAAGTTTAACTAATAAATCTGTTCAAGATATCAAAGAAAAACTACAATCTTTGGCTGGTTATGAAATTTCTTCCCAAATTCCAGTTCATACTTTCCATAGTTTTGCTTCTTCTTTTGCTAGAGAAAAATATCCAAAATGGAAATTACTTGGAGATGATAATATCAAACAGTTTAGAACAGTTATTAATAGCTTAAATAAAAATCAAAAATTTGATAATCATAGTTTGGAAGATACAATTAGAAAAATTAGAGATATTACTGTGGAAGAACTTGAAGCAACAAGCAATGAAAGTATTACAAATGATTATCATTTTAATAAAGCCACTCTGATTAAATTGAAAATTCTTACTGGTGATGATGTTTTTTTAACTTTTGATGATCTTATTACGGAAGGTTTTAATGTTATCAAAAATGAAAACAGGAACTTATCTTTCGACGTTCTTCTTATTGATGAATTTCAAGATGTTGATAGTGATTTAATGGAACTTATTCAATATATTAGTAAAAATAAACATATTACAGTTGCAGGTGATCATGAACAATCTATTTTCGAATTTAAAGGTGCATACCCTGATAAAAATTGGGGTGAACTTTTACCGTTATACGATATTGATTCCAAAAAAACGGTTATTTTGGATCAAACCTTTAGATTTTCACCTTATTTACTAAAATTATCAAGAAACATTCTTGGTTCTGAGCACAATCTTGTTTCACAATGCGTTCCTTCTGAAACTCATTTATTACCAGTTAGAGAATCATTTGATAATATTTTTACAGAAATAGAATTTATTCATGAAGAGATCAAACGTTTGATCAAATTGTCGAATGGGAAAATTAAAGCGTCTGATATTGCTATTCTTTCATATACAAATAAACATTTAACTGAAATTGAACAGATTTTCAGAGTTAAAGGTGAATTGAAAACTAGCAATGTTGAAAAGTCTAAATTTCCTGATAATGAGCATGCAACATTTTTGCTTTATTTAAGATTATTACAAGATCCTAGGCAAAATTTTGCATTCTTAGCATCTTTAAATACTCTAAAAGGAATTGGACCTGCCAAAATGAATGATTTATATAATTTATCCAAAGATTATAATAAGTCTGTTTACGATTGTTTACTTGATAAAAATATTCCAAAACCACCTCTATTAATGAGAAATGTTAAACCGTTGTTGGATTTTTTATCAGATGTAGAACATACTTTGGATAGGAATGATCCGTATTCCATTATGCTCAATTTATTGTCCATGACAGATCAACTTGGCTATAAGCAAACGATTTTTGCAGATGCAACAAGTATAAAAATTGAAAAATATAAAGAATGGTTAAATTCAATTTTCAATTCGTTAAAAGAGATGTCACTTGTTAAAGAAAAAGATGAAGACTTACTTTCATTTTATGGTAAATTTTATAATGGTAATCATTTATTGCTGCAAAGTCAAGAGTTTGATAAAATCAACAATGTTGATAATTCTGTTGTTACTCTATCTACCATTCATAAAGCAAAAGGTCTTGAATTTCCAATTGTGTTTTTACTTTCTCACGTTTATGAGGTAAGTAGACCGTCAAACAAGGAACTTTACGTAGGGGCCACTAGAGCAAGAAATTTACTGTATTTTAATAAAAATGATTTTTTATGTGTCCCATATATTGATAGACTTCCCAATTTGGATGAAGAAAATAAAATTGAAAATAGCAAAGATAATAATAACTTTCCATGGATGATGACTCATAATATTAAAGCTAACGATTTGAAAGTCCTCCCTACTTTTTCAGTTCAAGCGCCTGGTTTGGATAGCTCAGGTGAATCTGTTAAAAGATTATTGATTAATATGGGAAGACTACCGAGATCATCTTCAACTCTTACAAAATCTGTTCTTTCGTTAGCTACTGTTCTTAAAAATTTAGCTTAATATACTGTCTTATTATATAGTAAAAAAATATAAGTGTAACTAATAAAAGTTATTTCTTCTTCATGATTGGCTGTTCTGTTAGTAAAAATTGAACATTCATATTCAATTTACTTTTTTCCAAATTATTCAAAAATCCAGGTTGAACATCTTCAACATTTGTCTCAACCACAGTTTTAAGAAATTGGTATTTGTCAACAATACCTCTTTCTAAAGCTAGAACATCAGTACTCTGTCTAATCCCCAACACATCACGTAATTTCCCACTTGTTCCTTTTGGTAATTGCACAATCTTAACACCAGCAATGCTACATAAAACAGGGAAATGTAAATATAATAAATTCGAGCTCATATCAAGTTTACAAACAAATAAAAATAAAACATCATTTTCAGATATATCAGTATTTTTTAATTTAACTTTTTTCTTAATCTGATCTTCTAAAACTTTCATTACACTGTTAAAACCATAAACAATAAATTTACTTTCTAAAGGTGCATTTTTTATTCCTAAATTTATCTTTTCTTCTTTACTTAATCTATTATACCTTCCTGTTTCAAATAATACTTGACTTATTAAAACATTCACAATATCTTCTTGGATTTTTGGATCAAGATGTGGCCAAGCATTTCGTCTAGTATATGGATTAGATAAAATCGGTTTGAAAATTTGCCTCTTTTTTTCATTTATCTGTTTTAATGAGTTGTTGTTGTTGTTTGTTATCGGTTTTATCACTTTATTGGGAGTTTTATTCATGGTTTCATTTATATAGGATGGAAATATTGGTAGTAGCCCATAGTCTTCAGTTCATGTTGCCAATTTTTTTTCCTCTTGAATTATTCGCCACACCTCAATTGTGGCGAGTAAACGGATTGACTTGTAATAATTTTATCGAATATTATATGGATTTTATTGATAATACTAGTATATAAGAAAGCAGAAAAACTGTAGATTAATAACAAAGAGAAGAAAGAAAAATAATTATATAAGACATAAAAAGAATTATTGAATGTATAATTGAACGGAAGGAAGCACAGAAACGAAACAAAAGAATGAGATTTATACATGAATGAAATTAATTCTTTTAAAAGAAGCACACCTTCAACTTTTATTATGAGAAGGAGGTGGACCAGATGGTGGTGAGTAATCTGGTAAAATTTCATCCACTACTGGATTAGTTCCAGATGTACTTGCAGGTGGTGGGGCTGCTGGACGAGAATATGTCATATCATTAACAGTATTTGCATCTTCTGGACCGCCATCTTGGGTGTGTGCACGTTCCATACCCGATGCATCTGTCGTTGGAGCGGTGAATGGATCTTGGGTATCAGTAGTCTTATTTTGAGCTGGAACAAAATTACCATTTGCGTCGTAATAACCTATGTCTTGTTCTGGGTTTGGAGCTTGGTAATAAGTTGGTAAACTCGTTGCAGTTTGGCCCTCATATTGAACTTGAGATTGTTGATATGATGGAGGAGCAAGGTAGTGTGAGATAATTGGTTTACGGCCTTCTCTAATACGACGGATATTAACCGAACACGTTAAAACAAAGAATATAATAATGGCAGCTGCAAAAAATGCAAAGAAAGCATATCTCCCAGCACCACCACCACCACCATCATACCAATCTCTTTTCTGTAATTCTTTATCTATATTCGATATAGCGATCGATAAAATACTCATCGTTCAATAATTTATTGAGAAATTTAATATAAGTTAACGTTTGCCTCCTTTAACGGAAAATAAAGATGCGATATGGTAGATTTCCTATCGAAAATCTTTTAGTGTATGGGACAAAAAAGTTGAAAATTTATAGCTGTAAATATTATATACAGGAAGTTTCAATTGTATATAAAAATGATTAATATAACTCAAAGGGGGAAGGATAACATTAAAAAGAAAATGATATATTCTGTGAGCAACGATTGTTATGCAATAAAATGACCAGCTGGTGTATCGGGATCATGATTGCAATTTTTTCTCGCAAAAGCCCCATTTTTTTTCTATTCGTGGGATTGGCTTCTCATCTTTTGTTCTGCTCTCTTTTGAACAATAATAAGTTGTTTAAAGAATTGAATGCTGGCAGGATATTTTTTTAATTGAATTTTAAATTAAAGAATTTGGGAAAAGTTACATTAGCGGAGATTTTTATAAGATGACAAGGAAGTACTTTAAAGGTACGGGGATAAAATAATGGATATAAGAGAATGAATATAAGGTTTTATAAATTAGATCGCTGTATCATACATATACTATACATTAGTGATTTTTACCATTAATCATTGTGAAAGACTTCAAACTTTTATTTTATAGTTTCTTCTCAATCAAGCACAACTATTTTCATGATAGCTTTGTTCCGAAAGTTTTATGATAATTTTGTGACTATGTCGGAAATCAACATAATTAGCCTGCAAAGTTAAGTTCTTAATTTTTTTCAGTTTAAAGATTCAATTAATGGAACATTTGCTCCAGTTTCTGGTTCGTGGATAATCGCAACTTGAAGTCTTCTGATAAATTCTTACTCTGTGTAATAACCACCTACATTATCAATATCACAACAGAATATTTTGAATTGAAATATTTTGCTTAATATAAGTTTTTGCTTAATATAAGTTGGTGTTTTGAAACAGCTTGATATTGGATCTTTGGTTAGACTTAGATAATACTAAGTAAATGGATGAGGTGAGATGATATTGTAATATTATTTAAAAATAATTGAGACCAAAGATACTTGATACAAAAAGTGATTATCTAGATTAATAGCATACTAGCAAGCAATAGAAACAGTAATTTTTTTTGAAATTTGTTTGGCGTAGCTGAAATAAATCTAGCATTTATTGTTGGCATTGCTTTTCATAATTATTTTATGTGTCTTTCAAAATGCTTAGATGCAAACTCTATAAGTATCTGAGCCTTTAGAAAGCTGGAAATGTCTTATGCTTAAAAAAAGAGATTTTTAATTAGGACAAATCTTCTATAGTTCTAATAAAATTTATTATCATAATCGTTACGGTCCTTTTGGGATGCGATGACATTGACTGAAGACAATTAACTTATCAACTATAGCCTATCAATGAGCAAATCATTTGAAGTTGAAAATAATTAAGCTTAAAAATGAAAAACGGTTTTCACTACTGAGCCTAGAAATTATGCCATACTTTTTAATTCTCATTATTCATCACTTCAACTATTTCGTCATCTCCTTCAGAAATAGTACTATAAGATGGTGGAGTACCTTTACAATAAGCTGGAGCTGGTTCTTGTATAGTTTCATATTGAGGTGGTGGCAATTCAGCATTTACTATAATGTTTGATGAATCATTTTGTAATTCTAAGTCATTCATGGAATATGAGCTTTCAGTTAGTTCATTTGAAGTTTGGTCCAAATTAGGGGGATGCCGTGCCCTTTTCAGATAACACGGTATTATAGAAATACATGAAATTAAAAATAATACCACTGGTACTCCAAAAACTAAACCAAAACATAAAGCAAGAATTTTAATTTTATCATTTGGTTCATGTATTAATGGTGGTGAGGACGAGGATAAGGATGGCGATAAGTATGTTGATGTTTGAGTAACTTTTAACGTTTGTGAGTGACTTGATGTAGTTGGTATATCTGATATTGTGTTTGAATTATTATCCGAGTATAATAAGCCTATGAATGGCCAAAAGTGGAGCATTTCTGCAATTAGTCTCTTAAAACATATATTCCAGTCTACATTTTTTGGAAATTTTTTTATATTTAAATAGTGAATTAGAAACAGAAAAAAGTTTGAACAATTTTCTGTATTGAAGAAATTATAAACAGAAAACTTTTTAATTGATTTAGCAACCGGAGTTGTAATTTCAAATAACTTGAAACAGAATATTAACGTAAATATTGAAAACTCTAAGATTTTCCTCGCAATTTTTAAATGGGCAATTTATTCTCATCATTTTATCTAATCGTTAGTACATTTCTTGCTGATTACAATTAGAAATGGCAATTGAACGTAAAACGAGATATGTTATTATTGATAACATATCTACTAAATTTGAGTAGTATGATATTACTAGAAAAATCAAGTTTTTTGTACAAATTTCAGTTTCACTTTCAATTTTACTAATTTTTTTAAAGTATTGATTTAAAAGATGAAGTTAAAAAAGTTTTCTCTAGTTCACTTCAAATGATTGAAAATGGTATTAAAGATGGAAATCAAATTAATTTAATATTGAAAATTAAAGATAAAAATATAAGTATAAATATGATAAGAAATAAAACTAAACAAATAAAACTTGAATTTCCAACATTTTCAAATCAAAAAAATTCACGTTTCACAATTTATTTGAAAGTAATGAAATTAATTTATCAGCTACTTAGCAACAATAGTATTGTAAGTAAACGACAAATATATTATATGGATGTACTTTTATTTAAGAAACAATCAGTTGTGGATACTTGTATAGATAATTTCTCCAAATGTTTAGGTATAAGTATTGAAACGTTGGGAATTGTTGCATCACAAAAGGGATTAGTATTTGGTAATTTAGATATCTTTTTTAATGAAGAATTTTTCAAAATTAGGGAGAATGATAATTCAGTTCTAATTCCAAATATTCCTTTAAATTCAAATTTAAATAAAATTACGATTAAGTATTGTGATAATATTTTTAGCAAACCTAATCAAATCATGGTAATTGAAAAAGATGCAATATTTGTTAACCTCATTGAAAATAGGAAAAATATGGGAGATATTATTATAACTGGTAAAGGTTTCCCTGATAGGCTTACTAAATTTTTTTTGAACTTAATTAGTAAAAAATTTAATGATGTACCGATTATTGGTTTTGTAGATAGTGATGTTTACGGATTAATGATTTTAAATGAGTATAAAATTAAACCAATGATAGTTTCTTCTGAGATTAAACATGACAAAGGACTTATTTTTCAGGAACCATGTTGTTCAAGAATTTCATATAGAGGAGTACATTTGCTGAGTACTAATAATAGTTTTACAGACACCATTAAGAGGGAGCAAAATTATGATCTAGACATACAAACTGATGAAAAGACTACATTAGAATATGGTTATTTGCCCTTGAATAATAAAGATATTAATATGTTAAGGAGCAATTTGATTAAACTATGTGAAGTTGATAATTCGGATAATAGCTTAGCAGATATGATTAAAGAATGTCATTATGGTTTGTTTTTCCAAGTCAAGAGAGAAATGGTTATAGAAGAAGTTATTCAGTTAATATGAGAGCGTATGCTCACGGGTTGATTTCGTTTCTGTTTCGTATATATCCCGAGTTTTTCCGAAAGGGATGTGGCGCAGAAATTTTGGAAATTTTTTTAAAAAAAAAGTAAAATTTGAAAAAATTTTAAAAAAATTTTAAAAAACGAAAGGGAAATTTGCACTCCGAGCGAAAATGACAGTTTTCATAGTGTAATTTTTCTGCTCCACTTTCCCGGATAAGATAAAGGGAAGGAACGTTATAAAATCACTATGACACAATAGCTATTTCAAATTAAATATATTTATTCAGTTACTATTTCTCCCCTTTTAAAATTTTTATACTTATTCTGATACTTATTCTTTTCAGTTTATTATTATCAAAACTATTTTACTACTTTACATTTCTCACTCGTTGCACATATAATGACAATACATCGTCATACGCTTCCCGCTCCTACTTCGCCTTCAGCTATTTCAAGATCAACAAGTGGTGAAAATAATGCAACCAATGCAAATAACAACTTTAGCTTTACAAATAGCAATTCAACAACTCGTACACAATCATCAGCATCACTTACTTCGATTTTATCAAATTTAACTGCTACAACGGATTATTCCCCGACATTAATTCAAACTGAAGTTGGAGATTTATTGAGTATTGATGATATAGGTTTAGATGGTGAACAAATTATCAATGATACTTGTAACTGTACTAAGATTCCATCTAGAAATCATATTTATAATAAGAAAAATAAAGGCAATTTCCAATTCAATATCGATTCTGAATCAGATTCTGAAATTGAATATGACGAAGATATTGATAACAATAATGATAATGATGATACCATCAATGAAGAAGATGACCAGAAAATTAGTATAAATATGCCCAGACTTAAAATATCCAGAACAAAATCAAGTTCGGATAATCTCTGTGGAAAATCTCGATCGGGATTATTTAATGACCCTGTTAATTATGAGGATCCAAATTTGGATTATCATAAAAAATGGTTTATTTGTTTAATAGGTTTACCAGCTTGTGGTAAATCAACAATAGTGAATCATTTTATAGATTTTGTCTCTAAAAAAACTTTAGGAAAAGTTCGAGTTCAAAATTTTAATGCTGGTGATATTAGAAGAAAATATGAAAATTCAAATAAAAATAAATTTGATTTCAATAATAGAGATTCAAAAAAATTAAGAGACTTCTATGCCTTTGAATCGTTACAAAGTTTAACAGATTCATTAATTAAAGATAATATTGATATTGGTATATTAGATGCAACAAATACAACGGTTTTAAGAAGAGAATCAGTTTTTGAGCATGTAAGCCGCGTTTCGGAAAAAAGTGGTGTGAAAATTAATCCGGTTATTTTAGAAGTTAAATGTTTAAATAAATCGTTAAGAAGATTTAACATTGAGATGAAATCTCACAATAAAGATTACATTAATATGCCAAAAGATCAGGCTATATTGAATTTTTTGAAAAGGATTGAAAAATATGAATCCGTCTATGAAAAAGTTACTGTGAATGAAATTAAATCTCTGGGTGTTAAATATTTTAGTATTACGAATGTTGGTGATTCAATTTGTTATGATTGTGGTTTAACTCATCATGATTCAAAAAGACATCAGGATCTGAAATTTAAAAGCGTTGCTTTGAATTTAATTTATGAATTTTTAATGACTTATAGAACAACTTATGCTTTACCATATCTTATTGATGTGGATAACTTCTATACCAAAGGTCATTATAAACCTGTTATAACTGCATTTTCATCTTCATCTTCGTCTTCATTAAAATCATTAGGCTCAAATGCCAATTTAGCTTCTGCTTATGCCTCTTCTAAAGCAATGAGTAAGGCATTTGTTCCACCAAGTACAATGACAAGTCTATCGATTTCAAATACTGCTTCTAGTGATGCTTTATTACCAAAAGTGTTGTCATCACCTAGAATTAGTTCATCAGTCCATTTAAATTAATATTTTTGTTTTTAGATTTTTTTTATCATTATTATTTTTTGTTCAGTTTTTATATTTTTCGTTTGCTTGGAAAGTAAGGTATATATTTTGGGTGTTTCATATATAGAAAAAAATTTTATAAGGTTTTAAAAAAGGTCTGATTTTATTTAATCTATACGTAAAAGAATAGTAAAAGCAAAAAATAATTAAATGTTAGCTAAAGCCAGGTAAACTAAAACCAGGTAATGCGATCGAATCTTGTTTTTCAGTTGTTTCACCATTGCTGTCGTCACCATTATTCACGATATCACCAATTGCAACATTCTGTTGTTTTTCACTCCAAGATTCACCGGTATATGCAGAATCCATAAATCCATGCTTATCGTTTGGTCTTGATCTACACCAAAATCTCATTGATTTATCTGCACCGGCTGTACATAACATATGGCCTAATGGATGATATTCTAATGTATAAATTGCCTTATCATGGGCATGTGGAATTCTATGCCATGCATCAGAAACATTATTAAGAGTATTTTTATTCTCTGTTAAAAATGTCGAATCTAATTCATTATTACCCAAACTACGTAAATTTTCAACATCAATTGATTTATCTAGATTATATGTTGATAACGATCCATCATAACCGCCAATTGTTAAAACATTAGAATGAATTGGATGCCACGTAATTGATGATAAATCTGCATCATTCTGACTTTTAATTATGGTCATTGGTTTCATCATTCTAATATCATAAATTCTAGTTGAATGATCTCTTGAACAAGCGGCTAACAACCTTTCATTGCCAGTTTTTTGAAATTTTGTTTTCGTAACGGTATGTTTAAAGTCATGAATTGTTGTTAAGCATGTAGCATCTCTCGGATCCCAAAATTTAACTAAATTATCTTTTGATCCACTAACAATTAATCCTAATGAGGAATGCCAATCACAACATTTAACATCCCAATGATGGCCTTTCAAAACTCTTTCTTCCTCAGCTGTTGTGAAATTCCAAACTTTTAGTAATTGATCGTCTGAACAACTAATAAACTTTGAATCTGTAGGTGAAAAACATAAATCCTGAATCGCATTTTCATGTGCTTTCGTTAAAATATTAACATTATTAAAATTTGGTTGCCAAAATTTAATACACCCTGATTGATCACCACTAATTAACCATTTTGCATTATGAGAATATTCAAGTGAAAAAATGGGTGAATCATGAGCTTGCATAATTGACTCAAAATTAAATGTTAAACCATTCCAAAGTGTAAATTCGCCTGAATATGATGACACAAGAACCCTACGTGCATCTGGTGTCCATTTTATTGCATGGATCGCATGTTTAGATTTGTTTGTTGAAACATGAACAAATTTTGTTGCTAAATCAAAAACTTCAGGTTGATATATCGATGGTGGTGGAAGCTCTGTTATATATGACATATCTGGTCGAATATAACCTAATGGCTGACGTTTTTTTCCACAATTGTAAACATTTTTACGAATCATATGTTTCCCATGTGGTGTGAAATAATCAACCGTTCTTCTATGTTGTGATTTTTTATCTGCATCTTCTTGTTCTTGCTGTGTTTGTTGTTGCTCCTGATTATTTTTTCTTCTCTTGTTATTCATATTATTATTATTGCTATAATTGTTATTATTATTATTGCTATAATTATTATTATTATTATTATAATTGTTATTACTATTATTGTTATTATTACTATTATATCCGTTCATTGGGTTGTTATTATTGCCATTATTATTATTTGAGTAATTAGAATTACCATAGCCATTGGCTCGCCTGTTGATAGAGCCATTGTTATTATTCATTGTTGATTAATTATAAAATAAAGTAAGATAATCTAATCGCATAATAGTGTTGAGCTTTCGATATTCTTCTCGCAGTAAAAATTTTTCAATATTTCTTTCGATTTTTACTCCAGATCTACAATAATAAACGAAACGCTTTCTTTTCATATTAACCCAATATTAAAATGTCGGAATTACAAGAGTATCATTTGGATCCACTCAAACATTTGGGTCCAGTGTGTGCACTAACACTATTAGACAGCGAACACATTATATCTGGAGAAGGTCCAACTTTGAAAATCTACAACTACATCACTGGAGCTGAAATTTTCTCTAGAATCATATTCTCAAGAAATAAAATACATGGTATAACTGTTCTAAAATCATCAAATTATGATGAAACTAAAATTGCTGTTTGGGGTGGTCGGTCATTATCGATTTTCATAATTAAAGAATTAAAAGATTTGAATAGACATATTGAAGAGCTTTCCGTTGGTGATTGGATTTTTCATTGTACCTTTTCAAATTCAACTATATTGAATATTTTAACGGCTCATAATATCGTGCACATTATTTCTTTAGAATCCAAACCAAAGTTATTAGATAGTCAGCATTGTAATTGGAAATCTATCTTATATTCTGGTACATTACACGTAGATCCAAAAACAAAAGATGTTCAGGTTTTAGCAGGTACGGTTATGAATGGTATTCTCACTTGGAATGTGTCAACTGGAGAAGTGACACACAATCTTACTAAACATGAAGGTTCAATTTTTTGTGTTATTCCATCTCCTGATGGTAACTACATCATCAGTTGTTCTGATGATCGATCAATTAAGGTTTGGTCTTCTAAAACAGGTGAATTATTAGCTAATGGTTGGGGTCATGGTGCAAGAATTTGGGATCTTACAGTTTATGATGTGACTACCGATGGATTTAAAATTTGGAGTGCTTCAGAAGATTGTACTGCTAGAATTTGGCAATTTAATAAAAGTAATGATGAATTAAAACAAGAAAGAATTGTTCTTGGTCATACTGGTAGAAATATTTGGAGTGCTACAGTTGATGATGCATTAAAAATTGGTTTCACTGGTGGTGCAGATGGTAAAATACTTGTTCATGATTTAGCTGAAAGTAGCAGAGTGGGGTATCGTGGAAATAAATGGGAATTAAAAGATATTTCATCTGGTTGTGGATCTAAATTTGCTGAAGGTGAGATTGTCAAGGAATATGTTGATTTTGGTTTTGGTTTATTTGCTGTAACTTCTACTGGTAAAGCTTTAGTATTAAAAGATTTTAAGGAATGGAAATTACTATTTGAAGATGATAGATTTGAAAGATTTTCTATTATTAGAGGCTATGAGCATCATCCAATTGTCATTTTGGGTAATAAACTGGGTGACATTATTATAGTCAAATTCAATGAAGATTGTGAAATTGTGGTGAAAAAAGAAATCTCTTTTAACGACAAACTGTCAAGATTAGGTAATATTCTAATTTTAGAATCATCTGATAAGTTACATATTTTAATGGAATCTCCAAATCCTCAAGAATCATTACTGTTTTTAGAATTAGATTCTCAATTTTTGGAAATCAAATCTGTGATTGAACTTGTTAAACCAAACGAAAAGATTGTTATTAGTGCAATTGAATATGATCCAATTAATGATTATTTAATCATTGGCTGTAGATTTGCAACCATTCTTTTATATGTTTTATCAAAATCTACCGAGCCAATTGCAATTTATAAAAACTTGGTCAAAGGAGATACCATTTCGTCTTTGAAACTTGTTTCAAATACCCAAACTTCATCGTCTTGTACTTTTTACTTAACCAGCAAGGATTGCAACTATTATATTGTGGAAATTAACTCAAATTTTGAGCTTGGATTTGTCCAAAATAGTAAAATTCAAAAAGGATTCCTTGAAGGTATTTTGAAGATGCCAAACGGAGATGTTATATTTTATGGTTTCAAATCTGATAGTTTTTTTGTTTGGAATGAAACAAAGCAATTTGAAATTAAACGTGAAATATGTGGAGGACCTCATAGAAGATGGGCATTCCGTTATTGGATAGATAATAAAGATAATTTAAGATATAGATTCATTTATACTCGAGCTTCCGAAGTTCAAATTGTTCAAAAAGGTGAATTTATTTGCTGTGAAGTGTTAGCAACCGGATTACATGGTAGAGAAATTAGAGATATGTGTGTTGTTGATATTAAAGGTAACGAAGATGAAAAAATATTAATCACCGGTGCTGAAGATACAACGTTGAAAATTTCCACGATCACAAAAACAGGTGAAGTTAAATTAGATTGGACTTATAGAGAACATGTTTCAGGAATCCAATCAGTGCATGCCTTAAATGAACAATATATTATGACTTCATCGGCTAGAGAGGAATTATTCTTATGGAAATTAAATGAATGTGATAATAAAAAATGTATGGCATTATACTGTATTTTGAAGCCTTCCCAAGCTAATCCCGATTTGAGAGTTATGGATTTTGATGCGGTTGAAGTTAAAGATAAAAGTGGTAATGCTATTGGATTTATACTTGTCACAGTTTATTCAGATTCAAATATTAAAGTGTGGTACTTTAATTATGAGGCTAAAGATTTTCAAGTGATTATTGATGATTATTATCAAAGATGTTGTATTTTCAATGTAAGATTTCTGCTTATGGAGAATAAAATGTACGTCTTAATTGGTTCTACTAACGGACATATTACCATTTATGATATAAGTGAGATTATTGATACATATTTCACTGTTGTCCCAGGGATCAAATTGGGTAATTATTATTTATCTTTGGAGGTTAATAATGGAAAAAAGTTCACTTCTCATAAATTATCAAATTTATTGGTCAATCAACAACTGCATCAATCATCTATTCAAGATTTAGATTTTGTTCAGAAAAGTGAAAATTTGGTTTACCTAGTTACAGGTGGTGACGATAATGCTTTGGTTGTGAGTAAGATCACTAAACTTAATGACACTGTTAATATCGAAGTTGAATCATTTGATCCCTCTGCAGCCTCATCTACAATTACATCTGTTTCTATGGTTGATGATAATACTGTTGTCGTTGGAGCTGTTGACCAAAGTATTAACCTGTGGAACATCAACGATGAATTAAGTTTGGTAAATGCTGCATATACAACAGTTGCCGATACTGGTTGTATTGAAGTTGCTAAGTTTAATGATGGTACAAAACTTGCCATCGTTGGTGGTGCAGGTTTCTCCATTTGGAAAATGTAGAATTTTATTTTGTTTTCCTTTATAAACAACAATAATTACTAATTAATATAAATATAGACTTTTTTATTATATCGAAAAAAATCGATAAAGATAACAATAACCTGTGAATGCACTTTATAAAATAAACTATAAACAAGAAACCAAATATTAACAAGAGAACTTCAATATATTGAGCAGAAATAACTATTGAATCAAATTAAGCTTGTTTTTGTTTGTGCTTTGGATTGGCCTTACATAACACATAAACTCTGCCCTTTCTTCTGGCGATATAACAATGAGCACAAAACTTCTTAACTGAGGTTCTAATTTTGTATGATCTAGTTAACGTTTGTAAGATGGATGGTTTGGTAAAAGCTGTAGAACTTGCAACTGCAGTGTGGCTTTTACAACTATGTTGAGCCATCTTTTGCAGTCCCAATTTAAAATTATTAAAGAACATGTTGATTTGTTGATTTATAGATACCGAAATGTATTAATAAAATAACTTTCATGATGGAAAAAGCAAAAAAATATATGGAAGATGAAAAACTGAGATGGGGTGACCGTGCATAAATTTGACAGTTGAGGTGTACGGATGTACAAATATACCTAAAATCCTGAAATGGACACTGTTTATTATTGTCTTGCATGAATCATTGAGTTATTGTTACTTAAATTTAATTTACCTAAGAAATGGATGGATGGACACAAGTGAGTACTATTTTCTTTTTAAAATATATCATGACTATAAATATAACTAACACATAATATAGCTTCTTCGAAATGTGGGACTACGATACCCTAAAAATCAAATACCCAATCAAGCCAACAACCAAGACATGATAACGTCTATCAAATTTGATGACTCGCATGATTTACTATGGATTGGTGACTCTAGAGGTTATCTTTACTCTTTTTGTGGTACAAAGCTTAATTTGTATACCTCTAGTAAAGCTCATATCGGACCTGTTTTAAAAATTTTAAACCATAAAAAAGGACTAATATCATTATCTTTCAATTCTGTTAGAATGGGGTCCCGTCAAGGTTCGACTATTTTCAATGTCAGTTTCAATGAATTACAAGGCTTGAATACTATGTCTTATACTTCAAATACACAAACTGAATTGCTCGTAGCCGGTGATTCAGAATCAACAGGTCAAAGAATATTTAAAATTGATACCGTTAATCATTGCATATCAGGATATATTCCTTATCCACATAGTGTTACCTTTATGGAAACAAACTTGAAATATGTGATTTTAGGTAGATCCGATGGATGCGTTGATATTCTAGATCCGAAAACTGATACCATTCAAGAAACGTTTAAATGTCATTCTGCTGGTCTAACGCACATGTCTGTCAAAGATAACAATTTACTTACTACTGGGTTTTCAATTAAAAAAAATCAATTTGTACCAGATCCTTTGGTGAATTCCTTTGATTTGAAAACATTGTCTGCTACAACTCCAATCCCTTTCCCTGCTGGCGCTTCTAAAGTTTTCCATCATCCATTGGTTGCCAACGTTATTCTAATATCTTCAAGTATGGGCCATATGAATTTCATTGATATTTATAATCCCACTAAGCTGCAAATATTTCAAGCCGATGTATCATCGTATATTACGTCTTTTGATTTCTCATCATCCGGCTCATTCTTTGCATTTACTGATGCTCGTCAAAATTTACACCTTTGGGCTCGTTTACCAAATCCAAATTCAAGTTTCGTCATTTATAATGCTCCTTTAGAATACCCTACTATAGATAATGAACAAATTCCTCTTTCAAATCAACTAAACAATAGTCTCACGCCATTAAGTTCTATCAAATTACCACATTATAATAAAATGTTACTATCTGGTTGGCCAGCAGATATGGTCTTCCAAGTTGGTAAATTACCAAAACAGATTGATCCTGAAATTTACAGAAGTTCAGAAACAATAAATGGAGTCATGATTGCTAGATACACAAAAGAAAAATTTGGTCCCCGAAACGTTGCCGAGAAGTATATTAGTTTGGCTAATAAAAAGGCAGACGGTGTTAGTATTCCTAAATTCATTAGCGAAAGGGAGGATTATGATAATTATTATAACGTCCTTGAAGATGGGCTCATTCCTAAAGAAGAAAGTCCTAGAGAACCAGTTCCTGATGATGTTAAGAAAGCAATTTTTGATCTTACATCCCAGAATGGAGATGTTCCAATTGCATTGCAAAAATTGTCTATAATATACAGTAAATTTGGTGTTGATGATTTTGATTTTGATTTTTATAATCATACTTGTTATTCAGGTTTGGAGATTAATTCAGGGAACTCGTTTTGTAACCCACTATTCCAACTTTACAGATTTGAACCATCACTGTTTAATTTTGCAGTTACATCATTATCGGAAGATGTCACGGATAATATTAATATACTGGTTGAATTGGGTTATTTATTTGACATGATGGTCAAAGCAAATGGTAGGCATTGTATAGCTTCCAATTTTCAAAGACTATTTTCTTCGTTGCCAGAAGCTAAAAGATTAGGATTGGTCAATGATATGGGTAAATCCCGAGATGACTATAGGCAAAGAAGATTAATTGAAACTTTTAATAGATTTTTATTGGAAAGAATTTCAAACGATGAATGTGATTTATATAAAACTGAAACTCCAATACGTTTGAATACTATTTGTGGTGTTTTAACTGAAACAACTGTCTATTCGAATTTCTGTGATTTATCCCAAAAAAGATCCACTATCTTCCATTCTATAGATGTTAATTGTCTGCCTTCTCCTCCATTGATTCCTACAAATTTGACTATTCTAAATTATATGGAATCATCTATGAACAAGCATGTTCAACAACAAATTTTCTGTGAAAAATGTGGACTTCAGCATCCAGTTAATGCATCTTTGATTATCAATGACCTTCCTCCGGTTGTAATTTTAAATCTTGATTTATCAAATCAACAAATGAATGAAATCAGATATTTGAAAGGTTGGTTGGTTCCTGACTTTTATTTTGCACAGTCCCCTGTTGGTACTCCCGTTTTAAGAACTAATGTTATTGGAGGCTTATCTGCCAATTTGAAAAAATATGAACTTATGGGGTTTACTGCTCAAATTACAAGTAGGGATAATGAAAGTCATTTAGTCACATATTCTAAGATTAAAAAAGACGATAATGATCCTGGAACATGGTATTTATTTAATGACTTTTTGGTGACAGAGGTACCTGAAGTTGAAGCTTTGGATATGTCGCCGTGGTGGAAAAAACCAGTAATTGTTGTTTACAAACAATTTGGATATGAAGACGAATTTAAATTCGATGCTTGGAAACAAAATTTGAATGACTCCATTCTTTATAAAGATCATTTCGCTAAAGGCACCAGAGAGGGTAAAATTATTGAATATGAATTATTGACAAAACAAGAAGCACCTAGACCAGGAACTTTAGTTGCTTTGGATGCCGAGTTTATTGAACTGGCGCCAGCGGCTTATGAATTTAGTTCTGATGGATCACAAACTTTGGTTAGACCACCAAAACTATCATTAGCCAGAATTTCAGTTTTAAAGGGATCTGGGCCCAATGAAGCACAATGTTTTATTGATGATTATATTGTCACTAAAGAAAAAGTTCATGATTATATTACATCATTTTCAGGTATTGAACCAGGCGATTTAGATCCTGAGACTTCAAAGAAATCTTTGGTCAATTTACAAACAGCATATCGTAAAATATGGTTATTGTTAAATTTAGGATGTGTTTTTGTTGGACACTCCTTAATTGGTGATTTCCGTATGATTAACATTCAAGTTCCACCGCAACAAGTTAGAGACACAGCAATCTGCTTCTATTTAAAGAAAGAGAAGCGTAAATTAGGTTTGAAATATTTGGTTTATCAATTATTCCAAACTGAAGTACAGACAGGAAATCATGATTCAATTGAGGATGCTCATTCTGCATTGAAGCTGTATAAGAAATACTTAGAATTGAAGAGGACTGGACAATTAGAGGATGCTTTACAAAAAATTTACTTGGAAGGACAAATGTCAAGATTTAGAATTCCAAATAGCAAGTAATTTTGATTTTTTTTAACTGTGTATTAGAGATTAATAGTTCTGTATATTAATTAAGTTACATACTAAAATTTACATAAAAAGTATACTATATAACAAGTAATTTAATTTTGGAAATTTACTAGATTTGCCGACGATGTTTTACCTATGTGTTGCTGTTGTGCTCTTGTTGTAGGATGATAATTAGATTTGAACATGGATTGTTGTTGAGGTTGTCTTTGTCTTTGTGACTGAGCTTGTGAATTTTGTTGTTGTGGAGGTTGTGTTGTTTCAACTGGTTCGAATTGCACTCGCTGTTTAGATTTTGATACATTATTGCTATGTGGACTAAATTCAGAACAATTCTTTCTCCACATTTTGGACAAAATCTCATTAAATTCATCCAGATCTCCAAAAAAATGCTCTTCTAGTTCTATACTTTCTCTCCCTACACTTCCAACCAGTGTAACGCTTTTCGATAATGACGTCTTGGTATCTGAAATATTTTTCGCTGGGCCTTTATATTGTATAGTACGACAAACTTTTACATCAGAAATCTTTTGAACACGATTGAGAGACTCTAAAACTGGATTAGCATTTCTCCTTATATGCAGATAGTCTCGAGAAAATTGTTCAAATTGTAAACGAGTTGTACTTGTTGTTAGTTGGGATGATGGATCTGAGGGATCAGCAATATCGTTTAAAGTAGCGACATTTTCTCTTTGTAACCAAAGCTTCTGTTGTGTACGTGTCTCCAGTTGTGGTTGTTGAGGTGACAAATATGAAGATAGATCTATCTGAATGTTACCAGTCGATGAGCTTGAGGAAGAGGATGATAATTTCTGAGATTCAAGTTGAGGTTGTTTGGATGGCTGAGTTTGATTTATGTCTGATTGAACTAGAGTAGGTTGGTGATCAACTTGTGGTTTGAATGAAAGATATGATTCTTGACGTTTCAAAGATTGATGGGTTTGAGGTGGAGCAATTGGTCTGTTCGTTTGCGATGCTAATGAGCTCACATTTAAACCTGACTGTTGAAAAATTAAAGAAGAATCATTATGATTTCTCTGCAGAGACGTGTTCGAATTGCTGGTAGATGTTGCATTAGAAACGAACTGATCTTCTCCATTATTTAAATCCTGTTGTAATGCAATTGGAGGATTAGCCGTGTTTTCTGGCGATATGGTAGGATCTGCAGTATTATTTTCAGTAATTGATCCACTCTCTATTTGATTTCGAGTGTGTGAATAAATAGGTTTCTCTTGTCCAGTTGATTGTGAAAGTAAGAATCCCGCAGGATACAAATGAGATTTGTTTACATTATTTAAGCTAAGAGCACTTCCATTTGTCTGCGCAAATTTGTTTATTAAAGTAGGGCCTTCTTGCGTAAGCGGTGGTTGAGTCTCTTGAACGTAATTGAACCCGTGTTGATTTTGCTGTAGTGGCAAAGGGCTTAAAGACTTTTGGGACTGTTGTTGTTTTATTTCACCAAATTCTTCTTCTCCTTCACTATCATTAGTTTTTTGTGGGGGTTTAATATCATCTTCCTGTAAATTTGGTTGAGTAGTACGATGTTCTTCTATATTTGATGGTTCAACATAAGTTTCCGAGCTTTTCTCAACGTCATTTTCAGTTGTATTACTTTCCACATCATCGGAGTCTAAATCAGTTTTTTTCTTTAAATCAAGATCGCTAATTTGGCTTTGTAACTCCTTAATTTGCCTTTGTATGACTTCGGGAGGTGCATTTTGAACTTCAACAACTTTTGCATCATCATTAAATGAATCGACTTCCTCTTCTTCATCTTCATTGTCGCCTTCTTCATCTTCATTGTCGTATTTTAATAATCGTTTATCATATATACTATCATCATCTGAATCAACTTCTGAATGGGTCATTCCCGATTTATTTTTAACCAATTTTCTTGACTGAAGATTTGTTGAACTTCTTGATGAGCCATTCAACTTACTTTGCTTTAATGTTTCTATATTTGACCTTGTTCTAGAGATTCTCGGCCTATCACAATCACTTATATTTCCTGAATCGTTTGATCTTATTCTAGTCAGTTTATTTAAATTCTTTCCATAAGATGTGTTCCTTGATAATTTACCTGCGGTGAATTGTTTAACCAATTTTCTTTTGTTTGATCCTTCTTCCTTAAAAGATGATGATGTTTTACCTCTTGGGAGCAATGAATAAGAGCTCTGAGACATTATATTATAAGTATTGGCACCGTTAACAGAATGTAAATGCAATAAAATGACGTTGAAAAATGTCAAATCACAATAGGGAAAGGTGTTAATATTTTTTATTTTTTCTAAATATTATTTCTTTTTCTTTGCCAATCGGGTGCAGTTCTACTTTTTGCCTTGGTTTGTTTATGAATAGCAATACAATATACATACAATTCACTTAATGACTCGCAATCCAAAGACGTCTAAAGAAATGGACTTGTACTTGGTGGCCCATAATTACCTGGGCACAATGCTATCTAAAACTGACCAAGATGATGACGGTATTAGAGTGTTGCTGTTAGATAACAGCACTTCTTCTATTATTTCGATGGTTTCTACTCAATCAGAATTATTGAAAAGAGAAATTTATTTGATTGATCGTTTAGAAAATACTGAAAGGGATAAATTAAGAAATTTGAAATGTATTTGCTTTTTAAAACCAACTGATTTGACAGTTACAAATCTGTCTTCAGAGATAAACACTCCTAAATATCATAATTATGAAGTTTATTTTAACAACATAATTTCTAAATCAAGATTAGAGAGGTTAGCAGAATCTGATGATTTGGAAATGATTACAAAAGTTGCTGAAGTTTTTCAAGATTATTATGTTTTAAACAAATCATTATTTACAAGTGTCGGTATTTCAAATCCATTAGGTATTAGTAAAATCGATTCGTGGGATCCAGAATCGTTGGATAAATCAGTTGGTACTATTCTATCCATGTTATTATCATTAAACATGAAACCGACCATTAGATATGAATCAAATTCCAAGATGGCATCAAAACTAGCGGCATCAGTTAATTATGAAATTAATACAAATAATCAATTGTTTGATCAGTTAAAACCAGAGAGAGATAATACACCATTATTACTTATTTTAGATAGAAAAAATGATCCAGTTACCCCTTTATTATTCCCATGGACTTATCAGTCAATGATTCATGAATTGCTAGGTATTCATAATAATACAGTTGATTTATCACCTCTAGCAAATGTTGGAGAAGAATTGCGTACTGTTGTTATGAATGAAACGCAAGATCAATTTTATAAGGATTCAATGTATTTAAATTTTGGTGATTTATCAATATCATTAAAAAAATACGTTGAACGTTATAAAGCAAAGACAAAAACCAATTCAAATATTGCATCAATTAAAGATATGAAATTTTTTTTAGAGAATTATCCTGAATTTAAGAAAACGTCATTGAATTTATCCAAGCATATGTTACTTTCATCTGAGATTGATAAACAAATTAACAATTTACGGGTTTGGGAAATAAGTGAGTTAGAACAAAATATGTGTTCAAGTTCAGATCATTCAAACCATAATCACGATTTGGGAGAATTAGAAACACTATTATTCGATAAACCAGCTACTTCTGGACAACCAGTTCATCCATTAATGGTTGAAACAAAATTGAAATTACTATCACTTTATTCAATTAAGTATGAAAATTATGCACAAAATCAAATCAGTCGTTTGATAAAACAATTGGAACATACATCTTCATGGACGGAATCATATACAAAATTTATTAAAATATTATTAAAATATTCAGGATCGAGTGAAAGATTGCCGAACGAAGATGGATCAATATTTGATCGTGTTGGTGGTGCCAATAATCATATGACCTCACTATTAAATTCATTATCAAATCAACATGAAGATAATGCTTTTATGCAACATATTCCACGATTACATAGTATTCTAGATAAAATTTCAAAATGTAAATTGAGCACCAGATTCAGTACTATCAAAGGAACTGAAAATTCAGTGAAAGATGATAAAGTTCCACCTAGAGAGGTCGTTTTATTTATGGTTGGTGGTATCACTTATGAAGAGGCAAGATTGGTGGAACAATTTAATAGGGAAAATGAAACTATGAGGGTTGTTGTTGGTGGTACTAATATGTTGAATAGTAATGCATTTATTGAACAATTAGGTGATGCAGGTGTTTCCTGGGGTGTTTAGATTATATAATAGAAAAATTAATTAAAAGGCCGATATGAATTATATTTTAATAATTGTAAAATAATACAAAATTTAAAAAAAAATTACCAAAAATTATAAAATACAATTAATTACAAAAAATATTACAAACATTATAAATATCAGTGATATTGATTCTCCCAATCATTTAATTTTTTAGTTAATGAGTCTAGTTTAATCACTGAATCATTATAACAGGAAACTAATTCATGTTGTGAATCTTTAATATCGTCAGAAAATGAATTTGTGTCTAATCTGAGCAGACTATTTTTAAATTCTTCTTCATTGCTTAATTCTATTTGAATATTTGAAACAAATTCCATTATTGAAAAAATTCTTCTTCTCATTTCATTCAAATTAATTCTAGCACTTGGTATATTTGCACGAAATGGTTTATCATCAGTAATTTTAGAATCTTTGTTTTCCTTTTTTTCTCTTTTAAGAACTTTAGTTTTTCTAGTGCTTGATTTGGTATTTGATGTACCATTTTGGGATTGTAATTGTGGTCGTGGTTGTGTTTGTGTTCGTGATTGAGATCGAGATTCGGATATACTTGCAGAATCTAAATCTTCATTTTCATTATTATTGTTTTCAGTTCCTTTTAATTTTTTTGTTCTATTACTACTACGTGAGGATTCTTTTTTATTTTTACGTTTTGATTGTGAAGTATCTGAATTATTTGATAATTTTTCTTTTTCGATTTCTGATTCTTCGGTATTACCATTGACATCATTGTTATTGTTATGATAATTGTCAATATGATCATTATTACTATTAGTCTTATTATCACTGTTGATTGTATTTTTGATTGTTTCCGAATTACCATTATTATTTTCCTCTTCATTATTAATTTCGTCATCTTCATCATCATTATCATCATCCGCATCATCATTTTCATTTTCTTGTTTTAGTTCGAATTGATCATTGTCATCATTACCATATCTTGTTTTTCTAGATCTTGTTTCTCTAGCAACTGGAATGTCACCAGGTGAAGAAACATTAACATCTTCAGGTTGAACACCACTTTCTTTAGCACTTTCCTCTAAAGCTTTTTTTAACATTAACTCATATTGATAATCTCTTGAATTCAAAGTAACCCTTTTCCTTCTATGTTTATTTGCATCATCATCATCACCATCACTTTCCAATTCACCATCAACATTTAATTCATTTTCTCCAGTACTATTATTATTGCTGTTGGTATGTGTATTATCATTATTAATATTGTTGCCATTCTTATTAGTATTATTAATTTCATTTATAGTTTTATGTTTTCTTTTACTGGATTTTTTTTCAATTTTAATTGGAGGAAAATATTTACTTCTTTTAACGCCATATTTATCAATAAATAAAGTATGATTTTCTGGTTTACATTGTTCACACCAATATTTTTCAGGTGAATTATCTTCATCAAAAATTCCAACACAATAACCATGTTGCCAAACAGCACATAATTCACACTGAATGAAAAATCCTGTATCAATTTCATTGAATTCACCATGAGAATTTTTTGGAATTTTCAAATCTTCCGATCCACAGATACATCTTGTAACTTCTTCAATTGAATCTTGATCAACTATTAGTGATGCTGGTATGGATGAATTGTTGTTAATTGTGTTTCTATTTGCGGTGTTTGTGTTATCATCAGTGGCGGTATCCGTTTGTTGATCTTGTGGTTCGAGTGAGTCTGGATCGTATTCATCTGTATTATATCTTGGTTGTGCATGAGTTCTTCTTGATCTTCTTGATGACATTGTAATAGTTTATTGAAAAAGAAAGAATTTAAATATTGATTTATTATCTCTAATAATTACTAAAAGGTAATAAAAAATAAAATAAAAAATGTGAGAAATTTAAGAGCGAGGGAGGAAATTAAATTAAATTAAACTGAGTTGAGTTGAGTTGAGTTTGATATATTTTTTGGAAAAACAGAATATTTTTCGTTGAAAACAAATTTTAGATATTTTGAACATGACTGACGAAGGATTCAATGAAGGATTTAATAATCAGGAAAAGAAGGATATTAATGATGATCGTGAACCAAACCGTGAACATGAACATGAACATGAACATGAACACGAGCATGAAAATATTTCAAACATTGTTGACGATGAGCTAAACCAACCCATTGATGCAGCAGAAGCTGAAATTGAAAACGATAAACTTAACGTTAATAATAATATCAACACAAACGATAATATAAACAATCAAGCATCTGATAAAAGTGTAAATTTAAATAACAACATTGCCAAAGGTAGCGGTAATGTAACAGGATCCAAAAAGCCAACCTATTATGACCGTGCAATGTATAAGAAACGTAGAGTTATCAAAAAAGTGAGTGGTAGAAGAGTTGACGATAATATCCCAAATAATAATATCGATCAAGATGATAATGTTACGGATACAATAGAAGATAAAACGGAAGAGAGTAAAGTTAAAGCTCCCAAAATAATTAAACCGGACTGGATGCCGCAGGCAGTTTTTGAGCAACAACAAGCGTCGATTGAATTATCGAAGAAAGGTTTTAATAATAATGAAATTAAAAAAAATGAAGTTACCAAAGACAACATTGTAATGGCATCAGAAGATCCGAATATTAAAGTTCAACATTTGAAAAGTTTGAATCCAGAAGCTAAAGATGAAATCGTTAGACAATTTTACAATGTTCAAACGTTTAATTCCAAAAAACAGAAAAGAACAGAATCAAAGATTTATAAATTAAGATCATTTAATAATTGTATTAAATATATTTTAATTGATAAATATGCAAGACATGGTGGATCAGTTTTAGATTTGGGATGTGGTAAAGGTGGAGATCTGGCCAAATGGGACATGGTTGGTACGAAAAACTATGTCGGGATTGATTTAAGTGATCAATCAATTAAAGAAGGTATTATTAGATATAAAAAATCTAGAATTAGGTTTAATGCGGTTTTTGCTACGGGAGATGCGTTTTCAGTACCAATACCTGAAATTTTAAAACAGTTCCCAACTGAAGAAGTTTCCAATCTACAATTTGATAATGTTAGTATGCAATTTTGTATGCATTATGCATTCAGTAATGAAAAGAGTGTTAGAAGTATGTTAGAGAATGTTAGCAGAAGTTTAAAGTTGGGTGGAATGTTCGTTGGTACTATTCCTTCTAGTGATTTCATCAAATGGAAGATCAAGAAATTGAAAGATGATGAAAAAAAATGGGGCAATTCAATTTATTCTGTTACGTTTCCAGAAGTACCCCCAAGAGATGGAAAATTCGAGAACGCATTTGGAAATGTTTACAGTTACTATTTGGTTGATGCAGTTGACAACGTTCCTGAGTATGTTGTGCCTTTTGAAAAATTCAGAAGTTTATGTGAGGAATATAATTTGGAACTCAGATATAAAAAGAATTTCTTTGAATTGTTCAATAAAGAGATTGCCAATTATTTTAATATGTTACCCGGACCTTTGATACAGAGTTTACGTAGAGAAGATGGATCCTATGGAGTTAGTGGTGAAGAACGAGATGCGTGTTCGTTTTATTTGGCGTTTGCATTTGAAAAAACAGTTTAAGTCGTAGTGTGGAGTGTGGAGTCTAGGATAGTCGAGGATAATATAATATAACCTAATATAATATAGCCCAGTAAGCCCAGTAAACCTAGTAAACCTAGTATAACCTAGGATTACGGCCCAGTAGATCCAGTAGATCCATTAAATCCAGTAAATCCAGTAAATCCAGTAAATCAAGTAAACCTAGTAAGCCTAAGTATGTTATACTTAAAATAAAACAATATAACTATTCTTATACGTATGGTAAAGGGGTAACTGAATATTAACCAAATATCGTATGATAATTTAATGGCGCCATATTAGAATTTAGACTGTATGCGTCTGTAACAAATTTCAGAATCTATTGTTTAGTGTACGCTAGTAAATTTTTGATGATGATCCTCACTCGTTGAGGAGTTTCAGTTGGTGATGTTAACCTCGCCGAGAAGGCTACCGGCCGTAACTTACACTCACGTAGAAGAACAAATCTTACACATCTGGTTAAAGTGTATCTTTATTATATAATATCTTTCTTTGTATGTAAGGTATTCATGAGTTTGTCATGGATCTGAGGGGTGTACCATAGACACATTTATAAAATATAGGAGCTAAATAAACACAAGAGCATACAATGAAGAGTAAAAAGTAAATTAATTGTCTGGAATTGTAATAGACAAAAGTCCTACTATATATACATCTGGTAATAATAGGTTATTGTGTAGTAACTTGGTCGTACCACTAATTTGTCACTCCCAAAGTCCAGAGTCGGGTCTCGGGCCAGGCACTTGGCTGGTGCACGCCTTAACCGCAATCCTATTCTGGTGCATTGGGCGGCGAAATAAACCCGTCCAATATGAACCTACAGTTTACATGTTCCTTAACCCTTTTGATCAAATTACTTGCGGTTGGCCTCGTTCCAAATAGCCAAGATTGAACGTTTGTATTTGTGTTTGTGTTTGTATTTGTATTTGTATTGCATTTGCATTTGTGTCGAAGTGTATTGATACTAAAGATAGCATCTTGGAAAGTAATGTGTAATGAAATGTAGAGGGCTTAGTAGGCTATTGTGATTAAGAATTTTACTGTTTATCGTATAGTGCCAAAATCTCAATGCGGACGTCGTGGCCCTAATCTGAATCGGAGTCATGGCCATGCTCGCAGTTATACATGATAGCACAGTCACAGGTATACACAACAACCATATCCAGAACCATATCCAATCCCATATCCAATCCCCATACCTTAGCCAAACCAAGCATCACATCCATATCAATATCAATATCATAAACATATCTCGCTTACGATGCCGTATGTCCACCACTAATTCCCCTATTTACTTTCAAATTTTAACGCGTTCAACGTGTATACTAACCCAATTCAGGAAATTAGTTTGCAGCCCTAAATTAACAATAAAAATAAATAATTTTGTAAATGATTTTTTTTTAGTGTTTTCATTCTGACTCCCATTTTTATTTCATGTTTACTTAATTATTTACTTATTTAATTAAATTTATTTTGTAAAATTGTAAATTAGTGATTTAATTGGAAAAATAATTTAATCTTTGATTTTTGATTAACCTCTTAAACATCTTATTCTTTTCTGTTTCTTCTAGCTCGCAAATCTATATTCCGTACCAAGATTCTACGTTATTCAATGTCAAGTTCAACTACTTTTATAACACGTAATCATTATCAAAATAAAAAAATTTCAGTGTCCGGTCCTTTCAATGTTCAACATATACCAAAAGTTAAAAATATAAATGATATCGATAAGTATAATAGCTATGATGGTGGCCATTATGGTAATGATAACACCAAATCAAATTCAAAAAAAAATTCACTGATTTTTGCAGATAAAAATTCAATTCTAGTTTGCACTTATCCATTTAATGCAGAGTTTGATAATGAGTTAACAATTTTATCTGGCCACGTAGTCAAATTATTATCTCCAATCATAACTCAAGGCTGGTTAATGGTTCAATCAATCAATAATGGTAAATCAGGTTGGGTTCCAAAAGATAATGTTAAACTTTTAGATATTTTCAATCATATTAATACCAACGAAACGGATGGTGATACTGACGATGATAATCATAATGAAAGTGATTCAATATCGAATAATTCGGCCTTTTCAAATTCACTAGCTACAACAATTTCATCCTCAAATTCTACAAATAATAGTCCAACTAACGGTTTCCCAATCGACTCTATTTTTGTTCATTCAATGCACTCAAGTAACTCATCGTCAAATTTTTGGTATAGAATTGATATTAAACGTAGTTTTCCAAAAATTTCAAACATTCATATTTGTCGTTATTATAAAGATTTTTATAGTCTCCAAAAAAAACTTAAATTAAATTGCTTAAGAAATAATAATTATAAATTACCAAAATTACCAAGAGCCATTTCATTAGATCACTCATTGGAATCTTCGTTGAACGAAACAATTAAAAATTTGAATATTTATTTGAATAATCTAGTTAATTTTTTAAAAACACAATCACTAAATTCCCCAAATATAATTGATTTTCTAGATTGGTGTTCCATGAAAGATTCAGATTTTGAACATTTCGTGGATTTAGATGATGCTCAAATTTTAAAAATCTTGAAACCAATCGATTCAGTTGCAAGTACTCCAATTTCAAGTCCCTCAATGAGTTTGAATGAAAAATTCAATAATAATACTAATAACTATAATTATGATACTAATAATAATAATAATAATAATATTAATATTAATAATAATAATAACAATAATAATAAAAATCAACTTTATAATAACACAAAAGTGTTATCGGATTCCCCTATTGTTAAAATTAGCTCAAAAATTCTGTATAAAATAAGTTATGAAGATGAATTTTTCGTTTTAAAGTTATCAAGTGATGCAAATTTTAACGATTTATTAATTGCAATTACTGGAAAATTAAGACTTTTTAAAGGCTTTATTATAGCTTACAAAGATTCAAATGACGTTTTAACATTACTAAGGGATGATAATGGCTTGAGAAAGGCAATCAGTATAGACGGTAAGAAGGTTATTTTAAAAATTTGTTAATTAATTTAAAGGTATATGTAGGATAATTGGGTTTTTTTTGTATTAATATGAATTTGTATTTTCATTCACTTATAAATCGCTCTTGTAATTTTTTTTTTTCATCATAATATTTTCTTTCATGTTCAGTCTCTACCAACAAATCAAATATGAATGTTAAAATACAAACATTTTTATATTATTTTTCATTTGTTCTAACTATAGTAACTGCAGAATCATTCCAATTACTTTTACATCCTCCAAATGACTTATCAAAATCAGTCGAATTAGCTGAAATTTCAAAAATTCAATTAGATGGTAATTCAAATCAATTCAAACTAACAAAATCAATAAAGTCTTTAAATTTAACTGAGTTAAATGATAACAATGGATATTGTGTTTCATTTATTTCAGATGAAAATAACTTCAACTGTTTTAATTACTTCAGTAAGATCAATTCAAATTTTATTAATTCAGAATTAATTATAAATTTATCAAATAACGATAAAATTAATTCAATGTCATTTTTCATTAATTTAATTGATAAAACTGGAATCAATTTAAAATTGGCCAATTCATCATATTTGCCAAATATTAAGCCACGTCAACAAAATCCTCAAAATAACTTTAAATCATATGAAACTATTACTAAATATAATGATGATATTAAAGACAATAATAAAAAAGACAATGAAGAATTTCAGGAAATTATTGAACCTGAATTAAAAGAAGATTATCAAACATTTATACGGAAATATTGGATGTATTTTGTTCCAATACTTGTTGTAATTATGGTTTTTTCACCACAATAAATTTATTTATTTTAATATAATTTTCTGATACAGATATCAATTTAAATTAAAATTATTGTAATACAATCATTGTTTTCTCTTTCAAAGATTACTTTTTTGCATCTTTCATATCAATTTGTCCTAATATTCATTCCAAATACGACAAGATATTTCACTTATTTAATTGATTGCCCCAAATTAGATACGCACATGTTTTTTTTAATTATGATGCCTTTCTTTCGTTTTACTTCACGCCATTTGTTGTGCCCTATTTTCAAATTTTACTTATTTCCTTAATCGAATAACTTAAGATTTGTTATTCAATTTTTTTTAAAAGGTTTTTTCTTTACAATAACATTGCTAACGAACAACAACTTTATGAAAATAAATATAATTCTAATATTTCTAGTCTGTCAATCAATAATATATTCAAGAGGTATAACTTCAACAGTTGGTGCTTCATGTTTATTCGTTGCTTCAAACTTCACATCTTTTCCATTTGATTGTCAACTACCTGATTTAGCATTCAAATGTAGGTGTGGTGATCCATCATTTTTAGGTACAGTCGTGAATTGTATTGAATCACATTCACTACATTCACGAGAATTATCAAAGGCTTACAGTTATCTTATTGACGTTTGCCAAGCCCAAGGTGGTAAACAATGGTCATTTATAGATATGGCTAAAATAAACGATAATGCAACAAAATATTTACTTGACTTTGAATCGTTACCAATTCCGAAATATAAATCATCAATAGTTATGAAAGTAAATGCAATTAAAAACAATAATTCAAAAAAAATTACAATTGACCATAATGAACTTTTTAAAAGCAATGTTGATATGGACGATGTTTTGAAAGAATCAAAAAAATTTATTTTAAGAAATCCAGTTATTGTTCCGAATAACTTATATAATACCTCGTTCAATTCTGTTTTAACATTATCAAATCAAAGAAAATTAGCAACTAATTTTGGCCTCGCATTATATGGTTATTGGGGGTTAATTATGTTAATTGCCATGATTGGTAATATTATAAAATGGTGTTCACCATATTATAATACAAGACTAAGTAAAACAAAATTTTCTTTATGGGTTAAGAGAAAAATAATTTGTCCTCAATTTGTTAAACCAAAAAACGTTGTTAATATTAAGAATAATAATATTAATGTAAAAGATTTTTGGATCGGTGCAAAGGGTATGTTTATTGGTAAAAACAGAAATTTGTCAATTGAAGGTAATAATGTTACCAATAATCAGCAAAGTATTGGAAATATTAATGTCAGTGATAGTAGTAATAGTAAAACTTTTAAGAAGAGATTTACTTCAAATTTAAATAATTTTATTTTGAATTCAATCTATAGTATACCTGTTAGAATGCATGCAATTGTTATCATAATTTATATCGGTTTAACAGTTTTTTTTTGCTGTTATAAGTATGAATTTTTTTATCCAAATACTGTTTTCACTTGTCATAAAGGTCAAAAATTTGTTGGAATTGCTGATAGAACAGGTATAATTGGCACAATTCAATTACCAATTGTTTTCCTATTTTCGACAAGAAATAATTTTTTATCAAATATGACTGGACTATCCTACAGAACATTTCAAATGTTTCATAAATGGACATCTATGGTTACATTTATTTTATTGATTTTACACTGTGCATTTTATTTAAAATATGTAAACGTTAGAGGTGACTATATTGAAAGATGGGGGTTATTAAAATGGAGATGTGCTAATGCGTCATTTATTGCATTAGTTATAACAACAATTTGGGCATATACAAGAAGATTATTTTATGAATGGTTTAAATTATCTCATAAAATTTTATTGATTATATTTGTTGTTGGGGCTTGGTACCATTGTTTTACATTAGGCTGGATTGGATATATTGCAGCATCATTTATAATCTGGGGTTTGGAATATCTATTAAGAATTAGTAAAATTATTTCAAGTGGTGGATTATTAAAGGCAAGGTGTTCTTTATTATATGAAGTTGATAATGATTTAAACAAATCAGTGCCACATTCAATTAGAATGGTTGTAAATCATTCAGGTTGGTGGAAACCTTTCCCTGGGAGTTATTGCTGGATTTATTTATTAAAAGGAGATATATTTTGGCAAGCACATCCATTTACAATAATTTCTGCAACATCAGCTAAAAATTATAATCAATTGGTATTTTTAATTAGAATTAAAAATGGTATGACCAAAAAACTAGCTAAATATATTTCAAAACAAAAAAATTCAATTTGTGATTTTACAATCATGATTGAAGGACCTTATGGAAATAATATTCCATTTAAATCATATGATCATTCTGTTTTAGTCGCAGGTGGTGTTGGTATGGCAGTTATTTATTCAATTGCCATGGATTTAGCACAAATTTACAAAGCACAAATTTTAAGAGGTAAAAAAGACTTAACTGAAAAAATTATATCAATTGTTTGGGTTGTACCAAATTTAGAATCTTTGATGGCATTTAAAAATGAAATAGAAAATTTAACACAATTTGCAAAAATTGTTGAAATCCAAATTTTTATAACAAGACCATTGTTAGATTTTGAATTACAATATATTGTAGATAGTAATAGTAACTTCAATTTACCGTTAGAGTCAAATTTTATTGAACAAATTTTCAAAAATGATATACCGAACGATGAAGCCGTTTTTGAAATAATCAACAAATCTTTAAATGAAGAAGAAACCATCATCGAATGTAACAGTAGTAATAAAGAAGAAATTGATGTTGAGAAAAATCATCAAATTATCAATGAACAAAAAAATGAAATGAAAGTTTTTTTAAAACGGTTGATTGAAAATAATAGTGACCAAATTAGTATTAATTTTGAAGATAAACCAAATATTGAAGTTGAAATGTTTGAATTTATAGAAAAAATTGTTGGACCAATTGCTTTGATTGCATGTGGACCAACAAATTTAAATACAGATGTAAGGTTAGCAGTTGTTAAATGTTTAGAAAATGGTAAAAATGTTGATTACTTTGAAGAAGAATTACTTTGGTAATTTATAGAACTAGGTAGATGAGTAGAATGTAAATTTTATAAAGCCTTAAATACAAAATTGTCTTTAAAAATTTCTTAAAAAAAGCACTAGAAAGTGAAATAATCAATACTGTTGAAGTTGAAGTTCAAAAAAGGTGTCTCGAAAAATATGATGAAAATATATTTTTATATTTTCCTCTCTTTTGAGATTACAAACAACAAACCATAATATAAACATGTCCAAACAATCAAAGCAATTAGGAGAAGAAATCTGGAAGACACAGACTGAAAAGATCAATAGTGAATTGTTTACTTTAACTTATGGTTCAATAGTATCACAATTATGTAAAGATTATAATTATGATTATTCACAAGTTAATCAGCAATTATTTAAAATGGGTTATAATATTGGAATTAGGTTAATTGAAGAATTTTTACAAAAAACACAATTAGCGAGATGTAGTAATCTTAAAGAAACTGCAGAATTGATAAGTAAAGTTGGTTTTAAAATGTTTTTAAATATAACACCAACGATAAGTCATTGGAGTGCAGATGGGAAGTCATTTCAGATTGGATTAACCGATAATCCACTAAGTGATTTTGTAGAATTACCCGATGAGGAAGATGAAATTGATGAAGAAGATAAAGGTAAAGGCAAAGCTAGAAAAGAATTATGGTATAGTAATATTTTATGTGGAGTTTTAAGTGGTGGTTTAGAAATGGTTCAATTAGACTGTGAAGTGGGATTTTTGAGCGATGTTTTAAAAGGTGACTCAAATACAGAAATTAAGGTTAAACTGCTACAAGTTCTAAAAGATGAAATACCAGCTGGCGATGAATAGTCTTTTTTATAAAAAATTTTAATAAAATAAAATGTAAAAAAGAGAAAAAAATAGTATTATTTATAATCAGAATCTTTATTTCTCTTCACTGATAATTGTCAGGTAATGTAGATAAGGTTGTATAAAGTTGTTCATCATTTAATAAATAATACATATTATGACATATATTAATTGAAACTTCTATATGTAAGACATTCCACTGAATGTCTTTAATAGAATCTTGCTGAAGTGAAAAGAATGAAAAAAGATGAAAGTAAGAAATTTTTTGTGAAGTTGTTTTTTCAGTCCGCATTTTCTATTTTTGTTTTTGTTTGGTGCGTGAAATTAAACTAGCAATTTTATATATGTTTCCTATAATTTTTAGGGTTTCTTTAGACAGAAATCAATAGCATCAATGTCTCACACACGTACACCTTCCATAGAAGACACTTATAGACAGATAGATGAGTTTCAAAATGAGCTACAGGATTATGCCGATAAAAGAATATCAACATCCGATATTTTAACAGATTATAACAATCCATCACCTACGGAGAGTGAGGAAGAATATAATACTGAATTAAAACCACAACAGAAGGGAGAAGAACTGATACATAGGAAATGTGATGACAATGATGATTACAATTGTGTGACTGATACTGAAGAAAATCATGACAATATGAATAATCATGACACGGTACGCCAAGAACAAAATGAACATACCGGAGATATGAATTCTTCGGATGAGTATTGGGTAGCCGATACAGATGAGGAAGAAGAAGGAAATGGGGTTGAAGAAGAACATGAAGCAGAATATGAAGAAAAACACGAAGAAGAACATGGACGACAAGGAGAACAAAGAGAACAAGGAGAACAGGGAGAACAGGGAGAACAACAACAAGAGCAGGGAGAACAACATCAAAAACAACTAGAACAAAAACAAGAACAACTAGAACAACAACGAGACCATGAACCTGAACATGAACTTCAACATGAGCACGACCACGACCATGATGAGGAAGCCGAAATTGATGATTTAGATAGACCTGATTTGGTTCTCCCCGATATAAATGTTTCACGGATATCCAGCATTGGATCAAGAGTTACTAATCGTACAAATATTTTTAAAGATCCAAAACCTACAGAATTCGAAACTGTTGATGAAGAAGACAATGACCACACTCCAAAAAATCTTAATAAGCAAAGTGGCTTAATTGATAATCATGAACAATTTATATCAAATGCAAGATATAGTGAAAGTGTAATATCTTATGATGATCAATATTCTTTCATGCCAAACGATGATAGAGAAAGGGACGATTACGACGATGAAAATGACACTGATACCTATAATGACACTGATAATGATACTGATAATGATACTGATAATGAAAGAGCTAATAATGTTAATGATAGATCGACGATATCTGATAGAGCTTCGATTGGTACATCCACGGGATCTTTATCAACAGGAAAACTGTCACGTAGTGGAACAATAACTGATGTTAATACAAGTGTGATAAGTGATGAAATGAAACATGGTATTGAGGAGATGAGAAATGATTTTATGAGAAGTAATACACGTGATACAGTTAAAACAGGGTTTACGAGCGGTAATTCAATAGTGAATAATGACATTCATAATAAAACTTTGGTGCATTCAAAAATGGATGAGATTTTAGAAGATGATGATAATTTTGGTGAATCTGAAAATTTAAGTTATCATGGCAGTGACAATAGTAAAAAAATAGAAGGAGATTCAAGTCTTGATTATGATGATGACGATGCAGGGACTTTTGAATCAGATAAAACTTTAGAAACTGTTGAGCCTGAAACAATCGATAATGAAATTAAAGAAGATGGTAAAAAAATATTGAAATTCTCTGAAATTCCAAAAATTAATTTAACAAATGTTTTAAGTAAAGGTAAGCCAGACACTAAACTTGAACAATTAAAAAGTTACAGGCATCAATTATATGAAGTTGATATAGGAATTAATTGGTATTTAGAAAATATGATGAAAAATAATTCTGGCGGAGTTAGTAATAATGATTCAAGAATTGGTCCAAATGTTAAAAATGCTTATGTTGAAGCATCACAAACAAGTCATCATATTGCTATGAATCCATTAACGCATGGATCTGTTGCCAATGCAGTTGCAAATGTTGATATTGCAAATGATATTATACGGACATCATCAGTTATTAAAGCAAAAAGTAAGAACTTTTTAAAAAAAATACATCTAAAAAGTTCTAATTATTTAGATAGAGTATAAAATAAATTGAAATTAGTTTTTATAATTATTATAATATTTAAAATATTTATTGTTTTTTATTTAATAAATCTGATCCCACTTGTCTGACTGTATCATCCATTAATTCTTTTAATCTATGACAACCTTCAATACCCAAACTAATTAATCTTTCCAATTTATCCAATGGAATTTTATCCTCACAAAGCATTAAATTTATTTTATCACTATTACCAACAACACCAATTGTAACAAAACTTAGATCTGTTTCTTCTAAAGAATTTAAATCTAACAATGTACATTGATCATATAATCCTATTGAAATAGCACTAATATAATCATATAATGCTATACCCGCATCAATTAGTGCTAAAGTAATTGAATTACAACAAGCAGATAATAATCCTCCATCTAAGGATAAAATTGTAATATTTATATCAATTAATGTATGAGGATAATTTTTTAAGATGATAGTTTTCATAAAGCATCTTTTCAAGATAATACAAAGTTCACTAATTCTACGATCATTTTTCGATCTTTTCTTCCTATCTAATGAAGCAAATGGTGGATAATTAATTGAAATATTTAATGTGGGTTCAGTATTTGAAAATGTAATATTATTACTGTTTGTTGGCAATGACGTATCCGTTGGGCCACGGATTAAACAAATTAACTTAGTATTACCTTGTTGAACATAAGACGAACCATCTGAACTTTGTGGGTGTGTGTTTGTCGAACAATTAAAATTACGTAGTTCATTAAAACGACGACCATCGATACGAAGACCTTCTGGAGAAAATAATTCTAACCTGCTCATTCTATTATTAAAGAATCTTTATCCACTATATAACAAAGGAAATATTAAACAGTTTCGTAAAAAATATTTTTTAATAAAAAACATGATGAAAAAATTTTGAGTCGATCGGCGTAGAGAAATATTATCCCTCAATAGGATTATTTACAATTAAAAATGATGGTTATTAGAAATATATAAAACTATTATTATAATAATAAGTGGCATATAACCGATTGGTTAAGATTTATTAAATAAACAAAAAAGGCGGTTTTTCTGTTTCACTAATAATTCTTAAAGGCTGTGATAATACTTTAGGTTAGATCAGAAAATCAACTGGATTGCTCAAATTTCTGAAAAATAAACACACCACTGACTTACTTTTGAACAAGTTTTTATTCATCTTCAATAAACAAATTATAAACTTAACTGATTGACTATTATATTTCAATGTCGATACAGATTATATTGCCAATCCTCTGCCAGTTGAAAAACTGTTTCATTTACTTGAATGTAAGTATTGTTAGTTGTATTTAAAAAATAACACAGATTACTAACACGTTCATATATAATTTAGTACACAATGGCTATGTTGATTTTTGTGCCATATATGACACTGATTGTTTTGGATTTGGTGGTTTACATTTGGAGAGTTTTTATTGATGAATGGAAAGTTTCAATCAATATGCTCAAAAGTTTAATCAATAAAGCAAGCGTTGAACAGGTTAAGAAGGTTCAATGACTGATGAATCAATATTATTACTTATTAATTGCACCTCAGCATCATTTTTCTTTCATTTATTTATGGTTGGTTGATTGATTTATTATCAGCTATCAATTGGGTTATACTATTTCTATTATTTCGCCGCTTTTTATTATTGTAGTCTCATTATGCTCTATCATTTCATTACTTTATTCCTTTATTCCTTTATTCCTTTATTCCTTTATTACTTTATTACTTTATTACTTTATTACTTAATTACTTTATTCATTCTTTTTAATTCAATATAACATTGATATCGCACTATAAATAAGAACCCGAGTTGTTCGAAAATTAAAAGTTCAGAACCTTCCACTAATAATATTCTGTTAGCATATATCAAATGGTTGCTTTTCTGCATTCGGAGCTACAGAGAATATCCAAACAATTTTGATAGGTCATAGATTTAAATCATATACTGTTAGTTAAAAAGTATGAAAAATAGAAGCTGTAAAACTAGTTTTACATAATCGGAAGGATTGTTGACTGGTCGATTGCTGAACAAAACCAATAAATTTATCACAAGAATAAGTTAAATTTGTGCTTTGAATAAATTACAATAAGAAGGTAACACATCAGATTTACCATATACATATTAAACATATTATCCATATTATATTTCTCAAAGTATTAACTATGATATAATATTATTAAAAATTAAGTAAAACTGAAACTGGAAAGAAAAGTGCCATTTATCTCAATTCCACAAATTATTTTTGTTTCATGTTTTCCGAATCGTATTGCGCTCCTTGAGATTCATTTAATTCACCTCTTATCAATTTATCAACTGATCACACATAATTACTATATAAGTGTCCTTTAAATAATGTCAGAAAAAGAAGCACTTGAACAGGTTACCCCTGAAGCAACTGATGCAATCGATTTAACATCAGCTGAACCACTCGAAACAGCCGAATCTACATCGGAAATTGCCACTACATCTCCAAAGGAAACTCCAGCCTCATCAAATGAAATTGTGAAAGAAGCAAAGGGAGCAGAAGAATCTACTACAACTAATGAAACTCCAAATATTCCGTCACGTCCATTATCTGCAACTGAGAAATTGATTAAAGAATTACAAGATGTTTTCCCAAATATTGAGCAAAAGTATATTAACATGTGTTTAATTGCATCTGAAGGTAACATTGAATCGGCTTCAAATGCTTTGCTTTATTTATCAGATCCGACTTGTGGCGTTAAAATTCCAAATCCCGTTGAAATTCCCCTATTGCCAAGAAGACCATCTGTTAAAACTGAAACAATTAATAAAGTCCAGCAAATGGAATCTGATGAAGCTTTAGCTAGAAGATTAGCTCGTGCCTATGAACGCGGTTCTAAAAAGGCTGCTTCAAAGCCTCAAGAACCACAACAAAGAAAAAAAATAACACGTAGTATGTCACGTACTTCGGGTGATGATTTTGAAGATTATAAAGATGAAGAAGAGGATTTATATGAGTCTGTGTCCAAAAATGTTACTGATGCAAGAAATATTGTTGGTGGTTGGTTAGGTAACTTTGCCAAGAAAATTCAAGGTGAACCAGAATCTTTTCAAAATCAACAGCAACAGCAACAGCAGCAGCAACCTATTCAATATCAACAGGCTCCAAGATTACCTGCTAGAAAATCCAGCGGTCAATTATTTAGTGCTTTTGGTAATTCCAATACTCCAAAAAATCCAGCACTAAGTGAACAATTTAATGGTATTCAGTTAAGTGAAGAAATTGATGATTCGGATGAACTATATTCTTCCAAAAAGAAGAACTCTTTAGAACAAAGCCGTCAAGCACTAGAAAAAAAAACAGAAAAATTGACACCATCAACCGATGAAAAGAAAAAATGGCAACCTTTAGAATCTGTTGCTCCAGAACCCCTTTCTAATGATACTTTCATGGTTGATGATAGTGATGAGGATGATGAGAGCACTAAAAAATAATAGTTGATTTCTTTCACTTTTATTTTATTTTCAATTTTGTTTTATATATTTTATTTATATTTTTATATTTTTACTATTAATTACTAAAAATTACAAATATTTTAAATTTTGTCTAAAAAATTCGTCTCGGTAAATTGACCTTCACACATAATTGTTTTCATGACACCTTTTAAAACTTCGACTTGGAAAGGTTTATAAGGCGTATTTTCACCATCAATTGAAATAAAACCTTTTTTCCTTGGAATCAATCTAAATGCTTCAACCTTCATATGCTCAATATCGTCTTTCCAAACATGTAAACCTTTATCTAATGATAATAGTGCATCTGCAGTAGAAATGATGTTACTTTTACCATTGGTAACAACAACATCTATTGTACCATCATTTGGTAATGCAGCTGGGAAAAAATTTGTATCTTTTGAAATATATGGCATTTTCCCGCTATAGAAAATACCTAAATTATCAGTAATATTTGGATCCATAATTTCCCAATCATTATCATTATCAAAATCCATTGGATCACTTGCATTATTAAATTGATCAACATACTTTAAGTTAAAACTGTTCTCATTCATTCTTTCGCTATGACTTTCAGGAACCTTACCAAAATTTTCTTTATAGTAATCAGCCAATTGATCCTTATTTTTACAAACATATCTAACTCCAATTGAACAAGGATAAGTTTTTCTACTGAAAACTTGCATGGTAACACCAATTTCAAATCTTTGTTGACCGATAAATCTCATCCACTCAGTACCAATATCAGCTTGAGCAATAATACCATAGGTTTGGCTTAAAAATGAAACTAAAATATCGTTAGAGCCCCATAATGAAACTGCCATTAAATCACATCTAACAACACTACCTTTTAAAATTCTAACTGTAGCTACGCTTGCGCTTAGTGTACCCAAACAACTCAAGCTCATAGCATTACCTGAACCACCAGGAGTCTGACAAACACATAATTTATTAAAAGCCTCAACTTTATCATCTCTTGAATATAATCCATTTATAACTTCATGGGGAATACCATCTCCTGATGCACAAATTATGATATCATATTGGTCAATATCTAATTCCCGTGCAATATCAGTAGCATGACCTTGATATTCAGTTTTAACAACATTTAATTTGCATCTGGCAGATTTTAAAATTGGTTCAACATCATTTTGATAAATTTTCAAAGCTTCACCTTTACCACTATTAGGATTAACTAAGACCATTATAGATCTTTCAGGTTTTGAGGAGTTATAAGCATATGACATTAATAATGTTGTTAGTTTACCTTCTCCTATTGGCTCCGGCTGATTTGGTAATTCAATTGTCATGATCTGTGTTGATGGTTTCAATTTTGTTGAATTATCTGTCAATCTTGCAAATGTCAATTCAATTTCATTAGGATTACCTGAATTTGTTTCCTCAACCCATAATATATGTTTAAAAGGAATGAATGAAGAAGATGCGTCAGCAGTTGGAGTGGGGAAATTTGATGTACTTGTTGAAAATGGTGTACAGCATAGAGTAAGTGATTGGGTGTTTGAAGTACTGTCTAGCCTTAGTAATTGACCACTCAAACGTAGACCATTGTGTGGTAAATCTAGGGATGCTTTCATCGTGAGAGGGTGAACTTCATAAACTGAACTTCAAAGGTCAACAAGATGATAATGAAATATGATAGTTTAATCCTCGTTAATGTGAGAATCTCAAACAAGAAAAAAAAGGTAAAAAAGAAACGCCAATCTTGGCGTATCTAATAATCGTCAGCTACAGGGTTTGAACCTGTGCGGGCAGAGCCCAAAAGATTTCAAGTCTTTCTCCTTAACCACTCGGACAAACTGACTATTACATTGTGTTTAATTTTTTACTTTGTCAAGTAGTAAAGAAAATAACATTTAACACTTGCAACTATATTTTTTGAGTTATGTATCAGAGGACGGGTTAGCTTCCTGGATATCTTCTACCTTAAGCACGGTTGTATGTAAGCCAGTACAGGTAGACTTGCCACGTGACATTCCCTCTAGCCTCGTTAGAGGTCTTAAACCGTGAACAAAATAACAGTACTGTTGGAACATGTGAAAATTATGTCACTAATTTATTACTTCACAGGTTACTGAGATAATATAATTTCAAGCTATATCATTGTTATTTTAATATGCACATACACTGAAAATAAAATCCGATAAATAATGTCCGATAAGTACACATAGTTATTATTAACTATTTGGTTAAAAGGATTAGAAACATTCAACTGGATATTAAGTTATAAGAAAATCAATGTGGATAATTTCATTTTAACCATGTATATAAGCTATGCTATTCCCACTTTTATTTCTTTCTTATTTACAACCTTTTACTTCTTTCCTTTCGGAGAGATCTTTTATATAAAAATATATATCAATATATTATATTTGTTATCATCTATTATCTATTCTTTCTGAGTTAAATCCATCGGTTACTTTACACACCACCAATAGTAAGTATTTTTCTAGCTAATTAAAATGAAATGTGGCTAAAGTCTTATGAACTAATTACTATGCAGTATTATTTTAAAATGATGAATCCTCCCATTAAAAGAAACTAAAAATAAGAAATATAAAATATACAAAATAAAGTGGGAATTGGTCTATTCTTATAGACAGTCAATTTTCACAATAACTATAAATCTAATTTGTGACGACAATCATAAACAGCAAAGATAAGCTAATTGATAACAATAGATAAGCTCATTTGTAGTGACGACAATAGAATGCAGTTACTACTTCACTAATAATTAAATTAATATCTTTGATAACAACTGTAATCAATATGATGTAATAATATTAAGTTCTTGTAATTATTTATGCCATAGAACAAAATTTGTGTCATAATATGTCTATTAACTCATGATATATAATTTATGTTCTGACATTATGTTTCTATCTGTAAGAACATGTGTCAAAACATAGATTTTATATCATAACTATTAGAACATAAAGGATTTGGCATCGAAACCCTACATCTCAACCAGTAGCGTGACAGACTATTTGTAACCTCAATACCTAATTAATAAGTGTTGGAACCTGGGGGAATTTCTATTATTAGTTAATTACTCCGGTGTTTATGCTGGTATTAATTACAGCCATTCCACTAATTGCAATTAGTTGTGATAATTCATTTTTATTCTAGAAAAACTCATAAGGTCCAGTTGAAGGAATGTAGTTTAATATAATTTTATTGGCTTTAACTAGAAATTATATAAAAAAAGTGAATATTGGTTCTTTACAATGCTATAATTTGGTCACTAAATACGATGCCTTCAATATGAGATATTGAACCTTGGATAGTTGTTACTTGATTACTGTAGGTTAATATTTTTTAATGTGTTATTATTCACTTTTTTGCATGATTTTTACTTTCAATACTGTAAAAATAAAGCTTTTACTGTGCTTTAAAAAATGTAAGGGATAAATTAATATTTTATAAAAACATTATAATTTAAGGATTTCGGAAATAACTTTACCAAAAGCAACAACTTCTTCATCGAAGTATCGTCTACCTGCTAATTGGAAACCAATCGGAGCACCCTCAAATAATTCTGCAATGTATTTATCTTGCTCAATTTTATCCAAATCTGATCTTGCAATGTATGATTCACCCTTAACATCAACTTTTGGATCTTGGAGTAAACCAGTTTGACAGGCTAAAGTTGGTAAATCAAGAAGATTAAATAACGCCGTATATCCCCAATAATAGGGACCAGCAATACCATCATCAATACCAACAGAAGCAACACCAACATAAGTTGGGGCAACAATGAAATCAACTTTGTTTTTCACGAAGTAATCGTTGTATTTTTTTCTCAATACATCTCTATTATAATTTAATTCTCTGTTTTCAGTGATAGTTAATTGTTTATTACCTTTACCGATAGACATAGCCCATTTAGTCAATGGAAGTAATGGTTCACCACTTGTTTTAAGAATACACTTCTGAGCATAGTTACCATCACAAGCATAAATATCACTAACGACATCATACGCTTCTTTGATATCAATCGGATTGAATTTGATAGCATTAACACCAGCAGCTTCTAATTTAGATTTTAAATAATTTAAACCTCTAGTGATTGGAGGATGTGGTGTAACTAAACCATCATCGCCCATAAATGCCACGGTGATATCTTTGGGAGATGGCTTGTCCAATTTTCTCCATGGAATTGGTAATGACCAAGGATCATCATCCCAAGGCATACCTTTATTAATGTAACCATCCATGAACAAATCAATATCTTCAACAGAATTAGCTATTGGACCTGCAACTGCAACAACAGATTCTTGCCCTTTACCCGCAGAGATACCGCCAGCAATAGAGATACGTCTAGTAGTTGGTCTTAAACCGAAACAACCAGAGAATGCAGCTGGAGCTCTAATAGAACCACCAATGTCAGTACCAACACCAATTGCTGAACCTCTACCAGCAACACAACAACCTTCTCCACCAGAAGAACCGCCTGGACTTAATAAGGAATTATATGGGTTTCTAGTTCTACCAGTGATATTGTTATTAGTGTCCATATGCATCAAAGTTTGAGGCTGATTGGTACGAACAAATAGAACAGCACCAAGTTTCTTTAAAACTTTAATAGTAGTTGCATCCTCTTTTGTAATATTGGTTAACATACCAACATAACCTGCATGAGTGATCTTTCCACCGTAACCAATTTGTTCTTTTAATGAAATTGGAATACCATGGAACGGACCAACAGTTGAACCAGTCTCAGCAAGATGTTTATCAAGTGCAGCTGCAGTAGTTAATGCTTCATTAATGAAGAACTCCATTGCAAAATTGGTGAATTGGTTAAGGATGACAGCACGATGAGCAAAAGCTTTCAAAGTTTCAACTGATGTTAATTCTTTGGAAGCAATTCTAGCAGACAAATCAGTAACAGATAAGGAAGTAATTTCTTTTTCCTTATCAGACAAATGCGATGATTTGGTAATATAAGAAACGGTGTTAAAGATTCTAGAATCAAGATCATTTGGAACTTCAGTGGCAGGAACACGCAATTCAAGTAGCGCTTCCTTATCAAGAGCTTCAAGATAAGCATTGATCTTTGGCTTCCAATCTTCAAAAAGTGCAGGATTTGAAACGTCGTCGTTGAATTCGTAGAGTGAGTCGATATTTTGTGGGCAACCTATATTCAGCATATTTGGGGTAATGAGACTAATGTTTTAGAGAAAAATGAGAAAATGTAATAAGTATTCTAAAATAAAGTAGAAATATTGGATGCTAAATAGTAAATAAATAGTAATTATCCTACTGGTCTTTGGAGAGTAAAAAGATATCATGCCTATATCTTAGCGAAGTTACCGTATTGGGAAGATAATAAGATTTGCCGAAATTCCAAATAGTCGCACTTCTGAGATTGCCGAAAGGCCTAATTTGAAATGTTTGCCTGAGCTGGGGCAACAGCTATCTCTAAAACATTATTTTCCCTTTTTTCATGTAAACCTTGTAAAATTATCAAATTTCTCTTATTACAACCGCGAGCTAAGTTCCATGTTAGGCTTTATTTGATCTTAAATTGTTTCCGAGCTATTCGACTAAACCATTTTCTAAATGTCTCGAGATTTACATCATCTGGGGTACATTTAGACAGGATCTTAGGTGCGTACATAACCGAAATTTGATTAAGAATTAAAATAGAACTAAATTACAAAATCTAGGAAATATAAAAATCAGGACATGGGATTCGGGAAGCAACTAAATTTGTGTACTCCAATTGAACATTCCTGTGATCGAAAACTTAAACTTGAGTATAATTGTACGAAATTGGAACGTAATGTGTAACTAGATTCCAACTGAAGAATTGCTAAAGTAAACTCAGTAAAAAAAACGCATATAAAAGCTCTTAGTCTCCTATTATCGTATTATCGTATTCACATGTTTAACAGGTTGATATACTCTGGATCCAATAAAATATCCAAGCCAGGTCCTCGTGTTTCATCAGTCCCCCAAGCAGCATTGGAAAAATCAAGAACAGTAAGAATGGATTTTTTATTCAGAGCATCTTTAAATCCTCTAATTCTCCAACTGAAATATTCTCTATGTTGGTCCAGAATCATAGCACTACCCACTATGGCAAAGGCCCAGCTGATAATTGCAGCAACTTGACAGTGTAAACTCAGTTTTTGTAAATCTTTATGAACAGCTTCAACAGCCTCTTGTATTTCTGAATCGTATGCTGGTGTTTCAGGATTCAACAACTTAGTTGCTAGGATGAAAACTGATTTGGCGATGATATCCGCAGCATAACAACTTTCCATTAGTTTCCGTTGAACGCTTTCGGGTTCTCTTGAGCGTATGCCTGTCGGGAGGATTGGATAAGTATAGTATTTGGCAGCCTTTCTAATTATTAAGGCTAAACGTCTATTTTCAATAGAAAGAGGATAGTGAAGTGAAAGCCAGTTAATTTTTGCTTGTAATTCAATAGCAGGAAGAGCAGCACCAACCACAGGGTTATTCATCCATGGAACAGCACAGTTATAAAGAGGACGCAGCAAGAATGGTTTCAAATCTTCAAATATTTCAAATGGAGATGTTAAATAAGGTATAAGTGATCTTTCACAAGTAAATAATATACTTGAATAGTTGTAAATAAACGATTCAACAATAGTACGCTCATAAGCATGAATTTTTACATTTTTAGATTTCTCAACGAGAGGTGATAAAACGTCCAGTTCAATATTGGTAACACAAAGCACAGGATTTCTAGAAGATTGAGTCGTTGGAAGCGATCTCTTAGATACGGTTGATTTCACTTTATTTATTAACTTATTGAAAACTCGTATGGATTCTAAGTCAGAGTTGCCAAAATGTTCATCATAATCAAGATTAACATTTTCACTGTAATTATCTTTAGTTTTTCCAATAATTGTATTATTTAACTCTGTTGAGTCAATCATTTCATCCTCTAAATGTTCCATACTGTCAATTATACCGTAGTCATTTTCTGAATTAGTTTTATTTTGTTTACTTATTAACCAGAATCTGACTGTTTCTAAAGCACTAATTATATTGAGGGTTTGAGATTTAGAACCTTCAAAAACAAATCTCTGTTTCACACAAAACAGCAATAAGAAAAGTAAAAGCCATTCCTCATTACCAGCAATCGGGTTGACTTCAATAAAGTTTTGAATATTCATTATGGCTTTATCGCACTTACTAACAGCCAATTCAGCAACACTTTCATTATAAATTGAAGATTGACATAAGAAGGAAGCACCACAAGCAAAAAATAAACTTCTTAAAATAGGATTATGAATACCAACCGGAAGAAAAACTGAACTAGGTTGTAAATCCACATGTGTAATTTGAGGTGAAACAGAAACCATAAATCCGTTTCTAAAAGCACTGTAAAGAAATGCGTCTTCTTTGGTTAATTTAACACCAGGGAACCATGTAGCATACCCGCTTAACGAAAGTGAAGGAACAAGTTCACTAAGATACCTTCTGTATAGTGCATCTTCGATAACTTCCTTTTGATTAATTTCGTTGAAATGTTTTTGCTTGAAAACAACTTTATTTGATACAGAATCTTGAGAGAGAATTTCATCATCCAAAGGGACTCCAGAACCATTATCAGATGAAGGAGTACTGATTTGTTCTATCTGCCCTAGTTCAGTTGTTTCATTTGACCGCAATAAAAAAAGGTTCAATTTATCAGAATCTAAATTTTCATATCTGTTATCATGTGAAACTGGCAAAACGAAAGGTATGCCATAAATAATTTCTAATTTGACGGAAGATGAAAAGGGTGAATACATATAAGATAAGCGTTCCAAATTATCATCTGGAGATTCTACTTCTTCAAAAAAGGGTTCACATGAAATAATATTGGTTTTAACATGATTTTTATCTTTTCCACTCAGTTTGACTAATTTGAAATTACTTTTATGAGACAAAGACTCATTTCCTTGAGGCCACACACATAGATATGAGGATTTTTGACAGGCTCCACAAGAGGGTTTCAATGAGTCACATTTGATTTTTCTTTTTCGACCTAGATAAGGACACAATTTTAATGTTAATACGTTAGTTAACGAAGTTAAAGGCGAGAGAAAAAGTCTGTATATTTACGTACAACAAAAACATCCGTGTTTATTTCTACTGCATTTTTTTCCAGATCTTTTTCTTTTCGAAATGCTTGATAAATCAGGAAGTGAACTTATATAGCCAGGAATCTTGAAGCTTCCAAGTAAAGGACCTGAAGGATGATCCATGATTGATATGGGACAACAAAAAAGCTAATGTAGAAAGAGGTGGACCTCAGGTAAAAATAAAACGAAGAATTCAATACGTCTACGTCGCAGTACCATGCAATTTCCTTAGTCTTGCAGTTTAACTTAAATCTTCTGGTTGAATACTATAAAATTTTTCTTTTTAACAAAGTCTCTGGATTTAGAACTTTGTGCACATTTAACAAACTTTTCGACAACCAGCGCTTACGAGTATTCTGTAATACAATATGTGCTGCTTTAAAATGGCCTGGGTCTGTTTTGGGTTCAACGATCTCTTAGATTTAACTGCAAATATTTAGTATAATTTAGTATATTAAACTGGGTTTGCACTCGGTTCTTACTCAACTATTATACAATATAATGGATATTTCTATGTAAATTAATTTACATATATTATTTACCCCGGTATTTAATAATATTACCAGTTTTACTAATGCTATTAAATTTAATAAGATTAATAATTATGATTAATGTAATCAAAGTATCGTCCTCTAATTATAGAATTATTTATCTTATATTAATAACATTTTCTGATTACGATAATTCCATAAAGTTATATCTAGATTTCATAGCGTCTCACACAAACAGCATTTTTAGGCTTCAATTTCACGGTGTGGCTTGTGGTTTGTAATGGAATAATCCAAAGTTAGATCACATTCTAGACTAGCAAGACCACTGCTATTTTCAAGCCATCTGCCATCAGTATAATTGATGGAAAAATAGACCATCCTGGTGCCCAACTAGCTGTCGAGATCGCAAAGCATGAAAAACCACCTCGGCACGCACGCCCGTTTGGGACATTTCGGCTCTGCCCTGCTTATCAAGATCAGTTTTTCATATCCAACACGCGAAGTCCTTTTTTGCTAAACAGTTAACATGACAAGTGTAATTTTTAATAGTACATATTATACAAAGCGCATAATAATAGAATTCTTTGAGATATAACCCTTATCGTACTTATCTATGATGTGACTATGTCGGCAATCTATTCTCTGTAAAGTTTAAACTTAGATGGGGATGACGGTGATAGATTTAGACCGCTCGAATGATTCATTGTCAACTCTGATTAAAGATAACTAACATACTGTGCTATTTTATCTTCTCATCAAAAACCATCCAATCCCGAATCAATTATCTGTATCGACGTCGAATAGGCAAAAGTATCGAGACTTTATAAAGATGAATCATTTCCTACTTCTTGTGTATATTTATTTTCTTGGTTTATATTTTCAAGCATCCAGCAATTTATATCGCTATGCAATCTGCAACTACTTCTAAAGATGAAAAAATCCCAGTCGTTATTGAGGTGGAGCACATCCCTACCTCAGAGCAAAATTTTATTAATGGAATTGATTTTAATACTGTTCCAGGTACTTCCCAGTTAATTGACTTTGAAAAAACTAAGGAAAATGACAGTGAAATTGTACTTATTCCAACTCCATCAGATGACCCAAATGACCCATTAAACTGGAGTTACAGAAGAAAAATGCTTCAAATGTTCTGTATTGTCTTATATTGTTACGGTGGTAGTGTGCCAGGTTGTTGTATTTACTCTATTTTGACTGAAATTGCCGCTGATCCAAGTGTCAATATCACTCTTTCTGACTTGAATGCTGGTACCGGTTATTCTTTCTTATTCTTGGGTCTTGGTGGTTTAATTATGCTTCCTTTAGCTCAGCAATGTGGAAAGCGCCCAATTTATTTGCTAGGGCTGTTAGGAGTTATTGGGTTTAATATGTGGCTGCCTTACGTTCATCAAAATGGTGAATGGATTGCAGCTAAGATTTTAAATGGGCTCTTCTATTGTACTATTGAATCATTGCCTGAAATTACTGTTACTGATATGTTTTTCGAACATGAGAGAGCCACCTATATGGGTATTTATTGTGCCGCTTTATTGACTTCGAACTATGCTGCTCCAATGCTTGCAGGGTTTGTTAATGACGGTTTAGGATGGCAATGGACTATCATCATTGCGAATATTTTTGGTGCTGTTTGTTTCGTAACAATGTTTTTTCTAATGGAAGAAACTAATTACGATAGAAAATTGAGAGTTAAGAAAGATGAAAATGGAAGAATTTTAACCGCTATTACTTCTGGTGTTAACGAAAGACAAATTGAAGACTTTGCTCTTAGATCTATTACATCACAAGCAAGAGAAGTTAGTGTTGATGAACATTTAGGTCATCAATCACAGTTGATTGATTACGATGGTCCACTAGATTATCCTCCAGAAAAGACTTTTTTCCAAAAATTGTCATTAACTACGGGTATTAAGAAGGAAAATCATTTATTAGATTATATGATTGCGCCTTTCTATATGGTTAGGTTTCCCGTTGTTTTATGGTCTGGTTTCTTGTATGGTTCTGCTGTTTTCTGGTATTCTGTCTTAAATGCTACTGAAGCTTTGATTCTAGGTGCAGAGCCTTACAATTTCTCTCCTGCAATGTGTGGTCTAGCTTATGCTTCTCCAGTTATTTTTGTTTTAATAATATATCCCTATGCTGGTTGGTCTACTGATTGGGTTAAAATTCACTTGGCTAAAAAGAAGAATGGCTTATCTCACGCTGAAGATAGATTATGGGTTTTAATAGTTTATATGATCTTAGGTCCTGCTGCTTTAATCCTGTGGGGTGTTGGTGCGTCTAAAGGTATTCATTGGTTTGGTGTTGTTTTTGGACTCGGTTTACAGGCTGGGCTTTGTATCATTGGATGCGTCTCTTCTGTTACTTACACTTTAGATACCTATCCAGAGATGAGTGTTTCATCTATCACTGTTCTTATCATTATTAGAAATACCATGAATTTTGCCATGGATTACGGTATCACACCGTTCGTTACTAATGTCGGTGTACAAAACTGTTTTATTATTTCTGCCTTCATTTGTTTGTTCTGTATCAGCACTTTCTTGATCATGACATACACCGGTTACTACTGGAGAAACAAGTTAAAGAGCCAATATTGGGAAATTGTTTCCAAGTACAGAGCGAAGGGCATCTATCATGGCTAATTGTTGTCTTCTATTAATGTGAAGAATACTTACTAAATTTGTTTAAGTGTGAAATTTTCTTTGTTTGTTTTAACATTTGCTGTAATACTATATTTTTTCCTGGTGATAGCTTTGAATTACATACTATCTGTTTTTAACTTCTTTTTCTGGATATTTTTGAGTTATTTGAGTTACAAGCCACGTCAATAAATCATGATATTTTAATAAAATTATAATATATTTATGACGCATTCTGTGGGTTCCAAAACAAGCTAGTCGAATACCAAATTTAATATAAAATTGTATTAAATACCTTACAATTAAATCTTAGGGATAAACCTATATTAAAATAGGTATTCCTGCGTTGAACACTATCAGAGGACGGATAGCTGTGAAGATTAGAAATAAATTTACATAATTATGGTAATCAGAAAATGCTGTTAATATAAAAGAAAGTATCACAGTATTGTGAAGAAGATTATAGTATAGCAAAAAGTAAAAATTAAATATAATTTTATTTAGTTATGGTAATCAAAAAAAATAGTTTATCAAATTATTTTGATTATAGTTTTATACGCAAGATTTAATTACACGTATTTAATATACCATTCTATATCAAACTAGGCCCATATTCATAGTTCTTACTCGACAAGTCTATATTGTAATTGATGATTTTTATATAATCTATTTAATAACAAAGAACAAACAAGATATCGAGAACCTATTCTTTACTTATGTTCTTTGCTCGATAGAAATTATGAAAGTTTCAAGCGTATAATATTATCAATGAGCGGCAATTACTAAATTTAATGTTCAAAATAAGTAATATTAGTTTCACCTTAATATTTGCTACATAGTTTTCCTATTTTCTCATACACACATCAGTAATATTTTCTAATCACTGTCTCCATAAAATTATATCTTTTTCAACGTAGATCTGCATTTGTTTTCTATACTGTTAATTGAAACCGAAGAAATTTACTTTTCACTAGTTGGCTCAAGAATCACTTAATTTTGAGAGCTGAAAAGAACTCAATGTTATATATTTGCTTCATTGGAAGATTATTATCATGTAAATGTTCTATAAAGGTTTATCTGTTGCGCCTTCTGATTTAGCCACTAGATATACTCTATGAGGATTCATTAGCGTACGATTCCTGAACAACTAAAATTTCATTATCTATTACGTTTGAATTTAAGTTTGAATTGTTATCTGCTACCACTTCTAATCAGTTTTTTCAACATTTGACGAGATTCACAGTTTTTTCTGCCTCTAACCGAATCCGAAAAAACTGATACGTGATAAACTAGGAATGTATACAACTTGTTGGGATTGGGATTATGTGATTCCTCTTCATTGTTTTTGATTTCTTTTTTTGATGAACTTCTGAAACTGTTGCAATTCTCTTTTCAGCAATAGTTCTATATGAGTAGAATTAAATGCCTTTGTTACATTTTTTAAACTCACAAAGCTGTATAAGGTTGATACTTTTACTTGTAAAGATTCGTATATCCAACAGTGACTACTTTAATGAATAAGAATTTTTTGAAACAATAAATCAACCCAGATTCAATCATCAGTTATATTATATCAATAAAATATTATCAGATTCCATTGATATTTATATAACCTGTTACCATCTGCTTTAATTGTCGAACAAAACATTACTGCTTGCGCTTAATTCCAGTCGTACCTCCTATCTTTGTACAGGGAGCAATCACAACAGTTGGCTTTTGTTCAGACCAAATTCTGTTAAATTAGATAAATTAACTTGAATAGTAAAAATATCTGCAAAAAAAATGTTAATTTTATTGATTTGTTATTGATTCAATTAATTTATCTATGATAACTTTCAAGTTACTATGCTCCCGCAAACAGTATAAATCAAGAAATAAGTAGGACTGAGTTTTTCATTTTTGGGTTCCGTTTTCTTATAAAATTATCAATTAAAGTACAAAAAAGTTGAATGTTCAATTTAGGCCTACAATCAAAGTAAAAAACATGGTTTTAAATACCGCTTCAAGTTATCTAGCATAGGTGACAAGTAAAATCCAATCTAGTGTAGAGTGTAGATTGACTATAAGCAAACCCCATTCAAGTCTCAGCTTTTTCTAATAAACTTATTGACAGATTAATATTGAGCAATACCTACAGTAAATTCAATTTAAAACACAATTCTTCTGGTTTGATAAGGTTTCCTCAACCTAAGTATCCAAAATAATTGTAAGCTGTTGAACAATATCATGACATCTGCTGTCGAAGAAATTAAAAAATCGAAAGCAACCTTTAATGGTATGTTTAACTGTAGTTATCAAATGTAATGTAATTATCAGTGCATAATATGGCTATAAATGGTACGATCCAAAATCTTTGAATATAATTTAGGTGTCTAGAGTTGCAGAGCCGATCAATTAAATGTTAAATGAATAGCAATGCTGAAACATCACAAGTAAAGTTAGCTTACACATAAAGATCCTCATCTTCATCAGTGATTCTATCAAGCACTTTTTCTCTGCTTTTTGAAAACTCCACGGGATACATTTTTTTAACATATTTTGTCAATTGATTGGCCATCTTAGTGCTTTTGTTAATATTGGATGTAATTTCAGGAATCACATTTTTTTTTAAATTCTCATATTTAGATATATGGTCTTTCAAACAAGTTCTCAATTGGTCAATGGTATATAATACTTCATTGGAAGTATTGTTGATTTCACCCGCCATTTTGGACTGCAAGACTAAGGCCCTATCAAATTCTAACGAATCTAACGTGGTGTAAAGTGTATTCACCAAGTAATCAACAGCATTGAAATGTGTACCATTTAGAATCAGTGGAGGTGGTGGTTTATTTGATTCTATATTCTTCAAACTGTTATTTGTAACATCAAAATCTCCCTCGGTGTCTTCTTCCTCTGCACTTGTGTTATTTGTTGAACTATCCATGGAAGATTCGGTATCATATTGAACAACAAATTGTTGACCATCAATGGATGGATTTGTTCTAATCCCGCTAGAGGAAATAGGAATAGTTACAGTGTCATCCATTGGATATATATTTGAACAATTTTAAGTAATATGATACAGTATAAAATCCGTTTATCTTGAATTAAATTTCGCTGTTCAAAAAACAAAACGCTCGTATTTGCTCCAAATCAACTTTGACATTTTATTGTTTTGCATATTCTGATTTATAGTTTGCCTAAAGAAATGTCAGCAGCTGAAGTTAGAGCGAGATTGAGACCTTTTGGTATTTCATTCGAAAAATCACTAGAGGATTTAATAAAGGGGATCAGAGCTTGCAATAATGATACCGAAAAATTAACCAAATTTTTAGATGCCTCCATCCAAGAATGTAAAACTGAATTAAAATCTTCAGATATGGAGTTAAAATCAATTGCCATTTTAAAGCTTGCATATTTAGAAATGTATGGATTTGATATGAGCTGGTGTTCTTTCCAAATTTTAGAAGTTATGTCATCTTCGAAATTTCAACATAAAAGAATCGGTTATTTAGCTGCCATTCAAATATTACAAAGGCAGAATAACGATGATGCATTGATGTTGATGACAAATTTATTGAAAAAAGATTTAAATTCGGTGCATTATGTGGATACAAGTTTAGCAATCAGTGGCATTGCATCAGTTGTTTCCAAAGAATTAGCAATGGATATTTGTGACGATATGGCTAAAATGTTAAGCCATTCTAAACCACTGATTAGAAAAAAAGCAGTTTTGGCCATGTATAAGATCTTTTTAAAATATCCTGAGGCATTAAGAACCTATTTTGATAGAATTGTTGACAAATTGGATGATACAGATATTTCAGTTGTGTCTGCAACGGTTAATGTTATTTGTGAATTAGCAGATGCGAATCCATCAAATTACGTTGAATTAGCACCAAGACTGTTTGGACTTATGAAAGAATCTAATAATAATTGGATGGTTATCAGGCTCTTGAAACTATTTTCATCATTATCACTCACTGAACCAAGATTAAAATACAAGCTTTTACCAGAAATCCGGGAGTTAATGGTGACTACAGAGGCATTATCATTAGTTTACGAATGTATTAACTCAATTTTAAATGGTGATATGTTGGGGCCAGATGATATCGAAATTGCACAAATTATTGTGGATAAACTCTTGATTTTCTTTGACAGCGAGGATCATAACTTGAAATATGTTGGTTTACTGGCATTTGTTAAGACTTGTAAAATTCACAAAGATTTGATAAAAAGACACGATAAGATTATTTTAACTTGTATTTATGATGACGATTTAACAATCAGAGAAACCTCACTAGAAATTGTCAATTCTTTGGTTACAGAAAAAAATATAATCGCAATTGTTACTAGACTTTTAGTTCAATTAATTCCTTACAACGAACAACAAAAAAGACTGGATGATATTAATAAGAATTTACAAGAGCAGGGTGGGAATAGTCATATTGGACAACAACAACAGCCAATAGTTGTTTCAGATAACTATAAATATTCGCTAATCCTGAAGATTATTCAAATTTGTTCTATGGATAACTACTCAAATATTCCAAATTTTAGATGGTATCTGGGTGTTTTGAGAGATATTATTAGATTAAATACTGATAACAAAATTGCAAATGTGGATAAAATAATCAGTGAACAATTTGTCGACATGAGCATTAGAGTTCCAAGTATTAGAAGTAGTCTAATCGGTGCATGTTTAGAACTATGTGTTGTTCCAGAAAAGTCAGAAGATGAATTACTTTCTTTTAGAAAAGGTCTGAAGAATTGTATTTGGATTATTGGTGAATACTATGTTGATTACATTGAAACTGAAGATTCAAATTTAGATTCAGATTCCGATTCTGAAGCCGAAGAACAAAAAAGTTTGAAAAACGCTAAGTATTCTGCAACAGAGATTGTGGATTTTATTTCCAAACAAATAATTTTACAAAGATTAGGAAATATGAATTTTGATGACACCATTCCGACCTATATTCAATCTATCGCAAAACTATTCGGTAAATCCTGTGTTACATTAGGTGACTCAAACTGGACGATTTCGTATTTTGAAGCAGTTCTTTCATTATGCAAATCTGTTATAGCTTGGCTGAATAATTTTCAATATAGTGCAAACTTTGAAATTCAAGAACGTGCATTATCATTTATTGAAATATTGAGATTAGTTCAAGAGTCTCTTGAGAGTGGAGTTGAAAGTTTGAAAGAAAGCGGTGATCACTCTTCACCTCCACCTTATTTTTTAATGAAAGGTTATAATCAATTGTTTGACTTGATCAAGATGAAACCAATTTCTAAAACATTACAGTACAAAGTTGCAGCCCCCGCAGATTTGGATTTGGAAACAGGAATTAATGATCAAGCTATGGTTGATTTTATTAATATATACAAGAAATTAAAAAAGGAAGAATTAGCTGTTTTATATAGTGATGAGGAAAGCGAAGAAGATAATGAAAGCGAATTTAAAGATTATCTTAATGCCAGTGTTTCTGGTTCATCAGATGATGACGGCGAAGAAGAGGAAATAAGAAAGAAGAAGGATAGAATGGAAAAACTGAAAGATGATCCTTTCTATATTTCTTTTGATGATACAAAAGTGACGCCAATTAAAGGTGATGAAGTGAAAGAAGTATCTGAAAAAACCAGGAAGAAACCTTCTAAACCAAAGAAAATCAAGAAGGAAAAAGTTCTTGTTTTAGATGAAGAAGATGATGACGGCAATGATACTAATCTAGTTGTTAACCCAAAATTGATAAAAAAAGACAAAACATCCAAATTTTTGGTTGATGCTTCCAGCTTGGCTAATGTTGACTTAAAAGAAAAGGGTGAAGGAGAAACTATTGATGAATATAACGTCGAATATGAAGTTGAAAGATTAAGAAAAGAGTTCGAAACTTCTGCGAAGTTTGAAGCTGTTGATGATGCAAATAAAATTAAGAAGCCAAAGAAAATGAAAACGCCCGGTGAGAGTAATAATGAAGTTGGAATTACTAGAAAAAAACCGAAGAAGAAAGCAAAAAAGAAAGTTGCAATTATTGAATAGTCATCAACTAAACGAGAACATTTTTTTCTATATTTTTATACACTGGATATGTAATTAATTATGTAACAGAATAAAAAAATTATCAAAACATGAAAATTCTGACGTAAAACTACATGTGTATTATTGCTTATCATATTAAATACGGATATATATTTATTCTGTATCACCAACTGAAGGTGTTGTGTCTTCCAAAGGATCAATTACTGACTCATCATCAGATTTAACAGATGCAGTTTTCTGTTTTTTGTGAAGAGTTATTCGAAGATTTCCATTTTTTTCGGATACATCAACGTTGCCATTACTATTCTTAGTATTCAACCCGGCAGCATTCATCATTCCAGTCGTCATTGCTCTTTTTCTTTTTCTATAATGCTCCATTTCACCTGCCGATTCCATTTCCGATCTTATAGCATCCATTTTTTTTTTCATATCCAAATAACTCGTAATATCATGATGATAATTTTTATTTTTTTTTATGGTTTCAAATAAATCTGAAAAAGTTTCATTATTATAAATATCTGGCATTGTTGTGTTTTCAAATAAGTTCAGATCATAATTAAACTCGTCTTTTATTTTGAAATTTGTAATGAAATTATTTAAGTTATTTTCTCCATTTTCAACTTCTAGTTGTTCTATCTCTATTAAAGGTTCCAGTATATCATCTAATTTTGTAGTTGATTCTTTAATTTTCTTCATCTTCTCAACAATTTCATTTTTTTTCAAAGATCCCAATGGTGCCAATTCTTCATTAGTATCGATATATTTTAATAGATCAATGAGCATATTATTTCGAAGTTGATGATATTTGATCATTTTATTTAATTTAGTTTCATCTGAGTCCAAAGATTTGAATTCATCATTAGAACACCTGAATTTTGTAAGTAAATAATAGTATAACATTCGATATTCTTTTGTTGATCTGACTTTAGCAATGGATTCAGATGGAATATCCTGTGTATCATTGGTTTCTTGGTCATGTTCCATGTCTTGAGATTCTGCAATAGCAGTATTTTCTTCGACCACTGGATTGTTCAATTTAGTGATATCCATTGTCTTTGTTAAATGTTTGCAGTCCTTCTTTAAAACAATTGGTACCATGTTGAAGATGAAAAATGAACGAAAAAGGCGGTTCAATATATTTTGTGTGGTGTAAGGGAGTTTAATTTTTTATAATTTTTTTTCAGATAAAATTTTTTTCTTGATGTTTCTTTCATCTTCTCTTATAATCTTATAATAATAAATAGTAAACGATTATAAATATGGTGTTAAAAGCTACATCATCAAACGATATTTCTGTTTATCAAATATCCGGTACAAATGTTTCTAAATCACTCCCTGATTGGTTAGAAAGAAAGAGAAAGAGATCATTAAAGAATGATATCGATTATCAGAATAGAGTTGAATTAATTCAAGATTTCGAATTTAGTGAATCATCTAGTAAAATTCAAGTTACAAAAGATGGTCAATATGCGATGGCTACCGGTACATATAAACCCCAGATTCATGTTTATGATTTTGCCAATCTTTCTTTAAAATTTGAAAGGCATACAGATACGGAAAATGTCGATTTTGTTATATTAAGTGATGATTGGTCAAAATCAATCCATTTACAAAATGACAGATCACTTGAATTTCAAATTAAAGGTGGCATGCATTACAAAACAAGAATTCCAAAATTTGGAAGATCACTTGCATACAATGATGTCACTTGTGATTTATATGTTGGTGCATCTGGAGATGAAATTTATAGATTAAATTTAGAACAGGGTAGATTTATGAAGCCTTTTGAAATTGAAAGTACAAGAGGTGTGAATTCTATTGATATAAATTTAGTTCATGGTTTAGTGAGTGCAGGTTTAGAAGATGGTACTGTTGAATTTTGGGATCCAAGGGCCAAACAAAGAATTATTAAAATGCAAATTCCAGAAGCAATTGAATCAAATAGTGAAATTACCTGTGTTAAATTTTCAGATACAAGCTTAGATTTTGCTTGTGGTACTTCAGATGGTATGTCAATGATTTATGATTTAAGAACTTCAAAACCCACTATTACCAAAGATCAGGGTTATGGTTTTGGTATTAAAAAAATCATCTGGTTAGAAGAAACAGGTAATGATAATGCCCGTTTAATTTTAACATCTGACAAAAAAATTTCTAAAATTTGGAACAGATCAACAGGTAAGCCCTATGCAGCAATGGAACCAAGTGTGGGTATTAATGATGTTTCACACGTTCCAGGTTCGGGTATGTTCTTCATGGCAAATGAAGGTATTCCAATGCATACATATTATATTCCACAATTAGGCCCAGCTCCAAAATGGTGTTCATTCTTGGATAACATTACTGAAGAATTAGAGGAAAAACCTTCAGATTCTGTTTATTCAAATTACAAATTCCTAACCAAACAAGATGTTGCAAAATTGAATATTTCACATTTAATTGGTACGAATGTTCTAAGAGCATATATGCATGGTTACTTTATCGATAATGAGTTATATGATAAAATCAATTTAATTGCTAATCCTAATTCTCTGCAAGATCAAAGAGAAAGAGAAATTAAGAAAAGAATTGAAAAAGAAAGAGAATCCAGAACCAGAAGTACAGGAGCAGTTACGAACACCAAAGTTAAAGTTAATAAAGATTATGTCGGACGTTTGGAACAAAAACTTGGATCTGAAACTGCAGAAACTGTTGTCAATGATGATCGTTTCAAAGAAATGTTTGAAGATCCAATGTTTCAAATTGACGAAGAAAATCATGATTATAAACAGTTGAATCCAGTTAAAGGGCCAGGTCCAAAGAAACTAACTGCAGCAGAAGAATCAGATGAAGAAAGAATGAATGGTGGTGGAAATTCATCAGACGAATCAAAATCGGAATCGGAATCAGAAGATAGCGAGGCAGAAACAGAAAGAGCTCAAGAAAAGGAAGCTCAAGCAAAGAAGATTAAAGAACAATTGAAGAAGAAACAACAACGTAAGAAGAAAAATGCTAAATTAAGAGATGAATATATGTCAACCATGAAACCATTAGATGCTGCAGAAGAGTTAAATCTGAAAGACGGTGGTGAATACGAAAGTAATAAGAATATATCTTTTGCTAAGCAAGCTGATATACAGAGCAGTAAAGATAAAATTACAAAGACTAGGAAGTCCAACACTAGAATTCGTAAGAGCACAACAGGTGAGGGTGAAATTACTTTTATTCCTACTAAAAAATCACAGAAGGTTAGCTTTGAAGATTTAGAAGATGACATGGATAGAAAGGGTAAAGGTAAACAAGTCTACGAAGGTAGAAGAAGAGCTGGTAAGAATGCTTTCAGAGGTATGTAGATTAGAAATTTAATGAAATATAAAATTTAATTTTGAACAAAATGAAAAAAAATATTGGTAATCAAATTGTAGTATGGTTTCATAATTGGAAAGATTTTGCCAAACAGTATTTCTTATATTTATTATAATAAATAGTGAATGAAATTGAATATGAATTAACTAGGTAATTATTATTACTAATCAGAGCTAAAATGACATATAAAATATTTCGACATTTTTATTCTGTTAATAAAAAATATTTATTCAACCTCATTCTGCAATTTTTATTTAGAGAAATGTTTTATTTGACGTTTAAAGATTCGTCATCCAATTTCAATCTTTTTTTTAATTCATCCCAATTTGGTTTTATTGTACCTTTATTAACAAATTTTTGGAAAATGTCTAAAATTTTAATATTTTCCTCTTTTAGCTGTTCACCTTCGACCAATAAGCTATGTAGCGATTTACCTTTATTTTGCATAGGAGTAAATCTTTGAGGAATTTGTATTGGAATACCATGAATTAATTTAATTTTATGATTTGGTAATGATTTTAATTTATTTGAGTTTGAATTACTATCATTCTCTCTACGCTTTGGCATTTCATGTAAAAACTTACACTTGACACCATTTCGACATTTTTTAGTTTTTAACCAAAATTTGCAAACTCTTCCAGGCTGTTTGACTTCAGCACCAGTCTTTGTGTTAATACTTGACTTTGTAAAAGAATTCAAAATTTTACGTTCTTTATCCTTTTCCTCTCGCCTTTGTTCGACACGTTTTTCAGTTGGCCAGTTTTTTTTTCTCTCTTGAATCCATTTTCGTATGTCTTCATCAGTTTCAAGAACAATATTTGTGCCTTGAATAGCAATATCCTTATTAAGATTTAATTCATCATCACTAAAATCCTCTTCATCATCAATGTTATCTTCATTATCATCTTTAGCTAAATTTTTTTCTTTCTTATTTGAAATGATAATAACCTCCTTATTTTCCTGTTTATTAAGAGTCTGATTTTGATTTTGATTTTGATTTTGACTCTGATCCTGATTTGGTATCTTATTATTTGAACCTTTATTAGGCAAATGAGTAGGTAAATTAACAAAAACACCCGGAAATAATTCCATTTGTCCTTCATGTAACTTTTCATCATTATTATTATGAATTATAGTAGGCAGTTTGGGTATTTTATTGAATGTTGGTCTAGCAGGCAGTGAAGGTTTAGCTGGTAATCCACCCATACCTGGCATTAGAACGTTTCTTTTGAATTGAAGATTACCATTCGTATTTGTATTCTTTTTCTGTTTTTTATTATTATGATTAGTATTAGCATTCTGTGATCTTTTACTTTGTCCGTTAAAATTTTGATTTCCCTGTTGATTTTGATTCAAATTATTATTTGAATTTAAAGAATCCACATTGAAGTTGAATGACTCGCTCATCTTAATATTACCACCTAATTAATAGTGAATAATTCCCAAACGTTTCCTATTAAAAAGGCAGAACTTGCCACAAAACAAAATAAAAAAAGCATCAAAATTTTTCTTTTCCATGTTGAGCCTTGTTTTTAACTTCTCTTACAGTTACAGAATTCTTGAAAAAAGTTGCATTTCGGTTAGCAAATCAAATAATTAACGAGTTAATCACTAAAAGTGGATAAAATTATGTCATAATATAAAACCGAATTATTAAATAACTTTAAATTAGATCAAAAAGCGTAAGTCTCCTAAATATTTTACTTCACAGCATAGAAATTTAACAGAAGTCAAAAAAATAAAAAAATGAAAAAAAAAACAGAAGTCAAATGAGTCCGAATTAATTTTATTGATTTAACTGATTTCAGTATCTTTCTTTTTCTTCCTCTTCTTTAAATATTATCAAGCAAATATGTCTCTTACATCAACTAATTTAGACGGAATCCTGCCTTTAGTGGCTAGAGGTAAAGTTAGAGATATCTATGAAGTTGATTCTGAAAGTTTACTTTTCGTTGCAACAGATAGAATATCTGCTTATGACGTTATAATGGAAAATGGTATTAAAGATAAAGGTAAAATTTTAACTCAACTTTCCGTTTTTTGGTTTGAATTTTTAGAGAATAATATTGCGAATCATTTGATTGCGTCCAATGATCAAGAAATTTTTGAAAAATTACCAAAAGAATTATCTCAACCAAAATATAAGTCTCAATTAATTAAAAGATCTTTACTTGTTAGAAAACATAAATTAATCCCATTGGAAGCCATTGTTAGAGGTTATATTACAGGTTCGGCATGGAAAGAATATAAAAAGTCAGGTACAGTCCATGGTTTGCATGCCCCGGAAGGCTTAAAAGAGTCTGAAGTTTTCCCAACTCCAATTTTCACTCCCTCAACTAAAGCAGAACAAGGTGAGCATGATGAAAATATTTCACCAGAACAAGCTGCTAAAATTGTTGGTGCAGATGTTTGTGATAAAGTTGCTTCAAAAGGAATAGAATTATATTCTAAGGCAAGAGATTATGCTAAAACTAGAGGTATCATTTTAGCGGATACAAAATTTGAATTTGGTATTACTAATGATGGTGAATTAGTTTTAGTTGATGAAGTTTTAACCCCAGACTCTTCGAGATTCTGGAATGCGAAAACATATGAAATTGGTAAATCTCAAGATTCATATGATAAACAATTTTTAAGAGATTGGTTAACTTCTAATAGTTTAAATGGTAAATCTGGTGTTTCAATGCCAACTGAAATTGTTGAGCGAACATCTGCTAAATACGTTGAAGCATACGAATCTTTAACTGGTAAGAAGTGGGAATAAATAGTGCTATTAACATAAATCTTAATGAATTATATCGTGTCTAAATAAAAATTACTTGTAATGGAAAAAGATAAACAGTAATAAGATTTCCCAATTGGGTCCGCACACAGCCACTTTTGTGACATTTTTACTTTTTTTATTTTGATGATTCAAAACCTCAATTGGATAACTGTCATTTCTTTGCGTATTTATAGCATATATACTGTATACCTATATTATATCAGCAAAATAAAATTGAAAAGTATGCGACCATACTCAGAACAATTTCAAGACTTAGGAATCATTGGTAGAGGATCGTTTGGTTTAGTACGCAAAGTTCGTAATAAAAATGATGGTAAGATTTATGTTCGTAAAGAGATATCATATAAATCAATGAATAATAAAGAGATTAGACAATTAGCAAGTGAATTTAAAATTTTACGTGAACTACATCATTCAAATATTGTTCAGTATTTTAATCATGAAGATAATGAAAGACAACAATTATTATATATTTATATGGAGTATTGTGATGGTGGAGATCTATCAGAATTAATTAAAAAATATAAAGAAAAGGATGAATATATTCCAGAAACATTAATTTGGCAAATTTTCACACAATCTTTGCTAGCACTATATCGTTGTCACTATGGTATAGAAATAGAACCAGTCACTTCACTACTCTCATCAACTCCCGAAATACAACCGTCAAATGTTGATAATTTGCATGTTATTATCCATAGAGATATTAAACCTGATAATATTTTTTTTATGTCTGATAATTATACTGTTAAATTAGGTGACTTTGGTTTAGCCAAATGTTTATCGTCAGAAACAGAATTTGCTAAAACTTATGTTGGTACACCATATTATATGCCGCCTGAAGTTATATCCGATAGACCTTATAATCCAGTTTGTGATGTTTGGTCTTTAGGCTGCGTAATGTATGAGCTTTGTTCTTTAAAACCTCCATTTGTTGCCAAAACTCATTTACAATTGCAAGAAAAAATTAAAAATACAAATTTTACAGAAATACCACCACATTACTCTAATAGACTAAAAATTTGTATTTCTGCTTGCTTAATTAAAGATCCAACAGAAAGAGCAGATGTTAATCAATTGTTACAAGAGACATCATTTAAAATTTATAGAAAAGAATGGGAATTAAATCAAAAAGAAATCGAACAAAATATAAAAGAAATTGATTTAAAAAGGAAGGATATATTAATTGGTCGTAAAGAAATTGAATTACTAAATTATGAAAAAAAATTAATTAAATTTGACAGAGAACTAGATGAGCATAAAAAAGAAATGAATGTTCAAAACGAGGAAACTAGACTTAAATTAAGAAGGGAATTTGAATATGTTTTAGAAAAAAATTTAAATTATATTTTATCAGATCTTCCTCCGGATATAAGATTAATGTTAAAAAATAAAACAAAAGAAAATAGAGCACCAACAATTCAGTCACAACAATTGAATCATAATGAACAGAATCAAATAACTATGAAACTTAAAGGACCACGAAGTTTGGAAGATCACGATAGAAATATCAGATATAAGCGTTAGCAAAATTGAAATTCTATTTAATTCAGTTCAAATTATTTAGTTTAATTTTAAAAGTACATTGCTTTTGTAACATTGTATATTATTTATATCATCGCATACGCTTTATAGTGTAATCTAATGAACATCATCATTTTAGAATTTATTATGCATAAAAGTCAAATCATAAAAAATAAAATAAACTGAACAGGTAAAACGTTCTTTTCTATAACTTCAAATAACCTATCAGCTAAGAACATAAAAGCAAAAAACAAAAGTAAACGGTTTATACATGCAAACAATATAATATATTATCTGTTAACAAAAATTTTTTCAAAAAGAAATTGAATTAAAAGAGGTCTTTATAATTCTTCAACTTGCCTTGATCCCTATCTGACCAATAAGTGCCATTATATTTCCAGTATTCTTCACCAGTAACAGGATGAAAATCTTTGACAAAAAATGACGGATTATAAGTTTCACCTTTAAAATCCCTTTGTCGTTTTGCCTCCCTTTGTTTTTCTTCAACTCTATTTTTCTCTTCAGCTGCAAAATCATAATCACCATTTTCCATAGCACGCTGATCAGGTCTCAATCTGGTATCAGTACATGCAATAACTGGTAGTAAATGAGGTAATGGAGCGTTTAAAGATGCCGCGTAACTAGTCAAATGGAACATCATTTCCTTTCTCGGTTCAGCTTCCCAAACTAAAAATCTTTCGGCATTCTTATCATTTGCTGGTTTACAGAAAATAGTGCTATCCCAATGACCCCCAACATGATATCTTAATTTACCATCAGATGAAAAAACTTCACCCTTAACTTCATAGGCCGATGATGCTCTCCAACCTCTTTGCTTGAAATTAAATTTCATGTAATCACCAGTCATATGGTTTCTTATTTCCATTTCACCATAGTTGTCAATTTGAGGATTACCAACAATAATACCAATAACAGAATTGTTAACCTTCTTCCACGAGTACAGTTCCATTTCCGATTTTTTACCATTTTTGTTAACAACACCAGCATCAGGATATAACTCACAGAACCAAGTACCCAGATGCTTAATATCAAAAGATCTTCCCAGAAATTTAGTTTTGACGTTGGATTCACCATAGTACGACCACGTTGAGGCTTCCGCAATTAATGAAGAGATCGGCGGATGATGACTAACTTGTTCAACAAAACATCTATACCCTTTATCAGGCCTAGCGTATTCGAAAGTCTCACCTAATAATGGATTAAAAGGCTTAGCAATTCTACCAACAGTAGACGCATATTCAGAAGCTGCAAACGTAGCAACATAAACCAATCTCAATGTTGACGAATCAATAGCCGCAGCTTTATCTAACAAATCAGAATATTCTAAAACTTCAGTATTTCTTTGCAATAAAGATGTTGGTTCATTGAAAGTAACAGGTAATGTCATCTTAGTCATATCTTTACCAACCAATGATTTTAAAACACCCCACAATGACATCTTTGGACGAGTATCTTCTGGAGCTAAAGATGTTCTCAATGGATCTTCGTAACCTTTGAAAGTGTGATCTTTCAATATCTTTTCATATCGTTGGGTTTGTACTTCACATTCTAATTCATGCTTGTTAACAACATAACGACCACGCTTATCAACATTTGGCTTAAATGATATACCTTTATCGATTTCTTCACTTTCTGGCTCTTCATTTGCCTCAACTTCCTTTTCATCGGCCTCAACTTCCTGTTTATTAGGTTCATTGGGTTCATATTCACCAACAACTGTAGATTCTGACGGAACAATCGAATCATCAAAAGTCATCTTAGATCCCGTAACAGAGGGAATAGGGCCAACAGAATTTTGTTCAAAATCAGTAGTTGATGACTGAGCAGATGGAAGATGTGTGCTCTTTCTACGAGCTTTCATCGTTTCTCTTCTTTCTAAAACTGACATATCTTTGACTTCATCAGCAGCATCAAAAAATTCTTCGTCACTATCGTCATCTTCTTCCAAAAATTTAGCTAAAGTTGGGTCAGCAATTGGAACGGTTGGAGGAAGATGAGAAGGCACCTCCTGCGATGAAGCAGATGGTACAGACCCAGGAGCTGAAAATGGAACAGGAGGAGCAGAAGCTGGAAAATTGGATGGAACTGCCGGTGGGGCAGAGCGAGGTTGTGGTTTTGAAGGGGATAGTTTACCCGCTAAAGCTTGTCTGGCTAAAGACGCTGCAGAATTAGCATTATAAGAGTCAACAAAAGGTGTTGAAGATCCAGAAGGAGTAGATGCTATATCAGAAAGCACCTGCTGTTGATGTTGCTGATTTTGTTGTTGATGTGGCGGATACTGTTGAGGGTACATTAAACCAACGCTATTCCTTAATGATTTTTTAACATTACGAAGTTTATCTTCTAATTGAACAATCTTGGTTTCCCTATCCCTAATTTCATATTCCAACTGTTTAATTGATCTTTCCCAAATTGATGAAATTTCACGTTGTCTATCGAAAATTGTTTCTAATCTATTATCTTTGTGGTTCATTAATTCGCCTTCCTTGTTAATCAATATTTCTAAAGTGCTCAAGCTATCCGAAGCAACCTTAACAACATCATTTTTGGAGAGTTTTTCATCAACAAAAGCGGTGTTCAAAAATTCCCTAAAGGCTTTCAATAAAACAGTCATTTGGTTTCTTAAAACAACCAAATCTGAATTATTTGGGGTTCTATGCTTTTTGACAGCTTCAGAAACCTCTTCTTCTTCCTCAGCCTGAACTTCTTCATTATCATCATCGTCTTCATTGGTATTGTCATTATTATAATTTTCTGCAATTTCTTCATCAATATTAGCACTACTAGTCTGTTTCATATCCGGAGAGGAAGGAGCACTAGAAATAGTTGACTCAGCAAATGAACTCTGAGATTGATTGGAAGTAGGGAAACCACCGGTTTGTAACACAGGTGATTTCGGATGCTTTTGATGATCAGAATCTTTTCCAACGATAAAAGAATCTCTAGTTTTTCTACCTAAACTGGATAAAGTTTTCATTGGTTTCTTATACAATTTTTTAGCCCTTGAACTCTTAGAAGCAGCAGAATGGCGGCTTTCAACTTCAGAAGCACCGGATGCCGAAGAAGCAAACGAAGCTACAGAACTGACTCTTCCATGTCGATTTAAAGAATCATTACCATCAGCAGAACTAGCTATTCTAGAATGGTTTTTATTAGAGGATACACCAGAGGTAGGGTTTCTGTTTGGACCCGGACCGACTTGGTTTCGCAAGCTATTAGAATTTTCATCAGAGATATTAGTATTAGAATTAGAAAGATTGCCATCATTTTCATTTTCATTATTACTAGCATTATTATTACTATTGTTATCATTATCACCATCATGATTAATTTCAAGAATTTGGTTATGATCATAATTGGAAACATTGGCAAATTTACCAACATTCAGCGTCAAATCAGTATCAGAAGCACTTGCATCCACAATGTCTTTAAAATCTTGAGCAGCAGAATTTGCAGCAGAGACAATAGAAGATATAGGTTTGCGATAGCTATTTTCATTTTCGATTGATGAATTTGGTAAAACACCGGATTCTGGAATGGTTGCAGGATGATGAACTAAATCTTCTTGTAATATATGTATTTGAGGCGAGATTCTTTTGTGTCTTTTTTCCAAATCTTTAGCAAAAGTAATTGCATTTTGAAGGATCCAAACCCACCTATTTGTTTCAATAACATGATTTGCTTTTAAATGCCATTTGACCGGAGACCCGTCAGAAGGATTCTGAATGATAATTTCAAATTTTGATGTTTCGGAGCTATCCATTTTTAACATTGCATGAGCTAGATGAATCATACCTCTACAAGTATTATTTATATCATTTGGTGATTTATAATATGATAACCTTGCTTGAGAATCCAAAACAAACCATCTTAGTTTATAGCCACCTGCAAAATTTGTCCATTTCTTCAAAAACCCTTTGAAAGTTGGACAACCAACTTGAGGCTGACCAGCTGAATCCATAATTGATTGGTCATTACAAGAGTCTTCAATTAATTTTTTCATTCCTGGATTAGTTGTGCATTCCGCGGGTAATATACCTGACAAACTTCTTTTAAATGGATCACCTCCATGTTTCAAAATAAAACCAACCATCTCCATATCATCCTTTTTAATAAATTCTAATAAAACAGTATCACCGGTAATTGGATCAGTACCGTTAATGTCCAACAATTCTTTGGCTCTTGGATTAGTTAATAATTTTTCCAAAAGGTCAAAGTTCCTTGATTCAAAACCTTTTCTTAATTCATTAGCAATAACTTCGACATATTTAGTTCTTAGATCATTCATAATTTGAACGGTTTCCATATTAGAAGAACATTCAATTGGTTGTTTCAAGTCGTTATTCAGAATACAATCATTAATATCTGGTATTTGAAGCAAATATTCAATTACACTGTCTCTATGCGATATAGCAGCCAAATGGAGAGCAGTATTACCGTCAGAATCTTGGGAATTAATATCATCCATTAATTTATGTTGAACAATATATTGAATTATTGAAAGTGGACCTACTTGAACAGCATATAATAATAATTCATGCTTTAATTTGTAAAGATTGCCATCATTTGCTTCATCAATTTCTTCTATTAATGCAGTTAGTTTTTGTGAATCATTGTTTCTTAGATGATCTAAGATTTTCAACTTGAGTAAGGAAGGGTTCAAAATAGTTCTGAAATAAATAGAAAAAAGTAGGAATAGTTAGTGATTTGTGTCAATGAAGAGGAGATTTAATATTCAGTCAATTATCTTTCCCCTTTCATCACTCTTTCAAATGAATAACAAAACTGTTCAACAATTTTTTTAAACGTTTATATACCTAACTTTTTCTTGGCTGCTATATCTATCAAAATATGTGAATTTCATTCAATAATAAGAACAAAACAAAGGGATACAATAACATCTAGTAGTAAATAAAAACAGTAACAGCAAACTGTATGTATAAATAGAAAATACACAAATTCAAATCAATAAATAAATAAATAAATAAATAAACAAGAATATAATAAATAATAATTAAAACTCAAAATAAACTCCAGATGAAAGATTGATGAAATGACGATGATAACAGTAATACAATTTGATTTATAACAAATGAATGTAACAGAAAATAAAAACAAGAGCAAAGTACCATTATAAATCACAATGTGAGATCAAGGTAAGCTTTGGAAAGATATACATACTGAGAATGGCGGTGAACCGGGTTCGTCTGGGAGACAGGTTGGCTCGACATGATAAAGTTGTTAATCAAAATGTTAACAAATGAACTAGAGTGTTTTAATGGAGAAAAGTCGGTCAGAGTTGGAGATGGAGTATAGCCTTTCCAACTTCGACATAATAAAATTGTTGCCCTTTTTTAATTTCCTCGTCATGTTCTCAACACTAGTTGAATTTTGAACACGCGATCCGCCAATTGCCACTACCATAGTACCGAAAAATAACTAACGATACAAAATATGTCCAAACAACCTAATCCAACAGATAAACATGCCAGTTTATTGCTATCTAAGTTCAATACTATTTATAGACATTCTCTTGAGGACATCCTTTCTTTTTATGGAGGAATAAAGGTAGATGGGAAGGGTGAAAATGGCGTTGCTAACATATTGCTTAAAGATGTTTCTTTGAATCAAATCACCATTGGGTTTAATCATTTTATGGTGGAATTTGAAATAATCAAACCGGTTTTGTTTGAAACTCCTTGTAAATCTTGGTCAGAGGTGGATGAGACTTTGATAAAAATGTCTAAAACTGCTGCTAAGGCACGAAATTTAAGTTATATTCAAGTGGCAACATTTGTATATCCACGTTCTATATATAATATAGTCCTTGACTTTTTGGTTTGTGTTTTGGTTTATGGTCATTATAATTTAGATATTTTATATGACAGAGTCATTCTCAATTTACCGTCTCCAATAAATCAACTAACATTACTCAAACCATACAATGATTGGTTAATGTATGGTGCGTTCTTAATTCATATCCTTGAAATTGTGTTTTTATTATTGCCAAGATTGACAAAATATAGAGTTCCAACCGATTATAGGATGGAATGGTATCTATTTGCATTGTTGGATGGTTTCGAGACTATCAAAAGATTTGATAAATACTTGAATAGCATAGACAATGACGATTACTTCGACTTCTCTGCAAATTAGTGGATTTGTTTTTTCTTTTAAGTTATTTTATTGCAACTACTTCAATTAATTTTACTTTAATTTTACTTTAATTTACTTTACTTTACTTTACTTTACTTTATTTTACTTTACCTTAATTTACTTACTTTACTCTATATAGAAACCTAATACTACGACATCATGAAGGTCCCAACAAATTTATTGCCGCCCACGCGCTATGCTATGAGATTTCACAAGGCCACTACGTTGCGTTAATGGAAACATGAATTTTTTTCTCTAGTAAGAAGACAAAATTTACGGTTCAATATCCATCCAACCATGACTAAATTTAACAAATTAAAGGTAAGTATTGCAATAAGATTATATGTTACTTAAAAGGAAAATAATACTAACCTTCATTAGACCATTTACCATTCATCTGAATCATTTGAACCGATTTTAAAAACATCATTACATCAACAAATGGGTATATTACTTTCGATAATTGGTTCATTATCTTTAATATTCCTTATTACATATTCAGCCAAAACTAGCACTAAATTGGAATACTTAAAAAACATGATTACATACTTGATTGTTTCAATTATTGCATCTTTATCAATAAGTTTCGCAGTTTTATTCGTTTCATCCGCTGTTGGAGTTTACGCATAGATTATATATGGTCATTTTTTCATAAATTTTTATAAGCTTATTAATTATTTTTAATTTAACAATAAAAAAACTAAGTTATTACTTTTCCAAAAATAAAAGAAAATAAAAGATTTGATTTAAAATTAATTATCTATAATAGTTGGTCCAAAGTTTTTTTAACGTCCAAACAAACCGAAGAAACCAGTTTTCTTTTTATCACTTTCAATTTCATCCGAAGTCATTGTAGCACCATCTTTCTTATCTTTATTAATAACTGAATCAACATCATCATAGGAAATATAGTTATACGCTATATCAAACAAGACCGGTTTGACGTTAACTGGAGTAACTGTTGCCTTCAATGGTGCAATCCTATTAATGAGTTCACTAGATGGAATTTCAGGAAATTTATCAATATTATCAATAATATAAGTCGAAAGTTTATTGGATTCAATATTTTTAAAATATGAAGCTAACACATAAAGTTTTGACATTCCAATCTTAATTTCTTCCTTCTTAGCATCTAAATCAGAATTTTTCGGAGAATTACCACCAAACTCTATAGTAAATAGTGAAATGGATCCGATTAACTTATTAGCTTCATTAATTAAACCAAGTGATTCAACATATTTATTTGAAATTAAATAAGCCTTGGATAATTTGATTAACTTGTTAATTTGATAATATGAACCTAACGTAGTTAATGAGCTCATAATGTCATCATCATTAGAAACACCCGGCAACTCTTTAATTTCTTCAATCGAAGAAATAATACCTTCGTTAACTTTTAAAATATCTCTTAATGATTCTAAAATTCTTTGTCTTGTTGAGCTTTTTTTGTTACCAATCTTTTCATCAATAATATTCAACAATGTAATATCTCTTCTAATTCTGAGCAACAAATAATTGTATTTAAGATAAGTTAAAATAATATGTTGCTCTTGATTTTCATTATCTTCAGAATCATATTTGGATCTTTCCATTTCTTGGGTATGAGTATTAATTGCATCTTGATAGGAAATCAAAGTAGAATCATAAGAAGTCGCATCAGAATCAATAATTGTCAATTCATTCTGTTTAACTTTCATAATGGCAAGAGAAACATCCTCGGAGTTAATCTTAGCATTATAAGTACTCCAAGTAATAGTTTTAATTAATGGAGTTTCGTTCTCAGAAACTGGTGTAACAAAAGATGCATTGTGCTCTTTAATCAATTCAATAGCTTTGTTCAAATATGAACCTTTGTTTTTGTTTGAAACTTGTTCTTTAGATAGTGTTACTAGATCTGGATTCCTATTTGAATTTGCTTGTAGTGCTGAGACTTTTAAAGCTGGATCAACAACAGAATCAATAATATCAAGATATAATTCTTTAGTAAATTGTGATGATATTTCTTCATATTGATATAAAAATTGTAATGAACATCTAGCAACAGAAAATGCATATAATGCATTAGAATATTTTCTTTTTGAGATTGCTAAGGAACCTTCAATAATGGCAGTATATGATAACAATTCTAAACTTTTAAAATAATCTTGTTCATTTTTGGTGATTTCCAATAATTTTTTAGCATTTTGCAATGCTTTCTTATATTTGCTAATTAAAAATTTCTCTTTTGATTTAGAAGAATAAACATCTAATAATAATCTCGTTTCTTGTGCATACAATAAATCTCTTTCAATTTGATATAATAAAATATCACCAAATTTGCTGTCCATTTCATAGTTTTCATTAGTAATAGACGAAATTTTTTCCTTTTCAGCATAATTCTTTGTATCTTTGGTTTGAATCTTCAAACTGCGACGTAATTTTCCAAGTTTCTTGTTAACTCTGTGTCTCTGACGATGATAGTCATCAGCAGATTGTAAAAAAAGTGCACTACGTGCCCCAAATGTATTTGATAATGGGTATTCCATATCTCGTTGGTGTGTCTATGTTAAACAATAATCATTCAGATTTAAACGAACGTAAAATCTGAAAAATGAAAAAGTCGTCGACAAGAAACCGCCCGCGGAAAAAAAATTCTATTATCTTTACTTACACAGACTTTTATCTATCTTATACTTTATATTTCTATTTTTTACCTCCTTCAAAATTAGCTCTCACATTCAAATAATGCTGTAATTCATCAGAAGAAACGGAAGGAACTAAATCTTTTCTAGCCTTACCGAAATCGCCTTCGGTAACCAATACATCGACGTCTTCTTTTGTAGCAACATTTTCAAACCAATGTCTGGTATTGATCTTATCCTTTTCATCTTTATTTTCATTATAAGATTTGATTTTAGCGTCAACTTGGCCGGCTGTTCTAGTCATTGCATTGAGCATAGCATCTGAACAAAGTGCATAAAAATCGGCACCTGTAAAATTAAAAGGACAGCTATTGGCTATCTTCGTAAGATCAACTGTTGGATCCATTTTAAACTTTCTAGTTAAAGCTTCAATAATTTTAGCTTGTTTATCATGCGTATCTGAAATTCCTAAATATAACATCTTATCAAATCTACCAGGTCTCAACAATGCTTCATCTAATAAATCAGGTCTATTGGAAGCACCAACAACGAAAACTCCATCACCATCTTCACCCCCACTCATACCATCCAATTCGGCCAACAATTGTGACACAATTCTATCCATAACACCACCAGAATCACCTTGATTACCTCTTTTAGGTGCAACGGAATCTAATTCATCAAAGAAAATAACACATGGTTTTGCATCTCTTGCTTTTTCAAAAACCCTTCTAACGTTTGCTTCAGATTCACCAATATACATGTTTAACAATTCAGGACCTTTAACAGAAAAAAAATTTAGTGCAAAATTTGTGGCAATTGCCTTAGCTAAAAGTGTCTTACCAGTACCAGGAGGACCATAGAACAATATACCACTTCTTTTCTTCATGCCGCTACCAAATAATTCTGGATGCTTTAATGGCATATCAATAGTATCCAAAATTTCATCTTTAACCAAATCTAAACCACCAACATCTTCCCATTTAACATTCGGGATTCTTGGTGCACCAATCGAATCACTAAATTTATTTCTTGCATTATTAATACTCTCTTCAAAATCTGTAGGGGTTAATTTTATGACACCACCATTGAGTAAAATTAATTCATTCATAGATAGGTCTAATTCATTGGCTTCCTCTTCTAATCTATTCATCGCCCCATGTTTAACATTTCTAACAATTGATACAATATCATTAGGTGTGAGACCAGCACTTTGTAATGCTAAAGTACCAATACTAACGTCTTCCCTTGCAATAAATTTATGTTTGTTGCTACTTGTAACCTTATCGTTGTAATTGAAGTTAATTAATTTTTGAAAAATTAGTGTTCTTTCTGCTTCAGTGGGGACGGTCACATCAATTTCAAACTTAATTTTAGATCTAAAAACATCAGAAATTCCATCTAAATTGTTAGTTGATGCAATGAAAATAACACCATTATTAGTATATTCCTCAATTAATCCAATAATTTTTAAACTTAATGAATCATCTAAGCTTTTCTGATCTTGCTGCTGTGGATCGCCTTTTTTACATAATGCTTCAATGTGTTTAATGTATATGACTAATCTATCACAGGAATCAACCATTCTATCTAATTTACCTCTAATTGTACCTATAGTTTGTGAGGGTAAACCATTACTTACTAATTCAAATCCATCTAATTCAATAAAAGAAACCCCAAAATCTTTAGATATTGATCTAACAAGAGTACTCTTCCCTATAGATCTAGTACTACTTGTTAATAAAATGGTAGTTTGTAACCGAATTCTATCCCTTGTTTTGAAACTGGTATCAAAAATTTTCCTAAGTCTTTTACCATATTCAAAAGTATATTTTCCTTGGGGTAATGGTTTATTTTCAAATGAGAAATCAGTTTCGACTTCTAAATATTCACTAATTTGGGATATGTTAACATCTTTTAAACTTTCTTTAACAACACCAGACTGAATCATACGAGTTTTATGTGAATTAATAATATATTGTTTGCCTTCCTCAATTGGTTTTAAGTCGCCTGTAATCTCATCTTCATATTTACCGTCGCTGACTTTAAACCATGCAATTGTATCTGATTTCCCTTGTGGAATAACATCAGGGTATTTACCTTGAGAATCATATGTTTCAAAAAGAGATCTTGCCAGATAACTATCCAAGGCCACAGGTATTAATTGTCCTTTGGTGACTACTCTATAGGCAGATTCAAAATATGATTTCAAATTAGATAAAAATAAATATTGAAGTGTACGATCAAGTGTTGTAGGGGTAGCTATTCTAGCTAAAACAATATCTTTAGATAAAGAAATAAATTTAGAAAGTTTATGACGTGGTAAATCAGCACGTTGTGTATTATTTTTCGACAAAAGAGTAATTGAAACTTCTTTTGGGTTTGAAATTGATAAGAGTAATATTGGAGATAAATAGATAGTTCCAAAGGTAAAAGAATTTGGATCAATAAATGGGAAAATTCTTATGTAAATTGGATTGGCTGATGGGGAAGATTGGAGTTTGACAATATCACCACTTAAACAATGCAGTCGTTGAAGATCAGCAAAAGAAACGCAAGCGAATAGTTGTTCATCTTCACGAAGGAATTGAGAATAATTTGATGTAAATTGAGTATAATCATTCAACATATTGAAATTCAAAACGTCAACTTTAAAATTAATTGGAACAGTTGGCGTATTATTAAGGATAATGGAGTCTTGAATCATGTCGACGTCAAATGGTTCAAAATCTTCTACTTCATCATTATTATTACCCTTAACAATAGAATCACTTGATTGTTTAACGATTGTAATAACACTATCTTCATTTATGTAACCTTGATCGAAAGGTTCTGCATGTATAATCTTACCATTTAAACTATGAGAAATATCATCCTTTTTCAAAATAATGAAACCAGTATTTGATTCCCTTTCTTGGGCTAGAATTTCCAGTAGCTTTGACCTCGAATAATTTTGTAACAAATCATACACCTCAGAAGGAAATGACATCACAATGGATGTTAGGTGTGGCAACTTGGATATTGGTCTAATAATGCATTCTTCAACTGTGAAGTCTGAACCATAATTTTGTAACATACGTAAACTTTCCAATTCAACCATATCTCTGGGTATATCACGCTTGATCGTGATGGGATATATTTTGGTTTCTAATAATACGTTAGAACCAAGCATTCTTACACTGATATACTTATTTTGAACATTTTCTGATGAGCCATAGATTGCGTTGAATAAAGGTTCACTTAATGATAAGAATTCAAGGGAGCTCTGGGGTTCCGTAGACAATTGGATTTTCACAGTTTTTAAAGATTTATTCATATACGAGTTGTGATTAACCAATGCTGGCATTATTATTTTTTCGAATTTATGGTATCTTTAAAAAAAGTACATATTACGAAGTTCGTCTAGGGATCTTCAGTCTACGAAACTTCAAGAAAACGTCGAGTTTATCGCACTTGCCTTCCTAATCGGGCGCATTAACATTAATATAGTATTGTAAAATATATGTTAAATATTTAAGATCATATCTTTGCTGTATTAAACATGTATTAACTATCATAATTCTCCTTAACAGCTGCTGCTGCAGCTGCTGCAACAGCAGCCAGCTCAGCCTCTTCTAGTTTTACAACGGAGTCTTTACTCACTTCAGCCATTTCAGACTCTTCTTCGTCGTCGTCGTCCTCATCATCATCAGTCAACATTTCATCGGAGCCATTTTCATCTTCGTGTCTACTATTATTATAGTCTTCTTCGGCATTTTCATTATAAAAATGCTCAAAATTTTCCTGCAATCCAGATGCAGCGGCAGCTGCAGCAGTTTCAACATCAATATCAACATCACCATCACCGTTACCTTTCATATCATTCGCTTTTCTTTCTTTCAATATTTGAAGTTTCTTTTCCAAACTTAACTGTTTAGCCCATTTTTCTCGAACTGCAAAGTCAAACAATGTTAGATTACCTAATGCTTGTTGTGCACATATTCTTTGCTCTCTTATCCACATATCCTTTTTAGCTTCAGCTGATAGTGTTTGCCAATTATCATAAGCAATTTGTAATTTTTCTTCGTAATTTTCAATAGTATTAGGAGTTGATAATAGTGGCAACTTTGTTTGGATCTCGGGATTATTAATTAACCAAGTAATTAATGTTTGCAACGTTTGAAAAGTTGGCGGATCATGTGGCCAAGATGTGGGAGGTAAAAAAAACAAAACCATTCTAGGAAATGATGGATGTGATGGTAATATAGGCTGGTTAAGCCTTCTATAAAATTTCATTTGTGCAGATTCTCTAATCCTTGACATTTTGCTATTGAATTTTCTTCGTAAACGATTTTTCTCTTTAACATAATCTCTTCTATTATATTCTTTAGATCTCATAATACGTCTTGCCTTAACTGCTTCAGGATCACCCCTTCTTGCAACATTTGCTCGGAGTTTTTCAATAGCATCCAATGGATGCATATGTGTACCTTTCCTATTATCAAGATGACGGCCTAATGATCCTGGATGAGCAAAAGTTTTACCACAAAATCTGCACATCTTCTTAGGATCAACACCTTCTGGAATTGGAAGTAAAGTTCCTGGTTCTATTCCTTGTATATTGTTATTATCATTGGATATATTTTCCTCACTATTAGATTGCGATAGTTTATTTTGATTAAATTCTTGATTTTGTTTGTTTCTTTTATCTTTAGCATTCGAATTGCACAAAGGCATTTCTTTTTGAGTTGTCTGAGATTCATTATAAGGATGACTGAAATTAATATGCGATGATTCAATATTCGTATCAATGTTTTGTTTCCCCTTTTCATTGGCTTTATAAATCTCTGGATCTATTTCTTTGGTGCCATTATTATTATTATTACCGTTATTATTATTGTTATCGTTATTGTTATTGTTACTATTATTTGATCTTTCAATTTGTGTCTTTGACGCTTTGTTATTTATTGCGGGTGTATTCTGTATCAGCTTCTGTTTATTAGTTCCAGCTTGTTGTTCATATGCAGCTAAAGCAGCAGCTGCAGCAGATATATGTTCATCTACTTTATCCTCCATTGACGGATCTATTTGTAATTCTTCATTGTTCAAAGATGTGAGATCAACATCTCCAAAAGGTTCAACACCGGTCACACCATCCACCTCAGTAGTGTACTGATTTATATTTTGAAAATACTGATTAACTTGAGTATTTAATGATTGATGATCTGCTTTAACAACATCTTCTTCATCCTCCTCCTCATCATCGTCACCTTGGTCTTCATCAGAAGACATGGCAGTGTTACGTAATCGCTCATTACCAGATCCTCGGGAATTATCCTGGATATCTTTACCTAAATTTTGTTTCTCTATGTTTCCAGCAGTTACCATAATAATTTCAAGCTGTAGATTAGACTAACAGTATAATAACTGTGACCATAATAAATCTTTGTTTATATTTGAAAGATGAAAAAAAAAACGATACCAAAAAATCAAATCGCGGTATTTCTTTTCTTCTCTTTTAATCAGTTTGCTTTAGATTAAGAATCCTCTACAACGAACATGAGTATTCCACGTGAAGTTCAAACTAGAAAAAGAGGTAAGCACTTGTAATTGGAAAACATAAAACTTTTAGATACTGACCTTCTATAAATAGATTTATCTTCCAAAATTGAAACGATTATCAGCCCAGAACAAGCAAGGTCGTTAAGAAACGAGATCAATGATTTTCAAGATTGGATATCCACTAGAATGGAATTGAACCAAATTCCGCTATATGACTTAAAACTTTATTCAAAAGATATTGATGATTTGATAGACAAATTAGAAACTAAAAAATCATTATTTAGTAAAAAAACATTTACTTTTAAAAGTCGTCCTGTCTTAAACGTAGAGTCCACCATCAAAAATGTCAAACCAGACCAAGTACAAAAACAAATGAAATCAATTCAAAAACAAACTCTAGAAAATGTTAAAAATCATAAAATTGTACTTGAAGTTTCTGAAAATGATGATCGTAACATTTACATAAGAGATATTGAAAATAGTATAATTTTAATAAAAACACTGGTGAAAACATTAACATTAGAAAATATTAAGAATAGCATTATTTTAGCGGACTCTGAAACATTCATTTTTACAAATAATGTAACTGAAAGCATCCTACAGGGTTCGTCTCAACAACTACGCGTTCATGATACACATAATTCCATAATAAATGTCAAAATCACAAGCGGCATGAATAGATTTGTCATTGAAGATTCTAACGATCTTTACGTTTTCAACCGCAATGGTTTAAAAGTGGACGATTTTAGTTCTCCTGGTATAAATATAACGAACAACCCACATATATTGATATCCAGTAAATACAAATTGGATCCAAAATGCCTAGACCACTTCCCAAATGGGCTCATTGATAGTGAACAATTAAAAGCATTGTTTTTATCATTTATCTAAATATCTAAAGCATAGAAATACTTGTAACAATACTCTACTGAAAATTATTTGTTTGCATTACAAATTTTATTAAACATTACGTAAATTTAAATAAACTGTTTAATATAAGTACAGATTCGCTTTCTTTTGATATGTCTAGCTTAATAGAATTTGAATGAATTATCATTTTTCTATCGGTGCTGGCTCCAACGCATAGCTTGTAGAAAGAGATCGCGATATTTGCTCAACATGAATCATAATTTTTTTTTTACATATATTGTTTTTTTAATAATCGTTCATTCGGAGAAAATATCTATTATGCCTGAAAATACTATACCAATAATAACACAGACACCACCAGAGGATTCCAAATATTCAAAAGATTCGAAACTGAAGAAAGCAAGTTTCAATGTTCCTGCTCCGACAAATCCTCGATCTCTGATTCCACCTGGAAGATCAGCACACGTGACGTTCCCTTTAATAAATTCACCACAGCGTGCTTTATCATCTAGACTTCCGAATAGAGAGAAAGTTGCTCTCAAACCACATCACTCGGCTTTAGATTGGGAACGCATAAAAAAAGCTACAAACGTGAAAAAAATATCTCCGGATCAATTCCCAATGAAAATTACAAAAGAAGAATTAAGGAACCATAAAAGCCAGTATGATTGTTGGATGGCATTAGGAGGGAAAGTTTACAATATTACAGATTATTTAGAATTTCATCCAGGGGGTGTCACAATATTATTAAAATATGCTGGATTGGATGCTACACAAATGTTTATGAAATATCATCGCTGGGTTAACTTTGAACGAATTTTAGATGAATGTTTCATTGGCTTCTTAATTAAAAAATAAAACACTGTAATACATTATTTTTGTTCTTAAATATTTTTTTTTCCAAAAAAAAAAATAAATAAACTATCTATAAATCATAAAAAACGTTAAAACTTGTAAAAATAATTAAACATTGGGGTGGAAATAAAATAAACTAAAGCAAATTAAAGCAGATTAGGTCTTGGAATTGCAGTCAAACAGCATTTAACAAATCATCACCATCTACAGGATCACTACTTCTTTCTCTTCCAAATTCCTTTGATGCAGCTTCCGTCAATTCAAATGCATACCTAATAATATTATGAGAACTATCTTCAAAATCGGCACAAACTTTAACTAGTTCTATAATATCCTCAATTTCCATGCGACATTGATCAGGATGATTCAATGGACCTTCATATTTTCTCAAAAATGCACCGTAATATTTTTCTTTGGTTTTTTTGGATAATTTATCCCATGGTTTATCCGTCTTTATCTTAATTCTTTCGTACAAATCTTGCGGGAGAACGATTTGGTTTCTATATTCGGCAGAATTACACAAATCTTTCATATTATCATCCAATAAATCACCAAAAATTTCACTTATTGCTCTGTGACCAGAGTGTGAAGCATGTTTTTCTAATGGGAGATTATTTGTAAAATTTGTTTTCTTTAATGAAACAAATTCGGGTTTATTTTCAATTAGTTGTTTCAATTCTTTCACCAATCCGTTGGTCGATCTTTTTCTCCCATGTTTTAAAAACTTTTTAATAACATCCAATTCTTGATCATCTGATTCAGGGTGTTTATCACTTTCATTTTCGATGGATCCATCGGTATTTACTCTATTAAGAATCCGTAAGCCATTCTTCATATGACCTCCACTTAAATTTTCAAATTTCTCAATTTTCTCTGGTAGAGTTTCATCTTTTTGTTCATAATCAAAATCCAAAAATTTCTCCTCTATATGTTTAGGATCCAAATCTGTAATAATAGACGAAGCGGAAGATGATTCATCTAACATAGCTGATAATATACCAGGCTGTTGGTATAAATCCTTATTAATTTCGACGTCTTCTTGGCTGCTGTCATCTGTGGTATTACCAGTTCCAATATTACGTTTGTTTGAAACGAATGTTTCATCATTATCAGAGGGCGTATCGTTTCTTTCAATATTAAATAAATGTTTTGAATTTAAGGAAAGGATTCTTAGTTCAGATTCTATTCGTTCATGTTCTTCAGCGATAATTAAATTTTCATGTATTATTGTTTCAGATTCAGATTTCTTATCCTTTTCAGTGGTCTCAGTGACCTGGCTAATATGGTGTTCATGCAATGGATCATCGATAGTTGAATTAGCTATAATTTCAACAGTTGAAATATCCTTGTTTATAGAATCTTCAGTTAATGATTGAGTTATCTCCGGTTTATCTATACTTTCAGTTTCTTCACTTTTAAAAACTTCATCTGATGTTTCAACGTTATTCGAGCTATTGATAATACTATCATCGGAATATATTTTCATTAATGGTCTCAATAAAGCCGACATATTTCCAATTTCAGTTCCAGCTTTTGATTCAATTTTATTTTTAGTGCGTTCAATTGGCTCATTATCTATCACATTTTTAAAACCATTCTCGAGTCCAATTTCGTTAAGGACTTTAATGCCCTTTTCATCATTTAAAAAATCTTTACTTCTGTCAATAGTTTGCACTCTTTCTTCAACAATCGTACGAACATCACCAAATGCTTCATCTTTAAGCAGACATGTATCATCAACAACAACGGTATCACCTTCAGTGTCATCCTCTGGTTCTTCTTCATCTTCTTGTTCTTTTTCATCCCATTCCATAATATTTTCCAATCCACTGTCTCTTCCAGCATATTGAATTCCAAACCAAGATCCTTCTTCTTCACTTCCTTCACTACCAACAAATAATCTCAATTCTTCAGGATCTGCCCAACTACGATGCACTCTTACTTCAGCTAAAACTTTCCTACCTCTTTCCTCTTCGGACATTTCATTCCATTGTTCTTCAGCAATTTTCCAAAATTTTGAAAAATCCCGCCTTGTGTCCGGATAATCTTTAAAAATTTGATGTTTTACTAAAACACAATATCTGGCAAGATCACTAACAGGTGTAGATTCTTTTAAAAAAGTAGATGATCGAAGTTTCAATAACGTTTCTTCATAATCTGTTAAAAGACCAGCGTATGAACCATACGGGAAAGGAATGTTTGCATTCTTTAATTTCTCTAATAATGTATTAATACTACTTTTCTGATCATCTGTTGTTATAAGATGTTCAGGAATCCATGACAAATTTTGATATATTGTATAATCATAAGGTTTCGTAAATTCTAATGCAAATTTAATCATTTTTGTGAGATAATGAATTGGTTCCGTGGATAATTCGGGATTTAACTTAAAATGCGTTGACGCTTCTCCAAGCGTTCGATAAATAGAATAAAATTTGTTATTACGGATAAGGTTCTCTGGGTGTAATGGCACAAATGGAATATCCGATTCCAAATTATGTGTTGACAAATGATTTTGGGATTTTGATGACACTGTGAGATTTAGCATATAGTAAAATTGTGATTTTTCTGTATTTGCATGAAATGCTGGACCTATTTTTTTTGAGTTTAAATTTCTTAAAGAAATTGGACCTAAATTGCCTTTAATATAATCCCCATTAACTTTAAGTGTGGTTAAATAATGTTTAAGATCACTGTCCGTCAATGAAAGCACATTGAATTCGTGTATTTCTCTTGAAAGATACATAATATAGTGACAAAATAAATCTATTGGGTCATCATATGCATGTATGACTCCATTTACTAAAACAATCATGATGTAAATAGGTGAATATATATATATATATATATATATATACATATATAACTATGTGTTTAGGTATATTGTGTTTATAAGTAGTACCAAGGAAGCAATGAGATGTAAACATGCAATCATGCAATCTAGGATAAATTTCCGCATCTGAAATAATTGAAAACAACTTTTTGTGTCACGCATTCTATTTTTTACTATTTTTTAATAAGAGGGATCAAGTAATATTATGTACTATATCAAGAATTAAACAAACTATAAAAAAAGTTTAATAAAAATGGAAGCAAACGAAAAACAAACACAAAAAATAAAATCTAGAATCTAAAATCTAAAAATCTATAAACTAGATTTCTTACAACAAGTTGCAGAAGATGATTTCAAAGATTTTGAATTTTCTGGATAGTAAGTTGACTTATTAAAAGCATTAGTAGATTGAGGTAAATCTAAAGCTGGATTTTTATCAAAGAATCCAAACGGAGTAATACCAATTTCATGGATTTCAACAGGCATGACAGGGAAATCTTCTGGTTTTGGAATATGAGTGAAACCCATTGTACACCAAACAATATTATCAGTATCTCTAACATTATCTGTACCATTTGCCCATTGAGCAATACCAGTATCCTTGTGAGATTGATTAGTAAATTCACCTGCAGCATATAATCTATCATCTTCGTATTTTGTAACCCAAACTTGTTCAGTTGCAAAAACAGCTCTTTTAGAATTATAAGATTCTGGAGAAGCCATCAACATTTGTCTAGCTGGCATAACAATTTTATAACCAACAGGTTTTTTGGAAGTTGGATTAATGACACTTTCATTAATAATTTTATAGGCTCTATTTGTGAATGGAGATTGGTCAATAGAACCAGCCTTTTCGACATAATTTCTTTCAGTATAGAAACCAACATTATAAGGATTCAAGGAAGTATTTTCTTCCATTCTTAAAACATCATCATAGACAACAGTATTTTTATGACCATCCAATGCAGGATCAATTCTGAATGATAACATATGTTGATGATAAGAAGCTAAAACTCTTGGACCAACTAAAGTACCATAGTTAACATCAATATCTCTATCGATTGGCATTGTTGATAAGATACCAGTAGCTCTGACTTGGATTTTAATTTCTCCAACTTGATCAAAAATGAATTGAACGGCATATTCATAGTTTGCAACTGTTGCAATAACTTGAACAACAAATTCTCTTCTTCTTGCAATAACTGCATGGTTTGTTCTGTAGTTAACATGCTTGTAAAGAATTCCCGCATCTTGTTCATGTAAACAAACGGTATTTGGAATCATTAAAACATCACCGTCGACATTTATTCTTCTGTTATCAAAATATTTGATAACACCTAAACAATCACAACCTAAACCTAACATATTACCGTTAACACCAAATCCACAATCACCTAAATCGAAAGCTTGTTTTCTATGGAATGGACCTCTTGGGTCACCGTATGGAACAGTCATTTCAGATAAAGATAATCTATAAATAACGGATCTTCCTTTAAAATGGATATCATATAAAGCAACACCTTCTCTTGCATTTGGAACTGCAAAAAATTCCCAGTCTTGCCAAGTAATTTTTTGACCATCAACGCCAAATGAAGGACCTTCAGGTTGACTAACGATTAAAGGTTTAACTTCTCTGATTTTGGTTATACCGTTCAAATCTGGATGATATTCAACCAATGGGAATTCATCCCAAGCTGTTGTTTCATTAACAGTTTTTTCATCAGCGCCTGAAGGTAAGTAATCCATTTTAACAAATTCATGGGTTAAACCATCAAAAACTGGAGAAAATTTCAATGGTAAAGAATAATGGTTGGATTCTGGGTGATTTGCGTTTGCTAAATACATGTAACATTGAATTAATAATCTTTTTTCATTTGGATCATCCGTACCATAAATCCATGGATCACAAACAACATGAATTGAATCTGGTAGACATAATTTTTCGATCTCAGCAACACAAATTGGGTGGCTTGTTGAGAGTTTTTCGATTGCAGCCGCATCATCAGCAATTAATGGACCAACAACACCTTCCTCTAATTTTTGATCGGTAATAATATGTTTAAAGGTAAGATTAACTAAAGCTTTGTGGAATTCTAAATCGATGTAGAAGTAGGCGTAAGCAACTCTTGGAATTTTAATTGGAGCCATGCCTTGTCTTTCAGCTTCTAAATATTTGATCATTTCCTTCTTAGGAGGATCAAGACGATCAACTTGAACAAAATGTGGTTTCACATCTTTGTAAGAGTCTTTGACAAGTTTAGCAGCTAAACGCATTTCAGCGTCAGAGATTGGGTCGAATGGATGAACCATGTTTGTTTGTGAATATATATGATAGAGTATAACAAGTGACTTAAGAGAAAAAAGATAAAAAGGAAGAAATGAAACCGTATCAGATGCTGAGATTAAATCGAGAGGGGATGCATACTTTTTTATACACAATTTCACAAATAAACGTTAACTAAGGTTATCTCTATCAGCTGTAGGCTTCGGCTACATTAATTGACGTTACTGGTTTGGGCAAGTGAGCCGGCTGTTACACCTTCCTCATATAGAAAGTGCCTATGTTTATGAGCTCTTAAGCCTTCCTATTTAGGAAGGTATAGCGAAGATTAATTTGACATATTTAATGTTAATGACTTGTCTTTATACTAATATCATATTTACTATACTATGCAATACTACCCTAAACTAATCAAAGAAGTCATCATCCTCTTCATCTTCTCCAGGGATTTCATCCTTGTACTCTCTTCTATCGAAAACAATCTTGGTGTTTGTGCTACGTCTCTCGTCTTGGCCTATTTTATTCAATATTTCAACAATGTCTTCTTCTGTAATTTTTGTTCGTATACCACCAGATTGATATAATCTCATCAAGTAATTTTCAACTCCTATAACTCTCTCTGGTTTAACCATACGAACACGATTCAATCTTTCCTTAGCTTCTGGCTCTAAAATACGACTCATTAATGTTTGCATTGCATTGTTTGCATTATTGGCCTGTGCTTCGTCGGATCCATTCCCATTGCCTGTACCACTACCACCGCCATTACCTGAAGAACCACCCCCTTGGGCATTTCTTTGCATTTCTTGTAATCTGGCTGCTCTAATGGCCTGTAGTTCACTATCTTCCATGATGTTTGCTAGATATTTTATAATCTATAATGGTTAAAGTGTTAACAATAATTAACTACAGTAGTTGTTAAAGTCTTGAAGTTTTTTTTTCAGCGCTGTAAGGGAATAATTGATTTTGATTTCCTTGTTTTAATTTTCGATTCCTTACTGCCTATTATTACTAAAAACAACTCTGATAACAAGCTTTTTATAGGTTTTATTATAATACAGTATTGACTAATTTACATTTTATTGAATTATTTACATTGAAAATATTTGAATGTTATTTGCTGTACATTTAACCATTTATTACGAATTATTAACATTAACCGCCATTTATTACGAATTTATTAAAATTCATCACCGCCATTCATCACACATTTCTAAAGTAAGAAGTAAACACTCTCAGTCATGTTAATGTGCCTACAATACTAAGTGTTCAACATGACTTTATATTGCAAAGTATTGAACCATCTACCACTTTCCTAATAAGGAACGCTAAGCGCGTTTCGAATCAATTCGTTTATCTTCGGTAATCTTATCTTCAATGCTTTATTTGGATTAAAAGATTTAACATTTACGATACCATTGATCCTATATGCATCGAACAGATGATGGATTCAAATGATTCACAGTTTAAAGATAATATTCAGCTTTCAATAGTAAGTAGTTTTGATGATTTTGACTCTGATAACGAAGCTCAATCATATTCTGAATTACATTCAAACACGGTATATCGTAAAATAACCGGAGAAATCCCAAAAATTGCATACCTTATATGTCTCGTCGAATTCAGTGAAAGATTATCATATTATCTTATATCAGGATGTCTAACAAACATGATTCAAAGATCATTACCCAAAGATTCAATAACTGGTGCAGTAGTCCATGATCCGTTCCGTTCAGTTGAAACTCCTGGTGCTTTGAATTTAGGTTTATCATTAGCAACATTTACAATGCAGTTGCTTACATTTGTTTCAAATTTTTCACCAGTAATTAGTGGTTATTATTCAGACACGAAATTTGGTAAATTCAAGTCCATTTGGATTGGTTCAATTATTGGAATATTTGGTCATTGTTTATTAGTTATTTCTGCATTACCATCAATCTTAAAAAATCCTTATCTTTCGTATACTTTTGTTTTAGTTTCGATAATAATTATTGCAATTTCAGCAGGTTTTATAAAACCAAATTTATTACCACTTCTATTAGATCAATATAATCAGCCTTTAGATTCAAATAAATTTCAAGTATTACCTTCAGGTGAAATCGTCGAGATTGATGAAAAGGCAACATTAGAAAAATTAAGTATGTCATTTTATTGTTTTATTAATTGGGGTTGCTTTCTGGCCTTCTTTGGTTCATATTTAGAAAGATTATTTGGATTTTGGTTTGTGTATCTTATTACTGCACTACTTTATCTTTTATTACCAGTTTTACTTTTATATTTGAAACCAAGATTGCCAAATATCAATAAACCAAACAATGATTCCATTAATACTTATAATGATTTATTTATAATAATTAAATCACTTTTGAAATCCTCTCCAATAAAAAGATTACTAAAGTTTGAATTTTTTAATATTTCACCTCCAATTACTACAACTATTTCAATTTCAGATTTTAAGAAAACTTTAAATGCTTGTCTAATTTTTTTATATTTTATACCATTTTATTTGAATGACAGTTCACTAACACCATTACAGATCAGTCTTGCCGCAGAAATGAAATCAAATTTACCTTTACCAAATGATTTATATCAATCCATCAATCCTTTGGCAATTATAATAACTTTGCCACTTTTAAATAGTTTTATTTATCCATATTTAAGAAAGAAAAATATTAGTTTTAATCCCGTTCTAAAGATAACGTTTGGATTTTTTTTAGCTTCAATTGGTTCAATCTTAGGTTCATTTGTTCAATTTGATGTTTATGAAAATTCCATTTGTGGTTGGGAAAATGCATCAAATTGTGATCAACCTGCAAATATAACTAAAATTTCTTGGATTTTTTATATTTTGATGTTTACGCTTCAAGCAATTGGTGAATGTTTTGCAGCAGTTACATGTTATGAATTAGCTTATTCGATGTCACCCGTTAATATGCGTGGTACAGTTGTTGCTTTATTTCTAACTGCAATTGCCGGTAGTAGCTTTTTTGGTGAAATTCTATCAAAATGGTCTCAGGATCCATATTTAGTAAATGTTTTTCTTTCAACAGGTTTAATTGGTATTTTTTTCACAATACTATTTTGGTTTAATTTTAGAAATAAGTTATAACATTTATAGTGACGTTTGACAAATTTTTCAAAATTTAATAATTAATTAGAGATCTTATATATAAATAAATAGAAAGTGTAAATTTATTCGCTAAAATCAGAGTTTGTATAAAGATATAGGCAGAGACAGATTGATGTATCTCTTATTTCTTATACATTAAATACTTGTTAAACCAGCCTGCTTAATTTCATTAATTTTTTCAAAATTGATTTCATCTAAAATTTTTTTGGCACCATTCTCAATTAATAGATCTGCCAATTGCTTACCTAAACTAATTGCATCTTCAGTTGAGTTAACATGTCCAGTGATTTCATTCTCGACATATTCATCACCATCTACACTTAAAACAATCGCTTTCATTTCTAATATATTGTTATCGCTTAAATCTGTCCAAACACCAACTGGAACAGAACAACCTCCTTCTAAAGTTCTTAATAATGATCTTTCTGCACAACATTTCCATGTTGTCTCTTTACACCCAATAACACTACATAATGTTCTTAAGGCGTTATCACCTTTCCTAATTTCAACACCTAATGCACCTTGTCCGACTGCATAATACATTTCATCATTATTTAAAAATTTTGTAATTCTATTTTGAAGTCCTAAACGAATTAAGCCTGCTGATGCTAAAATAAGACAACTATAATCACCATTAATATCATCAAGTTTTGATAATCTTGTATTAACATTCCCCCGCACAGATTTAAAGCTTAATTGTGGATAATTTTTAAGTAATTGTGCTGAACGACGAACTGAAGATGTTCCCACTATCGATCCAGCAGGTAAATCCGCTAGCGATTTATATGGTGAATTTGCTTTCATAACTAATGCATCTCTTGGGTCTAAAATAAAATAAAGTTAATTATTTGTTAGTACTAGTAAAAAAAAAGTTTTAGACCATAATATTTCTCTCTTTCTTTGTCTAATAATCAGAACAATTCATTCATCAATATAGATCAGTAGTCTAACGTCTAAAAAATTTTTTTATCATCATTTAGAAAAGAAAGAAGGTTGAAATAATGCAGGTTACAATTATAATTAAAAAACTATTGACATACCTCCTCTTTCTAGTATACAACCAAGTTCAAATTGATCAGGTAAAACAGTAGGCATATCCTTTAAAGAGTGAACAATCAAATCAATTTGATCAAATTCACCGATACTTTCGAATAATAAAATTTCTAATTCTTTCGTCCATAATGCTTTACCCCCAAATGAATATAATGGTCTGTTTTGAATTTGATCACCCAATGTTGAGACTGTTATAATCGGAATTGATAATTTTGGATAATATTTTTGAATTGTTTCACCAACAATTTCTGATTGAACAACTGCAAGTCTTGATCTTCTAGATCCAATTTTAACTGTGTCCTTATTTGGGAAAATTATTTCTGGAATATCGGTTTTATCCTTTAAATTCATAGGTGTAGGGAACGGTATTTGTATTTGCGTTGGAGATAAAATCGATGTTGATTGCATGATTATGTATATATGTATTATTTAAAAAATTTGTTTTGTATTTATGCTATGATATTATAATATTAACTGAATTTTCTATATTATTATTGATAGTTTGATAGAAGTATGATGCATTAAAAAAATATTTATATCAATATATATATATATAAGCCAGTGAACTCAAATCAAATAATGTATGTACAAGGAATAAGCGATTCAGGCAAGCAAACGGGTATAAATATATGTCTCTGTCGATGTTAAATATCAAGCAAAAACCAACCAAAAGTGGATAAAAGGTCACTGGAGGGAAAAATTTTCAGGTTTTCCCAAATTCTCAATCTTTTTAAAATTCTCGACGTTGAATTCGTTAATTAAATCCTGCGAAACGGATATTAAATATGGAGTTAAAAAGAATATACTCGTTTTAATTAGGGTTAAGATGATATTCTTAGTGGGTTTGGACGAAGTGATGCATTATATATTGTTTATTTAAGTGTTTCTGTAGATTTAAGCAGTCTTGCAAGTTTGATCAAACATTATAGCCAATCAAAAGTAGAGAATCGTCGGTATCTTGCGGTGCACGGATGGTAATTAAATATTTACTTCTCCTGTCATGAATTGAGAGCTTTTTTCCAGTATTATTAAAGGTATTCATTATTGTTCAGCACTATGAACGACTCAGACGGCTTTGTAAGTGTACCTGTTAAATCCAAATACAAGAAAATAAACGGGAAACATGTAGACAAAACTGAAGATACCCAGGATAATTACGATCTGCTGGTTTCAACCTTCTTGACCAAATTAGAAACTATCAAACAATCACAGTTATACAAAGATATTAGGGATCGATTGGCCTTATTAAAATTTACAAAAGTGTGTTGTCTTGGACTTGGATCACCATGTGCTGAACAGCAGGCTCTTTATCAAATGTGTTTGCTATATCTAATATGCCAGGATCATAAAATTGAATGTGTCTCATTATGGGATCCTGTTTTCAATCCTTTAGATAATAAGGTCCTTGAAAAGTATTTCCGTTATAAAGTCGAAGAAAATAACGAATTTGGTTCTTCTGATACTCTTTATTTTATGCCACATTCTCCAATTACTCTTTTAGAATCAATTATAACTGATAAAAAACCAATATATCTTTTATCAAATGATCTATCGGTTTATTCAAATAAATTTACAGAATCACAATATTTTGAAAAATATCCAAACTGTGCTAGAATAGCAAAATTGATGCAAGATGTGAAGCCAAAGGAACTACCCAAAATAAATTCTAACAATGAGGATTGTAATGAATTTCAGATTGTTACTAAGAAGAAGGGGAAAAATAAAAAACTCTCCATTAATGTGGAAGTTGACTACAAATTTGATGCCGTTTATTTTAAATCTATCGATGCATCTTACTTCCCCGTGGGTAATAAACATAATGATCATTGGGGTAACTCTTTTACAGATTTTTCATTAATACACATTATTATGTAATTATAATACAAAAATTATTTCTATCATTACCTTTTCTAACTTCCCTTTTTTTGATTTTAAAATCTTTATTAACATATTTTTTGCCTTTCCAATTGAATAGCCAATACACCAATTTATGAGACTTGTGTTGCTTTAAGCATTCAAATCCTAAATTTTTCATGATGTCTTTTATTATTTCAAAATTACAATATCTTGAATTTTCAACACATGGCAATGGCAAAACAAAAAAAAATAATGATTTCTTATCATTTTCAGGCTGTTTCAAAAAATCACATACCTTTAGTAACATTTCACCTCTTTGCTCAGCACTTGCAACAAAGTTAACAACTAATGAACAACTAATACAATCAAATTTTTCCTTAGCATTTTTTGGTTTTGGTCTTTCTAAAAAGTCTTGCTCTTCAATAACACCTACTTCTTGACTTTTCAAATCAATCCTTGTTATATTTTCAAATATACCTGAGGTTGAGATACAATTTTTGGATGATAGGCATCCAATTTCTAGTGCATATCTACCCCTGTTAGCATTATTATCTTTAATATCTTTGTTATCTTTATTATCAACATTATCTTGATCTTGCCAAATATTCAATTCTGTTAACCATTTAATTAAAATCTTACTCGAATCTCCACCACGATTACCATTCTGTCCTAAAGTACTAGCAATTTGATAAGTTTCTAAGCCACCCCTTTTTTGGATTTCGCCATCGATTTCGGCTAATTTAACAATCAATCCAGTATCGTCTAATGATTCTAATTTGATTTCATTTGCTTCAAGTTTTGGTGTTTTATTAATTTTTAAATCTTGTATTACTTTATCTCTTGCAGTATTATAAATTTTATTAAATTTTTTGTTTTTCCTTATTTGCTCTGGATAACTTGAATCATTAAATTTTTCAGGTAATCTCGATAAGATTAATTTTTTATTCTTTAGTAAAACATGAAATCTACGAATTAATTGTCTAGCACGTAATGGTTTCATAGTTAATGGAACTTTTTTATCATTTTTAGTGATTGCAGTAATTGGTTCTCGACGACCTTTAGAAAGTAAACCCGATCTCCTTTGTTTTCTAGTCATTATCTGCAAGTTTAATTAATAACTAATAAGGATATAAATAGTATGAGAGTAATTCTAAGATATTAAATTTTTTTGAACCGCCTGAAAAAATTTTTTAAAAGATTTTTACTTTTTTATTTTTTTACTTTACATAATTTGATTTTTTTTCCTATCGTTTTAAGAAAATAAAAACATAATATAATGGTCAGTAATTCACAAAAAAAGTTAATTTTACAAAAAAAAAAAGCTTTGAAAAATAAAAGATTAAATAAGCAACCTAATTCTTCTAAAATTGAAAAAAAATCAACTACTGAAAATAAAAAGAGAGTTATTTCAAATGTTAGACAACTAAATTGGAAACCTGTCCCAATTCCTGATACCTTAGGTGATTATGAAGGGCTTTATGGAATAGAAGAAATTGACGGTGTTGCTGTGAAACTTATTGATGGTCAAATGAAATATATTGTTACTGATGATGATAAAGTTAGATCAGAGGAAGATGCTAAATTAAATGAAAATGCAATTCCTGATGGTAATTTTGAAGTGGATGCTAGTGAAGGAGAAGAAATTGAAGTTGAAGAGCAGATTGAAGCTGATGATGGGAAATTCGAACAAGAACAAGAAATAGAAGAAAAATTAGAAGAAGAAGAAGAAGAAGAATTGGAAAAGGAAGAAAAAGAATTAGAAGAAAAAGAGAAAGAAGAAGAAGAAGAAGAAAAGGTGGAAAGTGAATTTGACTCTCAAGATGAAAGTGTGAAAAAAGTTGAAAGAACTAACAAACCAGAATCAAAACAATCTAAATCTAAAATAACTCGACTAATTTCATCCAAAGAGGAAAACGATGAAGAAAATGTTCCAAGTTTACCAGATTCCTTTGAACAATCAAAACCTGAAAAACAATTAAAACAATCTAATAAAGAAGAAAAACTTACTTCCAATATGTTCAATAAACTTTCTGAGGATACAGAATTACCAACGGATGAAGCTTATCTACCAGATTGGTCGACTATTCCACTTTCACCATTCACTTTGAACGGATTATCGAAACTAAATTTCACTTCACCAACAGAAATTCAAAAACATACAATTCCAATTGCATTAGAAGGTAAGGATTTGATAGGTAAAGCCATCACTGGTTCTGGTAAAACTTTAGCTTATGGTATCCCGATTTTGGAAAAGGCGTTGGCAAATCTAAATAGCACCACTCCGGTTGGTATAATTTTCACTCCAACTAGAGAATTAGCAAATCAAGTTATGAAACATTTAAAAGAACTTGTGAAATATTCTCCATTGAGTGATAAATCTATTGTCTCTTTAACTGGTGGTTTATCCATTTTAAAACAAGAAAGATTACTTTCTTATAATCCAAAGATCTTAGTTGCCACCCCTGGTCGTTGTTTAGAAATATTAGAAAAATCAACAGCCATTGCAACACAACTTGCATCAATTGACTTTCTTGTTATGGATGAAGCCGATAGACTATTACAAAACGGGCATTTTGAAGAATTAGATAAAATCCTAGAAATTTTGAGTAATTATAGACCAAATGATAATAATACTAATAAATTCAAAAATAGATGGCAATCATTGGTTTTTTCAGCTACTTTTTCAAAGGATCTATTTGGTAAATTAGATAGCAGCAAGAATGACAAAACTGATAATGAAAAGAAACGTAAAAATAGTGAAGAGGAAAATAGAAATGCTGAGGTTAAAGAAGTTTTGCATTTATTAGGTAAAAAATTAAGATTTAAAGGTAAACCGGCATATATTGATGTTAATCCAACTGAAATGGTTGCATCGAGAATTAGTGAAGCAATGATGCCATGCTCACCAAAAGACCGTGATTTAATGTTATATTATTTCTTATCAATTTTCCCTGGTTCAACTTTAGTCTTCACCAATTCTATTGATTCTGTTAAAAGATTGGCACCAACTTTAAATAATTTAGGAATCCCAACTGTTTCCTTACATTCATCGATGATTCAAAAGCAACGTTTAAGATCAATAGAAAGGTTCAATAAAAATTGTCAAGATGCTGTTAAAACCAAAAAATCATCAGTTTTGATTGCATCTGATGTTGCTGCCAGAGGTTTAGATGTTCCAGGTATTCAGCATGTTGTGCACTACCATTTACCACGGACTGCTGATACGTATATTCATAGATCCGGTAGAACTGCAAGAGCTGGTAAAGAAGGTGTTTCTGTTGTTTTGTGTTCACCTGCAGAAGCAAGTGGTCCATTGAGAAAATTAAGAAAAATTGTCTCCAAAAAAGATGAAATTGAAGATTTAAGAATATTACCTGTTGAAACTGACGTTTTAGATCAATTGAAAGAGAGAATGTTTTTGGGTGCAAAATTGGCACAAGCTGAGGTTAGCTCACAATCTGTTAAAAAGGAACAAAATTGGATTGAGAAAGCAGCTGAGGAATTAGGTGTTGAAGATTTAGACGATTTTGAAGATGATTTCCTAAAAAGGGATAGAAAAAGAAAAGAGGGTAAAACTTTGGATAAAGAAACATCCAGAGCCATGAAAGCAGAGTTAAGGGAGTTGCTTTCGAGACCTATTAGAAGATCGGGTAGACGCTCCTATATTACTGGTGGATTAAATAATATTGCTGAATTACTAATGAAGAATGAAGGTGCAGATCATATTATGGGATATTTACAACAAGATGCATTATCAGTTTTGAAAAACACAAAACAAAAGAAGAGAAAATTGTAATTAATGATAATAATAGTTTTAGATTATTTAAATAAATTATTTTATATTTATTAAAACGCAAAATACATGAAAACAAACTAAATAAAAACTAAAACAAATATAATATAATGAAGTAAATTAATTGATTAATTTAATCACTAAAATATTCATCTTCAGAATCAGACATTAATTGTTCGAAATTAACTTTATATCTTAATAAAGCACCAATACCACCAAAACCTCTAACAAATTGAGCACCTTCAGAAGATCTATCAGTGACGAACTCCACAGTAGCACCATAATTTTTATAATTTTCAGCTAACCACTCTAAGAATGGCATTTCAGAACTAATTTCTAATTCTGAACCATCTTTATCGATCATATACGCTTCCTTTGGAGCATTTGGCCCAACAATCTTAATAACATCCTTGCCTTCGCTATCTTTCATTGTATATCTTATTGTATCTAAACCTTCCCAAACGATAATAGTCTCACATGCACCTAATTCTAAAGCTTTTAAAGTATCATCGATACCATAACAGAATTTACCCGAATCAATTGAAATTTCATCGAAATATTGGGTAATTAATTTTTTTTCTTGAATAAATTTAACATTTGATAAAGTTTCAGCGGATAATTCAATTGCTTGATTAAAACCATTTTCACCACCATAAGACACATCGACCGTTTTAATAATTTTGGCTTGTAATCTTGGATCAAAAAGATCTGATTTAGCTAATTCATTTTTAAAATCTGCTGAACCTGCCAAAATTAAACCTGAAACATTAACTTTATCAGCAGTAATAAAATTCTGGACTGCAACTTCAGCGACTTTTCTCACATAATTATGTCTCTTTTCATCTCTCAATCTGGCAAAACGAAGAGCAGATTGACCACCTCTACCATGCTTTTTTGGTAAATCAACTGTAAATTTATGTAAAACGTCTCTTGTATTACCTGATAAAGTACCAAATAATGCACCATTACCATCCATAACAATAAAACCGAATCTATCATCTGATTCTAATAATTCTGATAATGCCTCAACGTGGAATTTATTATCACATAAATATAAAGTAGTATTAATTGGTTTAAAAGGTTCGAAAGCAATTGTTAATTTCTTTTCTTTACCTTCATCCGTTAAAACTTCACCACAATAAAGAACCAAACCATTTTTTGGAACATTTGTAAATAATTTTAGTTTTTGTTGTGTGGATGTAATTGCCGATAAAACGGACAATCTGTTAACTCTCGATTTAATATTGGATGCTGTACCATATTCATCTGTTAACATTTTTTGAAAAAATGGAATTTGACCCTTTGGTGGAATAACCAATGAAATCATGGAAGTACCATTACCTTTGGCATTTTGTAGCGATTTAATCAATTTCTTGACTTTCCACATTTCAACATTTTTATCAGCTTCGGCGTCACTCATATTGTATTGACTTATCCTTTTTATAATTTACGATAAACAATACTTTTAAGTATTTAACGTCGAAATCGGCATGAAAAAAAAATTTTACATGTTTGAAATTTTTCAGCAGAAATAGTCGCGTCGATATAGAATTTGGTTTGTGTTTTTTTCCTCAACTTCTTTCAACCTCTGAAAAAATTTTGATCTTTTAGTCATTAAATATACCTAGGTTTGGGCAATAAAAGCCAGATAATAAATTTATGTCAGAGAAGGAACAAAATGCCGAAGTGCCCGCTGTAAATGGGGCTGCTGCTACTAGTACAAATGCTCCAGTTTCAGATTCTCCAATAGAATCGAAACTATCTAATAAAGAATTAAAAGAGTTAAAAAAGAAAGAGAAAGCAGCTAAACGTGCTGCAGCAAAGGCAGTTACCAGTCCACAAATAAATGATAAACGGCCACAACAACAATCGAACAATTCCAAAGATAAAACACCTAAAACGGCCAGCCAAGTGAAGAAGCAGATGAATTCTGCCAAAATTCATGATCCAACAGTGAAGATACCACCGATGTTTGGACATTTAGAAACAAGAGAAGAACGTATTTCATCAACACCTAAGATTGCATCAATTATCCATCCATCAATTTTATCATTAACCTTAAAAATGTCTACATATAAAATCGTTGGATCAAGCGCACGTTGTATTGCTATGATGGAGTCATTTAAAAGCGTCATTAAATCTTATGTTACACCTGATGGTACATCATTACAAAGACATTTAACATCACATTTATCTCATCAAATTGAATATTTAAAAACTGGTAGACCATTGAGTATTTCCATGGGTAATGCAATTCGTTGGTTAAAGCAAAGAATATCTTTAGTTCCAATTACAACATCTGATGAAATTGCTAAAATTGGACTTGTTGAAGAAATCGATCTATTTATAATGGAAAAAATTGTTATGGCAGATCAAGTGATTGTACAGTTTGCTGAAAAACATATTAATAATAATTCCAGAATATTAACTTTTGCACATTCCGAAGTTTTATCTCAATTGTTTGAATATTGTGCAGTTGAACAAGATAAAAAATTTGAAATTTATATTATTGATAGTAAACCATTATTTGAAGGTAAAAAATTAGCTAAAAAATTAGCATCATTGGAAAATATTAAATGTCATTATAATTTAATCAGCTCTTTAAGTTCGGTTTTAGAAAAATCGAAAATTGATTTTTGCTTTTTAGGTGCACATTCAATGTTATCAAATGGCAGATTATACTCGAGAGTTGGTAGTGCATTAATTGCAATGGCAGCCAAAAATAAAAATATTCCAGTTTTGGTTTGTTGTGAATCATTGAAGTTTAGTGATAAAGTTCAATTAGATTCTGTGACATTAAATGAATTGGGTGATTCGGATGATTTGATTAATACGAAACCGTTTAATAAAACAGGATTTAGTCTACAGCAATATTTAAATAAACTAGAAAATGAAAAAATTGAACAAGATTTAAAAAATCAAAAAGGTGGTAAAAAGAAACAACAAAGTAAACAAAATATAAATAATAAAGATAAAGGTAAAGTTGAAGATGAATTTGATCTATCAAATTGGAAACAATACCCAAGTTTAAATATTTTAAATATATTATATGATTTAACACCACCAGAGTATATTCAAAAAATTATTACTGAGCTAGGTGCTTTACCGCCATCTTCGGTTCCAGTTATTCTTAGAGAATATAAAAGCACCAATTAAAAAAACTTTTATATAGAAACTAATTAATGAATTATTAAGTAATTTAATTTTACAAACTTAATCAATCGGTTGGAAATAAATACAAAATCTATTCTTAGAAAATAAATTTTGTAATAAAATTTTTAATTTCTTTAAACTAAGTATAAAGAAGTAATATATTTTTAATTTATATATAAAAGACAATTTAATAATAATAATAGTTATAAAAAATAATAAAATAAAATAGAGGAAAGAAAAGAATAAAAAAAAATTCTTTAAATAAAGAAAAATGAACAAAAGGTAAAGAATGAAGAATGAAAAGACGTTAAGAACATGATTGATGAAGTAGAAAATTATTTAATTTCAACTTCAGGCTCATTTTCACCAAGTTTTAACTTTTCAACATAATCTTCTAATTTTTTCCAATGTTCTTCTCTTAATTTTTTACGTTGTTCTTCTTCTTTCATTTGCTCGTCATACAAAATAAAGCATCTATCATAAACTATTGGATTTGTATCCATAAAGATTTTTAAAGCATTATAAGCAATTGTTGAAATTGTCCTGTTCCAATTATTTGGTTCATCAAAATCAAAATCTGCACTACCTTGGGCTTGCTGTTCCATTAATTCAATTTCTGGTTGAGCTAAATCATACATTGAAGGAAAAATAATTGGTAAAATATTTTCTGCATTTTCTGTAACTAAACTTACAAAATATTCATTATTAAAATAACACAAGACTTTTTCTGAAACTTGAAAATGTGGCGAAGAAATACATTTTGATAATTGGGCGAATAATGGGATTTCAATTCTTTGAAATTCTTGCGGATCAATAATTTCGAAAATATCTTCAATTTCATTTAAAAACATTAATTCCTTTGGTGAATTAATTTTTGGCCAGTATCTTAATAATCCCATTATAACTTCTTCAGTTAACGATGGATCTTTTTCTAAAAATTGTAAAATACAATAGGCTAATTGTGGATGATATAAAGATAAACATCTTGCCTTATGTAAAGGAATTAAAACTCTAATTAAAAAAATTTTATGCTCTTCCTTTAATGGAAGTGCAAAACCATTGATAATTGAGCCCAGAATTTCTAATAGTTCTGATATACCATTGAAGTGGCCAGTTTCATAAACAAATGAAAGGAAAATATTATTAATTGATTTTCTAATAAAAGATCTCAAACTCAAGAATTTACCATAAATTCTATGTAGAGTTGTTTTTAGTGAATCTCTTTCTCTATTATCTTCGCTATCAAATAATTCTAATAATGTTAAAACAAATTTATGGTCAATAAAAGGTTTGGCAATTGTATTATTAAAATCAGGGCTTTCAACGAACCTCAAAAAAAATTCATAAACCATTTGCATATGTGACCAAGCCAATTCATAAACAGGCTCATCTTCATCAGGGTCGTAAATATCACCAATAGGATTAACAGGTGGTGGTATTGGTCTAAAGATGTTTACTTTAAACATTTCAACAACATGTTTATACATTTCTTCTGTAAAATTTAATCTTGTTGTACTAATAAATACTGTTAATTCGTGCAATGTAATCCTCTTTAGCTCTTTTCCTTGAATATCAGAAGATGGGTCATAAAAATCAAATAAAATTTTACATTGATCAACTTTTTGAATGAATAAATCTATGTGAAACTGTGGATCAACTTCATCGAACGAAGGCAATTTTTCAAAAACTTTCTGAATTCCAGTAGGTTCAAATCTTGAAGAAGAATGTCTTTGGGGGGTTTTCGGTTTCAACTCCAGATCATCTTTGGGGACTTTATCAAAGGGTGAGTGAGAAGTATGAAATTTTGATAGATCTAAATCAGCTGTTGGAGAAGATAATAAATTTATTGAATCCACATTGCCGTTACTAATAATACTACTGTTTAATAAATTATTATTTTGATTAAATTGAATTGTTGGATTATTATTAATTTTATCATTATTTGTTGAATTTGTGCTTAGATTTGAATTTGAATTGGAATTTGAGTTGGAGTTTGAGTTTGTGTTGTTATGGGTATGAATATGGGTATTATTACTATGGATCGAAGAAGATTTGGAAGATATTGAAGTTGAAGTTGAGTTATTATCTGTGAAATTTGAAGAATTGATTGAATTTTGATCCGATTGTTGATGTTTTTTATTGATTGAACTTGAGGAATTATTACTATTTGCAGGTTGTTTTTGATTTTGAATTTTATCTTTCTTTTTAAATTCTTCTTTATCTTTTTTTGAGTTTGAATTGGAGTTTGAAGAGGAGCTGGAACTTGAATTGGCTTCATCCTTTTTTTTGTCATCTTTTTTCAAATTCGTTTTCGATCTAAAACGCTGTTTAAAACCTTTCATCATTTTTTCAACCAGAATTTGGTATAATTATATGAACTAATAATGGAGTGGTGCTGAATTGTTTTCGACGTAAAGCAATTAATTTAATATATAGTAAATAACAACTCTCAATAAGTACACATAATTTTGGGTTTCTGATTGTTACAAAATCCCCCAGCACATCGCATTACGTTAGAGGTGTACGGGTGCGTGTGTGTTTGTGTGACGTCTGGTCACTTTGTCCAAACTTTCAGTTTTTCTGTTTTCGTGTTTACTTACGGCTGTTTCTTTCAACTTCTTCTTCTTTTTTTTCTTTTCATTACAACGATAATAATAATAGTAATAGGTTATATTAATTGTAAGTTAAATCATTTTTTAATTTATTCATTTATATATTTTAGCTATATATATTTTCAAATGATGACTGGTTAAACTCACTGATTATTTATGAAGATTCATATCCCATAAAATCAGAACCGCTACTCTGACTAAAAGAAATAGTATATGCCGTAAATATATATAATGACATATGGTATATACCATATGCCATATGATATATTATACATAAATAAATCAGTTACTAATGACTTCTAGATGTTTGTTTGCCTTCACGTTCTCCCAACTCATGTAGCAATTCCATAATATACTTATTAAATTAACACATAATAATCTATAATGAAGTGGTACAATTAAGAAATTAATTGTTTGGAAAAGTGGCCACACTTTCCAATTGTTAACTAAAGTTTCCCAGTAACTGTCGCTTAATTTTAGTTTGATGGCTTCAAAAGATTTCAATTCCATTATGGAAACTGATGTGAAATATAGAGGTATACCAATTGGAGCCCATATTAATTGATCCACCGACACTCTAGTCAGCGTGTTTGCAAAATGAACCAGTTTCTTGGGAATTAAATTCTGAAATGGAAACACTAATTTGTTATTTAGAAATTTATAGAAAACTGTTACCAGTGGTGAAAAAATTATACCACCATAGATCATATTTCTTATTGTTTTTCTGTAGTCGTATTTGTCCTTTAGAAAAATCGATTGTGCTAACAAATCACCCGAACCAAATAATAAGGCTGAAGTAATTGAGTTTGCTAGAATCGGTTTTTTAGTTATAAATCTTGCGTAGTAGGAGAATAGTTTCATTCTAGTAATTATACTTATATACTTGTAGTATGTGATTATAAGAATGGTAATAAGATGCGAAAACGTAATTTAATTTCAATTTAATTTTAATTTAAAAGAAGATACTTATAGGAGCACTACTTTCAATACTAGTATAAGCGTAACTGCTGATATAGCAATCGGTAGATTACAGACCAATAAAAATTCCCATTTTTTAAAATAGGTCTAGTGGTTGGCTATTGGGACTGTATTTCTATTGCACATCCTACTTCCAATTATCTGATCATCATGGTATTATCATAGCCTTTATAAAAGTACTCTTATCTCAAACACAGTGGTGGCGTAGCCAGCCAACAAGTCGACAATCGACGCGTCGATGTGTTATTATCACAAGTGAAATTTTCAAGATTGTTTTTCCTAATTGGGTAATTTATCAACACGACGCTCAATGGGGCAATCAATTTAAGCCATTTTCGGAAATTAAAGGATGTTAATTGTTCATATTGTTCTTCTTGTTGCAACAGTACCCTGGAAATATGGTCGTTGATGGTAGCACAAAGTATGGTACAATATAGTACAGGCTCTGATATACAAATACACAATGTACACAGTGGCGACGGTGGCGATGGTGTGCAGAACAACAGAGAACATTCAACGTCCAGAGGGATAGTGACCGGTGAAGATTCCCAATCAGCAAAATTGCCAATTGAGAATTCGGAAAGGGGAAAGATGACAGTGCCTAATTTGTCAAAAGGTAAATTTCCAAATGCAGATTCTGTTGATTGATTTATTAACAAGTAGATATCCTCCCGTGTGAGTTTTTCAGTTTTGCTCTTTTCAAATTTGCTGCTTTCTTCTAGTTGTTTCCTTTATTCATTTCATTTAAGTATTCTATATTATATATTATAAATTATAAATTATAATTAACAATGCACAGAACATATTCTTTAAGATCAGGCAGAGCTCCAACTGCTTCAGATTTACAAAATCCAATTGCTGTCCCAGTCTCTTCAACAAAGGGCCCAAGATTCTTTGGTCCAGGTGGTATTGCATCTTCATTTAGAAGAACCACTGCTGGATCATTCGGTCCTGAATTATCAAGAAAATTGTCTCAATTAGTTAAAATGGAAAAAAACGTTATGAGATCAATTGAAGTTTGTTCAAGAGAAAGAAGAGATTCCGCAAGACAATTATCTCTATGGGGTTCAGATAACGAAGACGATGTTTCAGATATCACAGATAAATTGGGTGTTTTAATCTACGAAATTGGTGAACTAGAAGACCAATTCATTGACAGATATGATCAATACAGAATCACGCTAAAATCCATAAGAGACATTGAAGGTTCAGTTCAACCATCTAGAGACAGAAAATACAAAATTACCGACCAAATTGCATTCTTGAAATACAAGGACCCTCAATCTCCAAAAATCACAATTTTAGAACAAGAATTAGTTAGAGCTGAAGCTGAATCTTTAGTTGCTGAAGCGCAATTATCAAATATTACAAGAGAAAAGTTAAAGGCATCATTTTCTTATCAATTTGACTCTGTTAGAGAATATTCCGAAAAGGTTGCCTTAATTGCAGGTTACGGTAAAGCATTATTGGAATTATTAGATGATTCTCCAGTTACTCCTGGTGAAACCAGACCTTCTTATGACGGTTATGAAGCTTCCAAGCAAATTATCATGGACTGTGAAAACTCTTTAGCCACATGGACTTTTGAAACCGCTCAAGTTAAACCAACTTTATCATTCAAGGCAACTGATGGTGAAATTTACGATGATGAAGATGAAGAATTAAATGAGGATGTTCATAATTTGACCGTTGATGACGAAAATTACGAGCATGAACATGAACAAGCAACTGCTTAAATATTTATTTGAAAGAGATCTAAGTACGATTTCATAAAGATTCAAAAAAAAGTTAAAAAAATGATTGTTTTCTTTTCTTTATTTAATATTAACAAGTTGCTGGTTTTTTGATTATTAACTTTTTATTTTTACTACATTATTAGCTGGTTTATATTGTAAGCAGGTTTTCCTATCTATTTTTTTTTTTTCAAATATTTTGTCTACTCTTCTATTACTGTTTATTCTTTATTTTTACCCTTTTTATTGTTTATTGTTTATTTTTATTTTTATCTTTTTTATTTTGTTACCTTTATTGTTTTAGCTTAGTTTTATTTTCCTTTCTTCAAAGTTTTGTATACTTACTACTATCCATTATATTATTATTATAGCTTTTTTTATTAAATAAATAATTAAATAATTAATTCTTTGAGTAAACATGAACGTTCAAGATCTTGGGTATAATAATTTTTGATTTGTATTTCCATTTAAAATCTTTCTTATCACTATTTATAAAGTGTTCATCTTCATCAACATCGAATATTTCAATCACTTCAGTATCGATTTTCTTACTACTTTTAGTAAATACCATTTCTCTAACTAACAGTTCATTAACTGGTTCTTTATGTTTGATGATTTCGCCTGCTAAAAATTCTCTGATTTCCAATAGATTCTCCCAAGATATAAATAAATAACATTTCCAGTATTCATTGCCAAATGGAATCTTAAGTGCTTCGTTAGTTTTACTACTATTTTTTCCATTATTATCATTCAACGCCATTAATTCATCTTTGTCCATTTCTAATAAAATTGTAATTAGTTTTTTTTTAATTGTTTCATCATCATATAATTCTTTTAAATGTCTATTTGATAGAACTACTCTTTTATAAATTTTAAAATTTATACTATCATTAAGTTTAAAGTTATTTTTTTCCAATTGTTTCCTATTTAAAAACGTTCTAATTGCGATAACATATTTTGGTGTTATTGATAAATGTGATTTTCTATTCCATGTTAGTACAGATTTTGAATTAGAACCTAATAATAGTATACTTACATTGGAGCCATATTTAATAACAATAAAATAATAGTGATAAAATCAAAAGCAAAAATAAAAATATAACGTCCCGAGCGTTTTTTATCTCTTTTCTTAATTTCTTTCACTCTTCTTACCACTTTTCAATCACTTAAATTACTGTAAACAAGATGCAACCACTTATTAATGAAACTGGTTCAAAAAATGCACAAGATTTGGCAAAACTTGCAGAATCAACAGGTTTAAAAACAAGATTTAATGATGATCCTAAAACTTCAATTGAAGTTTTCAAAACATATAAAAATTATGATTTTTTTAATCCAATTGAAAATGATAAAAATTTAGATGTTTTTGCCAAATTGATTAGAATTTGCGTTCATTTTGAAATTGAAACAATGGCATTTATGCAGGTTATGGGTTTCGATGTTTCAACTGCTTATAAAACTACAGTCAAAAATTTCATGTTCAAAACAACCATTGATGAATTTAAAGATCAATTTTTAAAAAAGGAAATTACTGAAGAAACTTTCGAAAAATTTGCCAATGAAATTTCAAAAGATGTTTATAATTATATTAAGCCACAATTATCATTACCTGATATTGATTGGAACTAAATTAAGTAAAGTAAAATATTATATATCATTATCATTATCGTATTTCTATAGATTTTATAGATTTTATATAGAGCGATTTTTTTTCTAATATTTATTTTTTATCACCTTTAGTATTATCTTACTCCTTAAACTACACAGATAAAATGGATTCAAGTGATGGTTTTGTACCAATAACGGCAATGTTTTATGCTGTCTTCCATCCAACTGAAGGTACCAAAGTTGTTCATCAAGTTCCAAATGGTTCAATTGTGCCCATTACAATCAATAACGATTCATCGTCACTGATTGAACCATTATTTAATTTCGATATAATTAAAAATTATGTTATACCTAAACCACCACTTTGTAATAAACTAATTACGTTAAAAATTGATAATTATAGAGTTTTAGGCTTTCCGGTTAATATTCTTGGCGATCATTATGCTAGAAATTCGTTTAATTTTAATTTCTGCTTTGTTTTCCCATATGAAAGTGATACAACAGCATATGAGGGTAATATTAAGAGAATTGGTAGGATGTTTCGAGCTTTGGAAGAGCAAAGTCAATTATTATCAAAATCAATTAAAAATTCCAATGATTTTTTTAGAACTGTTAATAACAGCAGTGAAATTAATAACGATAATAATGCTGCTAATAATAATTCTAGTGATAAAATAATTCTTTCTAATAGAAATAAATATTTGAAAGTTGTGGAAGATTGGGATGATGCTGGGAATCAAATTGTGTTAGAACAAAAACCTCCGGGTAGAGATATCTCGAACCAACCAAAACTATCATCAATTGAATCATTAATTCAGCAAATTTTCCAAGATTTAAATAACTATTCTGAATGTTTAATTCCAATTGATGCAGCAAATTCGGTTGATTTAAAACTTTTCCCTATTTCTCCCCCACCACCATATATTGAATCTTGTGATGTACCTGTTGCGACTGTTAAGTTGAATAGTATGGTTGATTCGTTATGGGATCCAACGATGTTGAAAATAATTCCCTTTATAAATGGGATTAATTCAATTCTACAAATCAGTGAATTGGCAAATTCAGATTTTGAGCTAACCAGACAATGTATTCAACATTTACTGCATTATAGGTCAATTACAATTTTGGATATTTTCCAGTTTTCGAATCACTATTCTGTTACATCACAAATTGGAAATTTTTTAAGAGATCCAAATATGAGTAGAGAATGTCAAGAATATATTATTTGTCCTGGTGGTACATTCAATGGATTGAAAGTTAAATCAAATGATAAAATCAATAATAATAATAATTTAATTAATAATTCCATAATTAGTAATTCAAAATCAAATAGATCAGAGCCAAATAGTTTAAATTCAAAAACGGAAATTTTAGTTAGTTCACCGAAATTTAACAAAAATCCACCACAATTATTGAAAACTGATTCTTCAATGAGCAATGGTAACCATGGCAATAATAATCTTAAGAAGCAAAAAATTTTAATTTTACCTTCAGCATCAACAATTTTTTCACTATACAGATCATTGAATCAAAATCTATCAGTTAAGCAGTGGTATTTGGAAAATTTTAAAAATTTAGAATATATTGACATTAGAAAATTTTTTAGTTTTGGAATTTTAAAAGGGATTATTTATAGAGTCAGAGCATATCCTGTGAGTTCAAAATTAATTAATTCCGTAGATATTGGAGCTGCATTCGATGAATATGACTTTTCAACATTGAATAAAAGAGATAATAATGATAATAAAAAGTATAATATCTCTGCATTACCACTTTTGAGAAACGATATGAAATCCCTTACTATGAATGATGATGACGATGAATATGAAGAATACGATGAGCAATATGCTGATCACCATGATGAACAAGATGAAAATGAAAGTGCAGATGAATTTTACGATATATCAGAATTAAAAAAGAAAAGGAAAAAGCAGATATTAGAATTAAAACTTGTTAAATTACTAAGACATACAAAAGATTTCGATACGATTTGCACAAATTTAAAAAAATCAAGAGAAGAAATTGTTGAACTGTTAAATGGTATAGGTAATTGGAATGTAATTAAATGTTAAATGAAGTAAACTACTGTAATTTATATAAAAGTAATGGAAATTAACGATAATCAATGAAATTCGCTATAACAATAATTTTTGTTTACATTTATTTTATAATATTTTTTTTTTACCTCGTGTTTTCGTTTACGTGTTTACCCTCTATCATTCAATAGATTACAATGTCAAGACAAATCAATCGATATAGTGGTGGTGGTGTCAATGGAGTAACAGGATCATCATCCAACATGCGTCGAAGAAAAAGTAGTCTATCTTCAATATCCAGTAATAATAACAATAACAACGGAAATGGTAATAATTTAGATCGTGATGAATTTGAAGTTGAATCAATTAAAGTTGTTGTCCGTTGTAGGGGTAGAGGTAATAGAGAAATATCAATAAATAGCCCCAACATAGTCACAATACCCGAAGATATGGGTAAACAAATTAAAATTAATTTACCACCCGATGAAAATATTAATAATTTTACCACTAATAATAACCATAATAATAATAATAGTTGTATTAATTTAACTTCTGCAAGAACTTATACATTAGACAAAGTTTATGGGCCTGGGTCGGATCAAATGAGCTTTTTTCAAGGTGGTGCAGAAAAAATGTGTGATGAATTTTTAAAAGGTTATAATTGTACAATATTTGCATATGGTCAAACAGGAGCAGGCAAAACTTACACAATGTGTGGAGATATACAGGAAAATTGCTTGAATACTGAAAGTGGTATAGTTCCAAGATGTTTGAATAGATTATTTGAAACTGTTGATATTAATAATTTCATTATTAAGTGTTCATTTGTTGAGATCTATAATGAAGAATTAAATGATTTATTAAATGATTCAAAATTCAATAATAATAAATTAAGAATTTTTGAGCAAAAAAAGAGTATTAAAATAAATGGATTAGAAGAATTTCATATTAAAACTTTTAAAGAAGCACTAAAATTATTAAAACAAGGTATGGAAAAAAGGCAAACAGCTGCAACCAAAATGAATGATTTATCAAGTAGATCACATACAATTTTTACAATTACATTATTAAAAAGAAAATTAGCTAACAATAATAGCAATACTAATGAATATCAGTTTGCTAAGATGAATTTGGTTGATTTGGCAGGTTCAGAGAATATTACTAGATCGGGTTCAATTAATCAAAGAGCAAAAGAAGCTGGATCAATCAACCAAAGTTTACTTACATTAGGAAGAGTTATAAATTGTTTAGTTGATGGATCAAATTTTATACCGTATAGAGATTCAAAATTAACAAGATTATTACAGGATTCCTTAGGTGGTAAAACTAAGACGATGCTAGTTGCAAATATCTCACCTACTTTAATTGATTTACAGGCAACCTTATCAACATTAGAATATGCAGCAAAGGCTAAAAATATTAAGAATTCAGCACAAATTGGACCTGTCATACCAGAAGAATATTTAATCAAAGAATTAATTGAAGAAAATCATAAATTAAAATTGGATCTAATAGCAACACGAAGAAAAGAATCATGTATTATTTTAGATGAAAATAATTATAATTTAATAATTTTAGAAAACAACAATTTTAAAGTTGAAATTGATGAATTGAAGAGATTTAAGGAGTCAATTTCCAATCAATTGGAGCTGAAAATTAAAGAAATTGAATTTGAAAAGAATGAAAAAAAGAATTTAATAAGCTCAATTAATTCAGTGGAAGAAAAATTGATTGATTTTGAAAATAAATTTAATAGTCAAAAAGCTTTCGAATTAAAGTTAAAAAATCAGTCAGTGAAGCTAACAAAATTAATAAATGTTGATTTAAACGAACTTTTCAATAAACAAATTAATAAGTCAAACTTTTTATCAATGAAGATGAAAGAAAATTTAAAAAACTTAAGTTCTGAATTGAAAGAAATTTTAAATAGTTCATCAAGTAATAAAAAGGAAAATTTAGTTAATTTAGAGAAAAAAATTAATAAAATTATGAGTAATTCAGTAATTGATTTGAAAAAATTATCGAATTCACAGCTAACATTTCTAGATTTAATTAAAAATAATTTTAAATCAATTACTAAAAGTGAAAATAATATAAAAGACTTGAATAATTCAATTAATAATTCCAGTAAATTAATAAAATCAATTAATGAAGAATTCAAATTCAAAAATTTAAATTTACATGAATTTTTAAATAAAAAATTATTTAATAAAGACACAGATGATAGTGAAAACAAAAATGAAACTGATAATGGTAATTGTAGTGGCAGTGGTGGTGAATTATCGACATTTATCTCAAAGCTTCAAAAGGATTCAATCTCAAAATTTAAATCATTTCAAAAAGAGACAATGGACAATTATTTAAAGATATTTGAAAAGAACATAAATGAAAATTTAAATGAAACGATTAATCATTTAAGTGACAAGTTGAACAAAAAGGAAAATGAATGGTTTAATAATGTCAATAAATTAAATAAAGATTTAAACGATGTTAATATAGAACTAAATTCCAAAAATTTAAATTTTAAGAATTTAATTGAAATTAATAAAGATTTCAAAAATAATAATTTGAATGCTGAAAAAAATTTGAATAATGAAATTAATAAAATCGATGAAATTAATAAAAATATTTTAAACGATGGAATCAAAAATTTAAATAATTTTAAAGAATCAACGGAATCAATTTTAAATTTTCAGAATAATGGTATTAATAAATCAATTAATAAGTTATCAAATATAAGGAATGATGTCGAAACTGAAATTAATGAAAAAAATTTTGAGATTGATAATAAAAGGAAAATAATAATGGAAAATGTCGATGAAATACTAAACTTAGTTGGTGAAAGTAATGATAATAATAGATCGCCGTTAAAGAATATAAGTCCAAGTAAAAGGGAGAGAGAAGGAAGTCCAATTAAAAAAGATTTTAAAAAGGTTAAAAATTAGCTTTTTAATTGGTTTGTATTATAAAAACAATTATGATAATAATTATTGACGTATTTGTATTATAGAATAACTAAAAAATATAGAAAATATAAAATATTACAGAATAATATTTAAAATAAATAAATATATATATATATTTTAATAAAAAAAGGTATGAATTAAAATTAAATAAAAGAAAGAAACGAAAATTAAACAAACAAAAATTGGTTTTTAAGATTTTAATTAAATAAATAAGATAAGGTAGATGGTAAGTGGAATAAGAAGGAAAAAAAGAAAAAGAGAAGAAAACTGTACAAGAAATAATTAAGCTTTTGATTTGAAATTTGTTTTGAAATTACAATAATAATTATCTATTATTTGAATCCGAAATACTTTTTCTAAATTGTTCTAAAGATGAATTTGTCTGACTACTTGTACTACTTGAAGATCTTCTTCTTTGTTTTCTAGCTATGTTTGGATCGACATGATTTTTACCTAAAGTTTTAGCAAGTAATGAGAGTATATCAGTCAAAGATAAAACTCCAATTAACTTTCCAGCAGTTAAATTTTCTTTTTCGTTATTTGAAGAAATTTCTGAGTTAATTGAAGAGCAATTAGAATGCATTGGTGAAGAACCTGGTAAATTATTATGTGGAGATTGAGCATTTTCAAGCGATTGAGTTGGAGGTTGTTGGATTGCATTTTCAGGTTTAACAATCCATAATCTGTGGGATTTTGTTGCAACTAATTTCGCAATTGATCTACCTAAAGAAGTATTTGAAGTAACATTAAATATCGGAAAGGAATCTTTACCATTTTCTAGACCTCTTGAATTTAGAATAACCGAGATGAAATGTAAACAACTTTTATATAATAAATCTGATTTTGAAGTAGTTGAAACTAATCTGACATCAGTGACAGAAATATTACCCAATAAATGATGATTTCTATCTATCACAGCTAAAGAAGAAATTTTTAAACTGTTCATTTTTAGTAAAGCTTCAATTAATAACTGATCCCCAAAAATTGAGATTGGATTTGAAGAACCAATATTTAGGTTTTTAAGTGAAGAGCTCAATAAAGGTTCCATTAAAGGGAATCTTCTTGCGTTATCCCATAGAAATTTAATTAATCTTCTTTGAGATAATATACCGGTCAATTTATCATTTTTTGTGATTGCAACTCTATGAACTCCAGTACCTAGGATTTCAACAACCGTTGATAAATTATCATGTTCAGTCAATTTAATAAACGGGTTTTTATTTGATAATCTAATAACAAATGAAACAGGTACTTGTTCGCCGGTTTGAGCTTTTTTAATCATTTTTAATATTTCATCTTTTGGTTCAAAATTGATTGATAATAAGTTTTCAATCTTTAATTTATTCAAAACCAATAGTAAATAAGCATTTAAATCTGTGTAATCGAATGTTAAACAATTTAAATCATCCGGAGATTCCTCAACTGGGACCGAAGTTAAACCATTTTTGACTAAAATTTCAAAAGCTTTTTCAACGGAAATCTTTGAATCGATTACAATTAATTTATTTTTTTCAACAAGATCACTTAATAAAATATCTTGCCATTCCAATGAAGTATTTGATAGAAATTGTGAAGTTGAAGAAGAAGTTGATGGATTTCTGGACAAGTTGGAAGCAATTGATAAATTTGGATCATTCGTAATTGAATCATTTATATTATTATTATTATTACTGCAATTATTGTTATAGTTATAACTATTATAACTACTATTATTGTCCTTATTATGATTTAATAACAGTGATGAAATACTAGTGGCACTTGGAGATTTTGATATATTTTGTGACATATTTATATCTATTGAAGAGATTTCATTTTCTAACGGAGGTGGAGTTGATAGCATTTCAACAATTGAAGCTTGTCTACTTTGACTTGATGGAGAACTTGTTGCTCTTAAAGAAGGCGACAATGGGTAATTACTTGAAGACATATTGAATTGGTAAACTGTATGTGCGAATATAAGTATATGAATAAGTATAATATATAATTATATATATATTATAATGTATATACAATGTCTATAAGGAAATAATGTAAATATACTTTGTACGAGTGATAATTACTAAAGGGTTTAAAATACGTTGTTTTGTCAACTTGTTAATTAATTTGAGGCAAAAATTTTTAAGCGTTTGGTTGCTCGTATAAAATATTTTAACAAATTGACGTTATGGTCTTATCAATGTGAAGGGAGTGGTCACTATTTTTACTATGGTTAATATTGTTTAGATGCAGGCTTGGTTCGGGTTTATAAGGGATTGTGGTTATTATATAGTGTAGGTTTAGACAAATTTATAGCTAAATTACAATATCTGGTAACCTACTAAATGGATAAAATAAGTAATTAATTAATTATGATCATATAATAACGTAATATCATATAATAGACTATCGATAGTGTCTTGATACACTGTCAGATCATTATTATAGAGCATCTATAATAATATATACTGGTATTATCATCTCATCGTTGCATTGAAGATAATTGATTGGTCCATCTGTGCACCTTATCAATTGTGTGACGGACTAAGATAATATTACCGATAGTCCATCTGAAGTGAGTAAAAGCACGTGATTCTAAGTATTTTTCACGTTTTGATCTTCGATATTACAGTTACAAAAGTATTGATTGACCATCTACGTACGGTTAATTGATCTTATTATTTGATTTGGCAAACGTGGTGAGTGTTTCCGGTTATGATTTTGTTTGTGAAATTTCATATTTTCCACGGATGCAGAACTGCTCTGGCAGACTTTAATTGGTAGTTTTGTTGTGTTACTGCTCACTTTTCAGTGGCTTATAATTCATCGGTTACACATGTTTGAAGTTGGAGAATGTGTAGGTGTATCAGTTCGTCTTTCGTCATCTTTGGTCTCTGACTGAAGGCCTGAAACGTTGGCCAAGCATGACCCTTCATATCCATACCGGAAATGCCTGTGGCGCATGGGTCCTAATTTAAAATCCAATAACTCGAACGGTATTTCTCGTGCCATAGGGAATAAACCCTTTAAAATATAACCTATGGAAGATCTTGCTTGCGAAGCAAAGCTGTTACTAAATAATTGGTTCGAATTGTACTTGATTTGTCAGACTTAAAGTTGCATTCCTCTCTCTGTTTTCAATATGTTTTCTATATGTCTGTGACTTCCGGATTGCGTAGGTCACAGCAGTAGCAACATAAGTTCTGATATCGGCATTTTCTTGCACACTGACTGTTAAATCTTATCATAACCTCACAGCACATAGCAATAACGCTAGGAAGGCTTTGCTTGCATACTTTATTATAGCTTTAATGACATCATTGTTTGCATCAGTGACTTTAATTGGCATGGTATCCACCATACTTCTGAGCGATGGAAATAATAGAAGTAGCAATTTATCTTTAAGTAGCGTGTGTATAACTATCATAACACTATTGGTGGTTTCAAAAACTAGTGCCAAGCAGAACAAATAAAATATACACCTCTTTTACGTATGATCTATAGATCGAGTAAGCTTATCCACTAAAATACAACACCCTACATTACATACAACACACACAACACAACACAACACAACACAACACAACACAACCAAAAATAGAACTTGTTTCATTTTCAGCTCCTAAGCCTTCGAATCAAATACCAGGCGCCAAAAACTTAATTTAATTTCGTCCTTTTTCGTCTGGGTTAAAAGAAGCTGCTAGTTTTGGCCCCTTCCTTGCAATTTGTAAATTACCCTTGTTTCACTCTCGCCTCGAGATTTGGTTGGTGTTACGTAAGCAACCGCTAAATTCAGTACTGCACATATAGTTTTGTCAATTTTTGAGTATTTCAGGACTACTAAAATCCCATACATGTCCACTACCATAGCATGACTTACACCCGCAACTGCTGAAACCTACTAAACATGCCAAAATATTTGCACCGCTATATATATTACACCACAGATCATGGCATACCGATACAAACAAGGGTATATGCTTTCTTGGCAGGGTCCCGACTGATCCGTCTGTCGGTGCAAGAGGTTGATCATGGCGCTATTTTCTCTGCTGGCGCTGCTGTCGCTGGCGCTGCTGGCATTGGCAAGCTCGGGGTATTGGGCTGTATCAGCGACCGAGCAATGCCATTGGTGGACGCTGCGCTAAAATTCAGCCGTGAACTCATTGCAAAGGAGAGTAGCCCCGAGGGTCTGAGTCTGGGCCAATGGCAGACGAATAAGTACCGATAGCTATGACACAATGGCCAGGTAATTACCTCATAAGCCTCTCAGTGACTGTGGATTTTAAGGGTTTCAATTGCCAAGGCGTTGTGGCCAGCGTAGAAGTCAGTCGGTGTTCTTGGATTTACTTGGTGCTGGTGGGTTAGTAACATGGCGGACACTGAGTTTATATAGAAGTGTAGTAGTGTAGGGTAGCAGTGTAGCAGTGTAAAGTAGCAGTGTAGGGTAGTAGTGTAGTATATAGTGTAGTATATAGTATATAGTATATTATATAGTATAGTATAACAGCGTAGTATAACAGCGTAGAATATACTACTATACTGTATAGTAGTATATATACTGTTTGCAGTTTAACGTAGCAGCAAAAATATATCTTTGGATGCAGTAAACAATAACCAAGAAAAAAATTATTAATTGGGCTCAAATTAAGCCATTTCCCGTGCTGTTTCCAATTTGGTCTCTATTTCCATTGCCAAAACCAATTATAAAATCAATTTCAGTTCCCCCTGTTCACAGTGTTGATTTGTAATTGGCTGTCACGGCTACATTTGTTCCAGTAATTAGGTCTATTTATAACTAACAGGTTCTGACTTCACAGTTTGAAATCCCATTATATTCGTTTATAAATTTTGAAATTCCCCTGTTCCCTTATTCTTGGCATTTGCTGATTACTCTTTAAACCCCTATTATTAATAGTTAGTTTTCTTAGTATTATTTAGTTTTCTTAGTATTATTTAGTTTTCTTGTTTTCTTTAGTTTTCTTAGTTTTGTTTAGTTTTTACTTTTACTTTAACTATTTGTGTTGATTAAATGTTTAGATTATAAACATAAGAGAGACCATATTGCAATACCAGACTGCTCTACTATACTATACTGCTCTACTATACTATACTGCTCTACTATACTATACTGCTATACTGCTATACTGCTATACTGCTATACTGCTATACTATACTATACTACTATACTACTAGACCACTAGACCACTAGACCACTATACCATACTATATTACCATAACATTTTATACCATAGCATAATATGACAGACGTGTTATCAATTTTAAATAACTCAAATACAAATATGTCTTATCAAAACAATACCTCCAATAATATTACCACTAATAATAGTGGTAGCAACAATAGTATCAACATGCTCAATAATAAGATCGATAATATTGGCAATATTGGCAATATTGGCACTCATTCAATATTGCCATCCCCTCCGTTACATTTATTACATTCGCAACCAATTTCAATTCCTTCAAATAATAATTATAATAACTATAATTTCAATAATTTCAATAATCTGAACAACAGCAACTCCATCAACTCCCTCAACTCCATCAACTCTAACGGTAAACTTCCAAGTTTAAACTCAATATTGAATAAAATCCAAATGGAACAAAAATTGCCATTACCGAATCCAAACTTCAATTTGAACTTAGGTGCACAAAAAACCTATCCAATACCAAATTCTTCATCGCCAATCTCCTCAAATTCTTCAGTTTCTTCAAATAACTCAAATAACTCAAATACCTCAAATAAGTCTTCGGTTTCCTCGATCTCCTCAAACTCTTCAAATTCTTCGCCCTCCTTAAATGATATAACACAGCTTCGACTCATACAGCATCATCACCACCATCACCACTACTTTGAAGAAAATATTAATGCTTCAAACACACATCCAAACACAAAGTTCCCTTTACCACCTACAATTCTAAATCCGCCTGTCAATACTAATATGAATACCGCTATTAATACTAGTTTTAAAGAATACCCACGATCAATTATAAAATCAAAATCGGTAAAATCATTAAATCCGAGAACAACTTCGCCAACAAACATCATCGCCACCTCTGTGAGAAAATATAAGTGTAAAGTTTGTGAAAAAGCTTTCACTACTTCGGGTCATTTAGCAAGGCATAATAGAATTCATACAGGTGTTAAAAATCACATTTGCCCATTTATTGGTTGTGAGGCTAGATTTTCAAGACAAGATAACTGTATGCAACATTTTAAAACTCATTTGAATGGTAAAAAGGGCAGAAAGAAATTTAGATTGTAAATTTTTAGTTTAATATTTAATATGTTTTTTTGTAAATTAGATTTGGGTCTAATAATTAGTTAGTTTTATAATACAATATAATACATTATTCTTATGTTATACAATAATACATTATAATAAAATGATCAGTTACGAATATATAAATCTCCTGATTTACCAGAATCATAAAAAAAAAATAAACGAGCTCCAGAAAAAAAGAAAAATACGTCCACTAATTTTCATACTTTAAATATCAATCAGTTTCCAATATTTTTGCCGTATACTGTCTTTTTATTCACTAAGCTTATAAACTATCTATAACTAAATATGGCCGAAGATTCAACATCAGTGCTTGATCCATCATTACCGATCAGAGATCAAATGATTAAATTAATCAAACAAAAGCAAATCGAAATTTGCGAAGGTTTGGAATCTATAGAAACTGTTAAATTTAAACCTGATGAATGGGAACGTGGTAATAATGGTGGTGGTGGTAGATCGATGGTTTTAAAAGATGGTTCGGTTTTTGAGAAAGCCGGTGTTAATATTTCAATTGTCCATGGTGAACTACCACCAGGTGCAATTGAAAGAATGAAAAATGACCATAAAGATATTAAAACTTCAAGTAATGGTACAGTTAGATTTTTCGCCTGTGGCCTGAGTATGGTTTTACATCCAATTAATCCACACGCTCCTACCATGCATTTAAATTACAGATATTTTGAAATCATCAATCCTGATGATTCAATTCAAACTTGGTGGTTTGGTGGTGGTGCTGACTTAACTCCTTCTTATTTATATGTCGAAGATTGTCAATTATTTCACCAATCACATAAAGATGCTTTGGATAAATTCGATGTTGAACTATACCCAGCTTTTAAAAAATGGTGTGATGAGTACTTTTTCATCACACACAGAAACGAAACAAGAGGTATTGGTGGTATTTTTTACGATGATTTTAATAAATTTGACGCCCAAACCTGTTTACAAGTTTCAGAAAGCTGTTTCAACGCAATGTTGCCATCATATTTACCAATTATGAAAAGAAGAAAAGACTTGCCTTATACTAAAGAGGAAAAAGAATGGCAACAAATTAGAAGAGGTAGATACGTTGAATTTAATTTGGTCTACGATAGAGGTACTAAATTTGGTTTACAAACCCCGGGTTCGAGAGTCGAATCCATCTTAATGAGTATGCCAAAAACTGCAACTTGGTTATATGATAATCATCCCGACGAAGGCACAAGGGAAGCAGAATTAATTAAAGTTACTACCAACCCAGTTAACTGGGTTTAATCATTATAATGTGTCTAATAAGTATTTTGTATATAAAATCTAAATTTAATGTTATTATGAACTGTGAAAAATTAAAGGTACGCGAATTCTTCTCCTTATTAAAGGAGCTTTCTTGTTAAACAACTAACGAATTTTTTATTTTACCTACTTTCTTTACTCTGTTTACAATATAATAATATAACGAATTAAAGAATAATGTCAATACCAAAAAACAATTCTGGTCCCCTATCTCCACGTATAAAATCTCCAAATTGGTCAAATAGTATAAGGTCAAGATCAAATACTGAAACAAATATTAATAATAATAATGGTAACACTAATAACAATAAAAAATTAGATCCACCTGAAATTAATATTACAACAGATAAATCAATTACCAATACTAATACTAATAATATTATCAGCAGCAATGGTAATTTGGTAGATCAAAAGTTAAATAAAATTAGAAAACCGTCGATCTCTTTGCACACATCGGGTATTGAACATGTGTCATCAACGACATCTGCAAATCATAGAAGAACTCAATCAAATTTATCAACTCACTCAAGAAATAAGTCAAACAGTTTACCATTGAATTCAAATTTCACTCCAAGTAAAAAATTATCTGTTGTCACTGATCAAAATATTGAACAAAATTTAAAAGAAAATCTATCACCATCTTTAGCTTCTCCTTTAAAATCTCAACAGCAAGATTTTGATTTAGATAATTTTATAAATGAAAGTACTAATGGTCCATTGAATTTTGTCAGCAATAACCACAATAACACAGTAAATAATATTTCAATTGAAAATTTGAAATCTCCGATTAGAAAACTTTCATTCAATGATTCACAAAATAATTCATATATTGAAAATATTGATAATAATGACAATGATAGTATTGATGATTTTCATGATGATGATACGATTAAAGACTTTCAAATTTCTGATTCAAATTTTAAAAATTCAAACTTTCTACTGAAATGGTACTATATTTTGAAACAAAAATATCCAAATTTTGGAATTACAATCATTTCAATTGTAAGTTGGTATTGTTTTTCGATGAGTATTTCGGTTTATAATAGGTGGATGTTTTCATCATCAAGTTTGGATTTTAAATTCCCAATTATTATTACATCATTTCATCAATTAATCTTATTCATTCTATCATTAATTACACTTTTAATTTTCCCAAAGTTCAGATTAAATTATGATATAAATAATCGCTTGATTTATAATAAGGAAAGTAACCTTAACTTAAACAACTCTTCCACATCTGAAGATAGTGATATACAATTTAATAATGATAATGGGAATGTCACTGATAATGAGAGTGATATTGATATTGGTGAAAATTCTTACGCTACCACTAATAAAATGACCTATTTAATGCCAGTTAAAGAATATTTTCTACGTATTTTACCATGTTCAATTGCATCAGCTGGTGATATTGGTTTAGGTAATACATCGTTTAGATTTATAACATTATCGTTATATACAATGGTTAAAACATCTTCATTGGTTTTTGTATTAATTTGGGGGGTTTTATTTAAATTGGAAAAAATGACTTGGAGAATTTTATCCATTGTTTTAATAATGACATGCGGTGTTGGTATGATGATTTGGGGGCAACATGATCCAAATAGTGACATTTCATCAAGTTCAATCTCAATTTCATCTTCCTCTACATCAGCTTTACAAACCACTTCGACAATTTCAGCAAGTTTGATTGATTTAGATACAAGTGGAGTCTTTAGTACTAATGACAATAACAGCAATAATGACGGTGCAGAATTTTTACAATATGGTCAAGTAATTGATGATATGGCAGATTCCAATGATCAGGATTCAATTAAATTAATCAAAAAATTAATCAGAAAATCAACTGAAGCAGGTATTGTTAAACCAGCACATTTAATTGTTTTGGGTGTTACATTAGTTTTAATGTCATCATGTATGTCTGGTTTGAGATGGGCCTTAACGCAAATAATGTTAAAGAAAAATAAAAGAACAAAAAATCCAATTTTAACAATGATGTATTTATCACCGGCAATGTGTGTAATTTTATTTGTGTTTGGGTTAATTGTGGAAGGAATAATAAATTTTACAAATGCAGAAATTTGGGAATTAAAAGGATTTTTAACAACATGTATATTAATTTTAATTCCAGGATTTTTGGCATTCTTTATGACAATTTCCGAATATGTTTTGTTACAATATGCATCATTGTTAACATTATCAATTGCTGGAATTTTTAAAGAATTATTGACAATTTTTCTATCTTGGATTATTTTTGGTGATAAATTGAAATTTATAAATATTATTGGATTAGCTGTTACATTTGCAGATATTATTTGGTACAATATTTATAGATTCCAACAAACGGATGAAAGTGGTGGTAAAGTTGATGACAATGAATTTGTTGATATTGAATTAAATAGTATGACTAAATAATGTTTTTATCATTATAATAAATGCATGCGCCACATTTTGTTTATTTTTCATTTCTTCTAAAAATCGTCGAGAAATTTCTTATCTAATTTGTTATCTATGAAGTTACTTTCTAATTGTTATATTCGAATTACTTTTTTATAAGGATAATATAGATACACATATATATAATATAAGTAATATGACAAAATCATTTAAAAATAATAGAAATAAATCAAAATTTGAGCTCGATTATAATTATGGATCGGATTCAATTTTAAAAGATAATAATAAGGTTAATGAACTAAAAAATGAACAAACCGATTTTCCTGATGAATTAATAATTGGATCAAGATCAAATGAAAAATTAGAACTTAAGAATAAACAAAGAGAAGAAGACATTAAAAAAAATGAAACAAGAATTGCACGTACCAAATATCTTGGTTATTTGGATTATGCAAGAATGGAAAAAAAAAAAAAAAAACTTGCAAATGATGATCAAATTGATACCGAAAGTAAGGGTTTTAAAGATTTATCGATTAAATCATGGAATGTTTTCATTGGTTTTACTTGTATTAGAATAATTTCACCATTATTTTTAATTTTACATACTATAAGTATTATCTTTGTTTTTTGGAAAGTTTATGATTTCACATTTGATCAGGACTTAAATGATGCTATGCCATTTATCATGGTTCCAATTAGTTTAAATTTAATGTTAGTGCATTACATAAATAAATGGTTATTTAATAATAACTATTATAAGTTAAGACATTAAAGAGAAAAGATTTTTTTATAATAAAAGAAACTGCATGTGATAATAACGCATGCATCAACTGTATAATTATAGCGATAATACAGATAAAAGATAGATAGGTTGTATGACATCAGTAGTAGTAAAACAATAAAAAAAGGGTCAAATAGGTTAAATATGCCAAAGTGATCATGTAAATTGCTAAGATAGCAAACGAGGTGTAGCAATGACGTCATTTTTTTCCGAGGTGATTCTGCTTCATGAGTTGGTTATAACTATGTGTTTTAAAGGCTTTGATACAGTCAGTTCACCATCAATAATATAAATAGATATGATTATCCTCTATTTATTTAATAACTGTAAATCAGATAAACTTAAACTTAATTGAAGTAAAACAAATCATTTTATTAATTATCTACCAAAAATGAAAAATATTAACGAACCACATTTAACGAATGGTGAAATACCTTCTGCTTCTTTAACAACTGCACCAATATATCAATCATATTTAAATAATGATAATATTGATGATTTAAAACCACAGCCTAGAAGAAAGCGTGTTTCTTCATTATCATTATCAGATCAGTATGCAGGGTCATTACAGGGTTTAACAAAATTAGATAAAGAGCTAGAATCAATCCCAGTTCCAAAATTTTTATCGATCCCTGATAATACAATCAAGTTTAAAAAGGAAAGAATTGATCATGAAAGAATTTCTTCTTATGCATTTGCCTTTGACATTGATGGGGTTTTAGTTAAAGGGCCCGATACAATTGAAGATGCAAAAAAGGCTATAAAATATTTAAATGGTTATAATGAGTATAATATTCGTGTTCCTTACATTTTCGTTACAAATGGTGGTGGTAGACATGAAAAAAAACGTGCTGAAGAATTATCGAAAAGATTAGAATGTGAAATTACCGAAGATCAAATTATCCAAGGTCACACACCAATGAAAGATCTTGTAGGAATTTACGATAATGTTTTAGTTGTTGGTGGTGTTGGGGATACATGCCGTAAAGTTGCTGAAAACTATGGTTTTAAAAATGTTTTCATACCGTTGGATATTATGAATTGGGATCCATCTGTTACACCATATTATAACCTAACTGATGAAGATAAAGCATGTTGTAAGAAAGATGTTGATTTTTCTAAAATTAAATTTGATGCTGTTCTAGTTTTTGCTGATTCAAGAAACTGGGCTGCCGATCAACAAATCATTTTAGAACTTCTGATGTCAAAAGGCGGTTATATGGGTACAGTTTCAGAAACTTTTGACGATGGTCCTGGTATCTATTTTGCTCACTCAGATTTTGTCTGGTCAACAAATTACAAATTAGTTAGATATGGTATGGGTGCTTTACAAGTTTCAATTGCTGCTTTGTTTAGAGAACATACTGGTAAAGAGTTGGAAGTTACAAGATTCGGTAAACCACAAAGAGGTACTTTCAAATATGCAGAAAAAGTTCTAAAAAATTGGAGGAAAGATGTTTTAGAAGAGCATGTTGAAGAAAAGTCCTCAGTTGGTGATTCAACTTCAACGGATATTTTTTCAAATGATGATGATTTTAATAATAATTCAATTTCTAAGTCTGCTGTAATTTCGGATTCTGAAACTGATGATGATGATTGTGATGGTTTAACCATTCAGAAATTATCTCAGTTGAATTTGGACTTACCACCTCCATCAACAGTTTATTTCGTCGGTGATACTCCAGAATCAGATATCAGGTTTGCAAATTCTCATGATGAATCTTGGTATTCAATTTTAGTTAAAACTGGTGTTTATCAAGAAAATAGCATTCCAAAATATAAACCGAAACACATGTGTGGTAACGTTCTTGATGCTGTTAAATTTGCAGTTGAAAGGGAACATACAAAAGAATTGGAAGAATGGAACAAGAATGCTCTTGAAGGTAACTAAATTTAACGGTTTAAATTTTAATTTATTTTTTCATTTCTTTGGCTTGGTTTGGGTGATTAATATTTATTGATACAAGGTATATTAATATAAATAAAAAAAATAAAAAAAAACTATATTTTTCATTACATTAATAGTAGAATAAAGTGAATTTAATAAAAATATAATCGTAAAAACAAATGCTCTGGGCGAGAATCGAACTCGCGATCTTCAGATTATGAGACTAACGCCTTAACCGACTGGGCCACCAAAGCTTTTGTTGTGGAGCAATTTTTCTTGATAAGTTTAACATTAATGTTTTTTTGAAATATTGAGTGGTGAGGCCGTGAAAGATAAGTTAATGGCTAATTTGTCAGGTTTTAGAAAGAGTAAAAATTATGTCAATAATTTATTAATTCGTGTTTTAATTATAGTTTTGTAGGTAGGTATATACAACTATTATATAGCATTAATTAATTGATAATTTTATAAACTATTCAAGTTATAGGTTAAACGAATAGAATCTATTTATGTTCTTTTAAATATAAAATTGCTATTTATCAGTACTGAGCTTTCATCGATGTATTCATTGTTTTACCTTCATTAATGATCTCTTTAAATTCAATTTATTAATCAATAAGTAATTGAATTTCTCTCAGCTATTCACACATTTGCTACTATCTAATATTCCTGAGTTTGTTCACTTGCTACACTATATACCATCATAATACGTATTTATTTGATAATTGTTTATCCCTAAGAGTTAATTGTATGTGTTAAATATAACTTAATATATCAAACTGGGTTTATACTCATAGTTATTACTCAACTATTCTGTATTGTAATTTATAGCTTTATGTAAATTTAATGAAAACATATGTGGGTGAAACAAAGTTTCTCTTTGTCTCATTTATGAATGAAATAGTTTATATAAAGCTATAAATTACAATATATAATAGTTGAGCGACAACTATTAGAACATGTAAAATTAAAACTTTGGGATTAAACACTAATAAAAATAAAATACGCCATAACCCTTTTATTTCTACTCTCTTCTCTTCCTTTACTTCCCCGTTTTGCTTTTTGTCATATATATTGATATACATATAATGCTTTAAATGATTTTCTTCTCCTATTCTTATTCTCTTCAATATTTGTATTATATATTTACTTTAATAAGTACAAACAACTAATTTGAGTACGTAACCAGAACCCAATTTTAACTACCTATTTATATATAGTGATAGAGAGTTCCGCATTCGATATCATTATATGTAGCAAGTGACACACCGACTTGTATAATTTTAACTTGTGCCCTAAAAGTCTCGTTATTCGTAATTGAAACACATGTGATAGAATATCACGACTAGCTGGAGAATTAAGCCATTTTGTGATTGCTTCTCTAGTTGTGTCAGCATCAGCTTGTATGTTACAATGACCACCGATAGTCTCAGCGAAGACCATATAACTATACACCCCCTTACCATCTATCGTTAGAAAATATTCTACAGGATCGCAAGTTTCAAGATAACTGCCACCAGACATGACTGATTGAAAGAAGCTAACTATAGGAGAAGTATTAGCTATAATAATAGCAATTAATAGGAATGGTGCTACAAAGAGATAGCGTGGCATAAAGAAAAATCAAATGATTTCTAGTATTTGACAACAAACTCTTATGAACTATACCTTGGATGTATGTAAATAAGATATAAAAATGTAAACATAATTATCTTCAAATTCATTTTCTTCTTCACAATCTGCGCACAGTAATTTTCGCATTTATGTTATTTCTATATAGAAGAGAATTGATGTCATAATATATTTTAGTTATTATGCACAATATATGTTGTGATACGTGCTGTTAAGAGAAATGAGTCAATCTTAATTGTAACTTGACTTCTAATTTGTCAGATGTTAAAAGAGTGAAAATTATGTAAACAAATTCAATTGATAATATAGATATATCAATTAAATTACAAAATAGTTGAGCTCCTAATTTGATACAAGTAACTTATATTAAACTCTTTCGAATTAAATCCACTCAAAAAGACTTCGATCTAAACAAGTTTCCATTGGTTATATCCAAACAATTTAAATATTGCAAAAAAAAATGTTATTTATATAATAGTTCCAATGCAATAAAAGCTAATCATGATAAAATCAGCTTGTTAATGCTTGACAGATTTACGTTAAAAAAATATCTTTATTTTCCGATTATAGGGTATTTCCATTTAAGAAAGTTATAAGGACGCTATATATTATCATTAACTTTATCGGTTAGTGCTTGGCAACTAATATCATCATTGCCTATTAGATCAACATAGACTCTACTGTAATATTATCTTCGGTTATTTTATAAGGCTATATATGATCCAGTTTAAGAACAGATGATTGACAACAATAGATAAACCTAAAATAATCAACTATTAATCATTTTAAAAAAAAACACCAAGTTGAACATATTCTCCTCCTTTTAATTGAAAAATAAATTTTGTAAAAGAAGAGGATACTAATCAGAACATTAGAATGTAAGTTCTTTTAATTATTATATAATCCATAATTACAATAGTAGTCATCAATAAAAATTGTAGGTATATAAAATGTGGTGCTAAATAAATACTATATCAGATTTATTAAAGCGAAAAAAAATACTCGCTTGCATGTGAAATTTACATTATGATCACCTTCCTACTACTCATTACTAATTATTAACTATAATTGTTTAATGATCATATAAAATGCATAATAGAACATTAAGAAGCTCGAGAATATTACGTAGTTCGAATATTAATTATGAGCTACCAAGAAATTATAATGATTTTGAAAGCAGTGAAGGATTAGAACTTGAAACAGATAATGGAAGTGAGGATGATGGAAATGAAAATGGAAATGGAAATGAAAATGAAAGTGAAAATGAAAATGAAGAGGCAATTATACCAGAAGTTGATATTCCAGAGATGATTAATTTAGCAAATCAAATTATTAGAAATTCCCAATATGTTCATGATAATCAATTTTTAAATAATTCAAATAATGTTCAAATACGTTTCCCATTAATTAGAAACATAAGCGATGCGAGAGATATAATTGTGGAACATGAAAATTCAGGAGAATTAAATGAAGAATTTATATGGAATAGAATTAGACATAGTAACGAAGGCTTATCATTTGACGGGCAAAATTTACGTCAAGATATCAATGGGGAAAGAGAAAGAGAAAGAGAAAGACAAAGGGAGAGAGATAGAAATGATAATAGAACTAGAGGCTTAAGGTATGCAGATTCACAACCATTTTGGATGGAATTTGCAGGTATAATAACTGTGACCGTATTTATAATTGGAATCTATAAAATTTTTAAAAATGCATTAACAATTAGTTCATTTTCAAATTATATTTTACAAGATACATTTGAATTCATTGATTTTATGAAGATGAATGGTAATACATTTTTTAAAGGCACCAAAAATACATCATTAATTCGTAAATTTGGTAAGATCATTGATACTGAGTTTCCAAATTTAAGTACTAATAATAAAATACTATTAACATTACTAGTATTTTATTCATATACATTTTTTTCATCAAGTTTAATAATTGCAACATCACTATTTGCTACATTATGCTTAACGTTTTCAATTGTCATGAAATGGAGAAGTATTGGAGAATTTATCGTTTCAGTAATTGATAATGGTGAAGAGTGTGTATAAAAATTTATGTAACTAATAAATAATAAGAAAAATAATTTCCGCATTAAAAAAATTCTCGAGAATTCAGTTGTAAATACAAGAGCATTTCTTGTTATTTATCGTATCACGTTGGTTAATTAATAAAATGCCAAATAATAAAAGATCATTAAAAAATGTTGTTGAAACATCAAATAAAAGAGAAAAATCAAGTAATACATCAGCAATTGTTTTACAAAAAAGAAGGGAAGGTAGACAAAGGGCCAATGAAAAATTACAAACAAAATTAGAAGAAATTGGGATTAAAAGGACAGATATTGATAATGAGTTAAACTTTAGTTCAATTTCGATTATACCATTAATCAATCAAAAAAATTATTTCACAGATTATCTAAAAAAGGATGAACAGTTTAGAATGATTAGGTTAATGAAAGAACGTATAATGAATAAAATTAAAAATAAAAAAGATCTACAGAAAAATAAAAATAATACTAATAACAATGTTTCTAGTAACCAATTAGATAAACTTAAAGAAGAAACTAAATCTGCTACTGGAGAATTAGAAAGTGAAACAGATTTTGATGATGAGATTGAGGATGAAGAAGATGAAAATGATAGCAATAAAGAAAAAACGTTAATCTTTCAACCTGGATCTAATTTTATTAAATTTGGATTTTCTGATGATATTGAGCCAAAAATCATTGAAAACATAGTTGGATATAAATTAAAAAACGATGATTTAGTTGATGATAATCAAACTGAAAACAGAAACATTGATCCTAGAAGGGAAATTGAAATCAATATTGATGATGAAGATGATAAAACGATGGTCATTACCGATGAAACTTTTTTAAATAATAAAAAAAAGATAACAAATAACTTTAAAGAGAGAATGAGATACTATAAAAGAAGAATTTTACCAAATTCCAATGAGCAATGTTTTAATTTCAATAAGAAAATTAAATTTGAAAAAATTCAAGATTATAATGATATTCAAAAAATCGAATTTATTAAAACTGAGGATTTTGAAAAGGATTACATAATCGGCGAAGAAATTTATAAGATCGAAGATATCAATAAGTGGAAGATCAGATCTCCATTTTTGAATGGATCATTTAATGAATTTGATTTAAGTTATAAATCAAGGGAAGAAATTTTAAGTGATATTGAATTATTAATTGAAGATACAATGAATAAAAAATTCTCAATTGAAAAATTCAATAATATTAATGTCATTTTCGTGATACCAAATCTATATAAAAAATCTTACGTTGAATCAATGATGGAATTGTTACTAGTTAGAATGGGATTTAAGAATGTTTCATTAATTCAAGAAAGTATTGCATCAACTTTTGGTGCTGGTATTAGTTCAGGGTGTATTGTTGATATTGGTGCTAATAGCACTAAAATTTGTTGTTTAGAAGAAGGTTTAATTTTAGAGAATTCACAAATTGAACTAAATTATGGATCAAATGATTTAAGTAGATTTTTCATTAAAAACTTAATAATAAATCAATTCCCATATAAAGAAATTAACTTGGAGGATTTACAAGATTGGAAATTAAGTAATGAATTAAAGGAAGATCATTTAACATTCAATGATGCAAATGTCGCAATCCAACTGTTTAAATTCATTATACGTAAACCGAATATGATTTCAAAGAAATTTGAATTTAAATGTTTTGATGAAGTTATGATTTCATCAATGGGATTATTTTATCCGGAAATTTTCTTAGAAAGGGCTGATGATGATGATGATAACAACAATAACAATAATTCGATATTATTCGGTAAAACATTACCAATCAAAAAAGTTCATAAGGAAGGCATTTTTGAAAATAAATCGGGAAAATTTGAAGGCTATGACAACAAAGATCCAATTTCGTTTGTCCAAGAATTAGAGAAAGAAAATACACTAATTTGTGAGATGGAAACTGGTGAATTAATTGAAAGATTGATTAAATTTGAATCCAGTGGGTTCAAATTGAAAAGGAAGAGAGAAAGCAAGGATAAAGATGACGAAAACAATGATAGTAGTAGAAGTAAAGAAAATAGTTTGAAATTCAGAGAAAATATGACCCCATTAGATAAAGCGATTATTGAATCTATTACAGTTTCGAGTTTTAATGACCAACACAGAATGGACAAATTTTACTCCAATATTTTTATTGTTGGTGGCGGATCAAAGATTGAAGGATTGGACAACATCTTGGTTGATAGGATCCATATTAATAGAAACAAACTATTATCAAGTAATAAATTTGAAGAAATTTATAAGATGATTAAGAAATGGAAGTTTGAATATGAAGGTAAAGATATTAATAGCGGATTAAATGTTAATGGTAATAAGAGGGGAAAAAGGAAGGAAATTTTAGATGAAGATATCGATTCTGAAGAAGAAGAGGAAGAGAAGGAAAAGGAAAAGGAAAAGGAAAAGGAAAAGGAAAAGGAGAAGGGAAAGAAATCAAAAGAAGAAAGTAATTTAGAAGACAAGGACAAAGACAAGGACAATAAAGATAAAGATAATATCGAAATCGAAGAAAAGGAGGATTTCAAACTAAATAAGAAACAATTGAATGAAATCAATACTCTAATTAACTCAAGCAATAACATAGGAATAGAAATATTACCTAATTCTGATATTGATCCATCAATATTGGCATGGAAAGGTGGATCAGTTTACGCTAGGTTAAAGATTGTTGAAGAGATGTGGGTCAATAAAGATGATTGGGATATGTTAGGATCCAGAAGTTTGAAATATGCCAGTTTATTTAATTATTAGAGTACAACTATATACATAAGTATCGTTATCACTATCATAATCACTATCATTATCATTATCATAATCATTATCTAAATTCGGAGCGCATGGTCCGTGAAAATTCCCTTTCAGCGAATGAAATTAAATCCACCAAACCGACAACCTGTTTCGGGGGAAGCTCTGTGGTCCGTTTAGAGAAAATATGGTGTGTTTAGTAGATTATTTTGAATGGTAAAAATGTTTTATAATGATATTAACGACAATATACCATAACCAATATATATATAACTTCCCATATAAGCCCAAAACTAATCCAAAGTGTCCACCAACTCAGGTAATTCCACTGAAGCGATTTCAGGGGAGTCATTTAAAATCGCTTTAGTGGAAAAAACATCAGCGATTTCGCTTTCTTAACATAGTGGGCCTTTTTATTTACTTAATTACATATTTTATCACCATATTATTTTACCAGAGTTGTTTCTTTCTCTTTTATTCTTCTTTTTTACTTCCAGTTTTTATCCCCCCACTCGTGCACTCATTACTTTATATAATTAGTATAGACATTCCGTTACAATGTATAGAAGAGCCTTCTCAACTTCAAGATCTGTTAAGAATTATTCTGACACAATCAAGAATTTAAAAATTAATAAAGACACAAAGGTTATTTTCCAAGGTTTCACTGGTAGACAAGCAACATTCCATGCTCAACAAGCAATAGAATATGGTACCCAAATTGTTGGTGGTACCAACCCTAAAAAAGCTGGTCAAATGCATCTTGATAGACCGGTTTTCGCAACTGTTGCAGAAGCAATGAAACACACAGGTGCAACTGCTTCAGGTGTTTTCGTTCCACCTCCAATTGCTGCTTCTGCAGTTACTGAAGCAATTGAAGCTGAAATTCCTTTAGTTGTTTGCATTACTGAAGGTATACCTCAACAAGATATGTTAAGAATTTCTCAAATGTTAAAAACTCAATCAAAAACAAGAATGGTTGGTCCAAATTGTCCTGGTATTATTGCTCCTGGTCAATGTAAAATTGGTATTATGCCACAATCAATTCATAAAAGAGGTAAAATTGGTATTGTTTCAAGATCTGGTACCTTGACTTATGAAGCTGTTGCTCAAACAACCCAAGTTGGTTTAGGTCAAACTTTGGTTATTGGTATGGGTGGTGATCCATGTCCAGGTACAAATTTCATTGATGCTTTAACATTATTTTTACAAGATCCTGAAACCGAAGGTATCATTATGATTGGTGAAATTGGTGGTTCAGCTGAAGAAGAAGCAGCTGAGTTTTTGAAACAACATAATTTAACAAGAGATGTTCCAAAACCAGTTGTTTCGTTTATTGCTGGTCTTACAGCCCCACCTGGTAGAAGAATGGGTCATGCAGGTGCATTAATTTCAGGTGGTCAAGGTACTGCTCAATCAAAGATTGAAGCTTTAACTGCTGCTCAAGTTGAAGTTGTTCCTTCTCCTGGTAGATTAGGTAAAGCTTTATATGATCAATTCGTTGAAAGAAAGTTATTATAAATTAATTTGAATTTTTAGAAAGCAAAAAAAAATTAAAATTAAATTTGTGTATATATATATAATAAAAATTTAGATCTATTTATTAATTATCTTTTATTTTCTTTTATTTTTATTTTTATTTGATTTTAGTTTTTATCGATTATTCATCATAAAACCCTTTACATTTATTATTTATTATTTTTAAATTTTATTTACTAATATACTAGTTATATTAAATTATAAATTATAAATTACGATTTTTCATTACGAGTTTTTATTAAAATTATTTATTAAGATTATCTATTAAAGTTTTATTTAAGTTTAAATGTTTCTATTCTCCATTTCCAATTTTCTAATTCATTATGTAATTGAATAAATTTTTTAATTAATTTATTAACATATTCAATATTTTCTTTTCCATTTTCTTGGAAACCTTGTATCTCTTTGTATAGTTCATAATAATCTTTATAGTTTGCTTGAAATTTGAAGATTAATTTTTTAACATCATCAGGACTATTTAAACTAACCATTAATTTTGGTCCTTTTGGCAAATTAATTAATCTATTGTTATTAGAAACGTTAGTATTAACCTTTTCCTTTTCCGTTTCCTTTTCCGTTTCTTTTTCCCTTTCCCTTTCATCCTCCGAATAACTACTGATTGGTGATTCTTTTAACCCATTACTAAAACTCGTTATACTGGATGTTGTAGATGTATTTGAAATATCACTGATTGTTCTTTTTCTTTTACGAATTCCGCCATCCTTATTTTCAGTGGATCTTTTATTACCTTTACTATCTTTATTATTATTGTTATTGCCAGCTTCATCATCTTCTTCAATTTTCGGTGATTGATTTTTATTGTTTTCATTATTTAATTTACTACTTTGATACTCATTGAATGATTTTTTAATTCTATTTTTTTTAATATTATTATTACCTTCATCATCTGATTTATATCCGTCATCTGATAATGAATTATTTGATAGTTTTTCATTTTTAATTACTTTACTTTTAATTTCCTTAATTTCATTCTTTACCTCATTCTTAATCTCAGTCTTAAATTCATTTTTAAATTCATTTTTAAATTCATTCTTAATTTCAGTCTTAATTTCATCTTTAATTTCATTCCTAGCATTCCTAGCATCATTTTTAACATCATTTTTAACATCTTTCTTACCATTAGTCTTAACATCACTCTTAACATCACTCTTAACATTAGACTTAACATTAGCCTTGACATTAGCCTTGACATTAGCCTTAACATTAGCCTTAACATTGGTCTGAACATCATTCTTCACATTGGTCTTAATATCATTCTTAACATTATTCTTAACATCTTTCATAACATTAGTTTTAACATCATTACTAGCATTAGTTTTAACATCATTGTTAACATTACCTCTAATTTCATTCTTATGATCACCCTTAAGATCACTCTTAAGATCACTTTTAACATCATTTTTATAAACTTTTTCCTCCGTTGAAATATCTTTAATGTTATTACTGATCATCAATTTCAGTGGTTCATTTTTTAAATAACCTAATTTAATTAAGTAATCCTCTAAATAATTATTTGTATTTGACTTAATTAATAATAAATCATTCAAATTTAATTTATTATTTTTAGGATCTTTAATTTCATTTAAAACTTCAGCTATTAATGATTTATTTTTAAAAACTTTAACTAATTTTTCTTGATCGATTATTAAATCTTTAAAATTTTTAATAATATGTTCAATTACAGTTATTTTAAACCTGAAATATTCAATTTGTTTAAAGTCTATACCTTTCTCTTTATCTGGTTTATAATTAATTAAATTAATTCTATAATTTATATTACCTAAATTAATTGAATTTTTTTTATTAATTAATGTTGAATATAAGTCAATATTGTTTTCCTTTTTACCTGAAACTTTAACTAATTCATTATTGATTTTCAGGTTTGAAATTTTACCATCTTTAACTAAAATTTTTAATTTTTCTTTATTATTTAAATAGTTTGAAATAATCGTCATTAATTGTTCATTGTTCAATTTAATAATAGAGTTAAATTGTTGCAAATTATTTACTCTATCAATTGGTAATATAACTGTATTCTGTGGTGGCATTATATTAACTGACCTGTAATTATTAAGTATTCAGTTAAAGAAATACTATCTCTATTCTCCTTTCATAAGACCATTTATTAAATTTCGAGATACGCATACATCCGTACACCAAAGCTATTTAGATTCTCATTTACTTTAATTCATTCCTAAAATCGAATAATTGATTATCTCTATATATTTACAATAAATTTTATACCTTAATTACATCATTAAAAAATGGACCCATTTAATGAAGTTTATCAGGATGCAAATAAACAATTATCACTTTTAAAAATAACATCACCACAATCGTTAGAATTTAGTAACTTTAAAAATGAATTAATTGAAATTCTAAAAGATTTAGAGAATTCAATCGATGTAGTGAATCAATCAAAATTAAGGGCTTTAAATGGTAATGGTAATGACTCATTTCCAGAAATTACTAAAAATGAATTAAACTCAAGAAATGGAAAAATATTGGAGCTAAAAAGTGAATTTAATGAAATTTTAAAAAATACAAAAAATTTAGGTGGTAAATATAACGAAAATCCATTTGATGATAGTAATACATATGAGGATAATATAGATAATAATGAAGGAAATACAGATAATATAGATGGTAAAGCTTATAGAGAATATCATCAACAGTTATTGCAAGAACAAGATGATTTGATATCAAATGAATTAACGAAAAGTATTAATAATTTACATCAACAAGCAGTTACAATAGGTGACGAATTAGATTATCATTCAGATTTAATAAATCAAGTTGAAGAAGGAGTTGATAAACTAAATTTTAAAATTGTAAATACAGGATTAAAAAGGATAAATAAATTTTTACAAACAAACGAATTAGGCGGTAATTGTTGTATTGCAATTTTAATAGTTGTTTTAATAATTATTTTAGTTCTTTTAATAATTGTATAATAAATCTTCAATTTAAATACTATAATCACCGGATTTACCACCAGCTTTAGAAATTACTTTAATATTTGAAATAACCATACCTTTATCGACTGCTTTACACATATCATAAACTGTTAATAGAGAAATTTGAACGCCCATCAATGATTCCATTTCAACACCTGTCTTACCTTCACATTTAACTAAACATTCAACATTAATTTGATTTTCCGACTCATCAATTTCAAAGTCAATTTTAATTTTATTTAAATTAATTTGGTGACATAATGGTATAATATTACTAGTATTTTTAACACTCATTATACCTGCTATTCTTGAAACCGAAATAACATCTCCCTTTTTATTATTATTTTCTTTAATTAATTTAATTGATAAGTCATTACTAAATTTAATTGATCCAACTGAAATTGCAGTTCTGCTTGTAATCTTTTTATCTTGAATATCAACCATATTAGCTTCACCAGTTTCATTTAAATGAGATAATTTTGTTGAATAACATCTTTTCTGATTTCCTAAAAGCTTAGCTTTTTATTAAAAATAAATGTGTTAGTTAAAAATTTGTTTTCTTTTATCCTCCAATTAAAATCATTGGTCTATTTGGTAAACTATTCAATTCATTGATATCTGCGTGTTTTTCTTTTTTGTTTTTAACTGCAATTTTAATCTCATTTAAAATTTGATCATCTGTTAATCCATTGTTAATTAATTTCTTTAAATTGACCTCCTCGTTCCCGAATAGACAAACTTTTAAATTTCCATCGTTTGTTAATCTCAATCTTGTACAAGCAGAACAAAAATCTGATGTCATCGATGTTATGAAACCAATTTTACCTTTCATACCATTTATTTTAAAAATTTTAGCCGTATCTCCAGTTTTAAAATCTAATTGTTCCAATCTACCAAATTTATCTTCAATTATTTTTTTCATTTCAACATAACTAACTAATTTATTTTTTGACCATTTATTACCATCAAATGGCATATATTCAATAAATCTGATTTCGATATCTTTTTCTTTTGCTAATTCAACAAAATTCAATATTTCATCATCATTAATTCCTTTAATTATGACACAATTTATTTTAATTTTTAATCCATCATCTTTTAATTCAATTGCTTTTTTTAACGATTTTAAAACTGCAGTTAATCCATTTCTTCTTGTTATTAATAAAAACTTACCTTCAATTAATGTATCTAAACTCAAATTTAATCCAGTTAATCCACCAAATTTAACTAATTTTTCTAATTTCCTATTTAATGCTAAACCATTTGATGTAATACAAACTTCTTCAATTCCTTTGATATCCTTTAAATTTTTAACCAATTCAATTATATCTTTCCTAACTGTGGGTTCACCACCAGTTAATCTAATTTTACGAACGCCTGCTTTAGCAAAAAGCTCTGATAATTTAATAATTTCATTTGTGGTTAATAAATTTTCATCATTAGTTAATTTGACGCCTTCTTCTGGCATACAGTATGTACACCTGAGATTGCATCTTTCAGTGATACTAATTCTTAAATAATCGTGCTTTCTACTAAAATTATCAATTAAAAAATTTGATAATGGTAAAATTTCACTATTTAAATTTTTTAATTTTAAATCTGTTAATCTTGCAGAAGTTGTTAAAAGTCTTTTGAAAATTTTCATTATAGCAAAGAGTTCTGTAGGAAAAAAAATATAGTTAAAAGTTGATGAATAAAGGATTTAATAAAGAAAACAGGACAAGGAAACTGATAGACATTGAAATCTATCGGTCATTTTATATGGATGGATAAGACCGAACGCATTAAATTTTACACAAATTTTAATTTTTCCACAACCAATTTTGATTTTGATTTTAAATTTAGACCTCCAACTAATTCAATAAATGACAACGAATTTTAATCATATTAGACATATTCATAAAGATGCTGACGGTGAAGATATTAGCAGAAGGCCAAGCAGATTGGATACTTTAACGAACGCTCAAAAATTAGATGTTAGAGCACATCAAAGAACATATCAAGGTGCTTATACTAGAACCTGCCTTGGTTGTTTATCATTTTCATTATTGGTAATGAAACTTTTTTCAAAAGAATTTTCATCAATCGGAGTTGTTTTCCAAGTTTATTCATTATCAATTTGTTTGATTGGATATTTAAGATCAAAAAATATGGACCTATATTTTATAAATTTCAACAATAAAGATTGGTACAAAGAATATCAATGGGATCAAGATAATGACGGTGAAATTGATAATTGCTATTATTTTAAAACCAGTGGCAATCATGTTTTATGGTTAAGTGTAGTGAGTTTTATTTGTTATATTGTTTTATTTATTTTATTAGTGAGAATTTAGTATATACATGTATTAAGGATTTTGGGATGTGAAGTTTGATTGGTAAATCAACATTAAGAAGGTTAAGTAAATTGAAATATATACATTTGTATATTTGAAATTGATTAAGTATTAGCTATTAAGAATTAAGTTAACGCTATGAAGCCATTTCAGGCAATTTTAAAGATAAGAAAACAATTCATTTGATTTGATTGGATAATAGAACATGGAATAAGATATTGAATTTATTTACGTTTAAAGATGGTTATTTATAGTGCTTATAATAGTATATTAATATAATATTGGTATGATAAATATGGTAAATATGGTAAACATGGTCAAGTGGTGAAGATAGTAAAGGTGGTAAATATTAGTAACTTTATACTTAATAGTAATTTATATTCACAATCAAATACTTTGTTTTTTCAAATATAAACTAGCATTTAATTTATATTATTTTATATTATTTTATATTAATTTACATTAACTAAATTTTTATTATAAATAATTTTTAAATATGAATCTTGCATAAAAAAAAAACTAATTTACTCTTCTTTAACACCACCGGTACCAGAAATTTCAGCCTTTTCAATTGATGATTTATCAGTTTTGACATCACCACCGGTAAAACCAGATAATATGGATGGGGCAGCTTTGAATGGTCTTTTCAAGTCTCCAGTAGCTGGTTTACCAAATAAATGAATTGAAACAATATTTGATTCTAAAGCACCTTTCAGTGGCGAAATTGATTGCATAACTAAAGGATTTGCAAACTTCATATATAAATGCATAAAACCAGTCATAGCTAAACCTGTAAACACACCTTTAATTGCACCTTGGATTTGCTTCAAATCATAATCTTTGACAGTAGTTGTAACTAATTTTGGTTCTGTTTCACCAGACATTTTATTTGGTGGTTCAAGATATTTTAAAGTTGTTAAATCATTCTTGTTGATAATAACAAATCTAACGTAAACGTAAACAGCCAATGTTGCTAATGTACCGACTGCAAATGCAAGTCTGACATAAAATAAAACAGAAGGATTATCGAAATCTAATTTACGAGAAACTTGCATACCAACAAGCATTAAGACCAAGTTTGAAATTGCTGGATTCATATTGAATAATTTTTTGTTTAGAATCAATGAAATTAATGAAATTAATGAACTACTGAATTTATAGAACCTAAAGTTAAATCTCCAAAGATAAAGATGTTGTTGTTAACTGAAATTCAACTGGGCGCTCGAAAAAACTGAAAAATATTGAAAATCGCTGAAAAAACAAGGAAACAGAAAAAATTGACTTTTTGGAGGGCAAAAAAAAAAAGAATAAAATTGTGGATATACGAAGGCACGTGACTTGAGAAATAATTCAAGTCGAATTTTTCAACATGATTTTCTACTTTCATAGGTATGATTTATTTGCTGGTTTTTTGCTGATTTTGAACATATTACTGATTTTGAACATATTAAATGGTATTTCTTAAATGATATCAATACGAAATATCTCTACCAATATTTCTACGAATATTATAGATCATAGGTTTAAATTTCTACAATCAAGTTTAAATGAAATACGAAAAAATGCCATTCCAAAAATTAAATTAAATGAATTGGAGATGTTGAATTACAAACAGCAAGCTAGAATCAATCAACAATCAATACCAAATTTCACTCCTTTAATAAAATTGAATACTTCAAATGATTTATCGGAATATCTGTTGAATAAAAATTTAAATTTTGAAGATTCATTAGTTGAATTATGGGTAGATCCATTCTTGACTAAAAAGCAATTCTATTCATTACCACAATTTCCTTCAAATGAGTTAGTTTCAGAAAAAGACATTTTAAATTTGAATGATGGTGCTGAAATTAATAATTACGTTCAGAATTTAACAGGTCACTCATTCAAAGAAAACAGAACTGAATATTTAAAAATCAATAAGATAATTGACATGCTATTTAAGAACAAACCAGAATTCTTAGATTCGGATTCAATTACTAAAATTATTAAAATGTTTTCATTTTCATATGATTTTGATAAAATTTTCAAAATTTTAGTATTGGTTGATAACAAGTATTTTAAGAAGTTTAACGAAAATGATAATAATAATAACAATGATAAGAACATCATACTAATTTACAACTTGATTTTGAGTAGATTAATTAAATCAAATAAAAAATTTAAATTCAATAAATCTCTAAAAATATTAGATAAATTTGAAAATAATGAAACTACGTTAAATATTTTATTGAATTCCATTAATGACAAAGAACAAATTTTGAAAATTTTGAATAAATTTGAACAAAATTTAATTCCAAGTTTTTACAATAAACAATTATTAATCAAATTAAATTGTTTAGATCAAAATATTGATAATATTGAAAAATCAAATTTTACTAATCTTGAAAAATCAATTATTTTAGGTTGTAATGTTGGTTATAAATTAGAATCCACTAATGATATTAAAACTACAATTAGTGAATGGTTACTACTAACCCAAAAACATAATTGTGAATTAAGTTTAAATGGTATATTTTTCATTTTAGGTAGTATGTTAGGCAAGATAGGTAATTTACCGTTTGGAATTGCCTTAGCTAATTATTTTAATAAAAAGAATCAATTTAATAATCGTCAAGAATCTTTGGTAAATTTAATGATTTTGAATTGTTTAATAGAGAATAAAAATATGAATATGGGTAATACCAATAAAAATTGGGAAAAATTAGTCATTTATTATTTCGGGATTTGCGAAACTTCTGGATTATTTAAAGAAAAAATTCAATCAATTAAAAATCATTTAGATTCTACGATGTTGGTTAATGTTAATAACAAATTAACAATGATGGAAAGGGAGAAAGTTCGAAAAATAATTTCATCTTTGGATTGGATGGACACTGAACCAACTTGGGATCTTATGGAAAACAGTATAAGATTCCGTAAAGCATGTAATTACGTGGGAGGTATATCGATATTACCAAGTTTAATAGACACAAACATCACAGCGATTGATAACGTTAACGTTAGTGACATTAGAGATTCAGATGTGGCGTATGACACTTTTAAATAACCGAGAGGGGGAAGCTTCTGTGCTGCGCCACATGGTGAATACACGAAAATTTAAAATTTCTTTGTTTAATTGTTTGTTTACTTGTTTTTTGTACTGTAGTTTAGGTTAATCCACACACAACAGTTATATAATGAACAACGACAATATAGGTTTAACGGAAATGACTCCGTCAACGCTAAACAAAACGGCATTCCCATTGAATTCAAAGAAAAGAGTGTTGTATTCACCGAATTCAAATTCTTCAACACCAAGACCATCACAAAGACATAGATTAGACCAAAAACAACGAAATACACAAGCGGGGGAAGATTATGAAGAAGAAGACAATGAAGAAGAAGAGGGTAGTGAAATAGATAGTAACTATGATGATAAATATATTGAAAATAAGAATTGTAATATTCACCAAAGATCGTTATCTCAACCAAAAAGAAGTCCAATTGAGAAACTTAGGATGTTAGCGTCACCAAGTTCATTAAATAAAAAAGTCACGTTGCGTAGAAGTACAGGTTTTTTAAACTTGTCAATTGAAACAAGTCCAAATACTCAAAGGATTGTTAAGAAATTAAGTTCTAAAGATGCAATGATGAAGTCTTTTAATGATTTGAATTTTAGTTCAAATGAAAACAATGAGAATAAAATTCCACATAAAAATAATGAAAATAAACATAATCAATTAACTCCAATTTCTGCTTCGACCTCTCCATTTTTAAAAATATCTTCGAAAAAAAATAAATCCTCAAAATTAAATAGATTATTTACAAATAATCCTTTGGATTCTGAACCTTTCAATAATTTAAATGATAACTCACCTTCAAAAAATGCATATAATAAACAACCGAATACAATAAATTTAATAAATACTAGCATTGATAATTCATGCAATTCAAATAATAATGTTACAATTAATAATAACAACAAAACTCCATTTACAATACCTTCAACAGGTTTTATAACTCCTGCATCATTTAAATCAGTGAAACCTTTACAAACTGCATTTTCTTCAACGGGTTTACAAAGTAAAAAATCAATTAAAACTTCAGTTAAATTAATGCCCGAAACTCCATGTAAAAAACCTCCACATTCAATTGTTGATGTCAATGGTTCATTTGCAGGAATAACTTTAAATAATTCAGCATCTTCAAATAATAATAGCTTGAAAAATTTAATAGAAAAAAAGTCTTCAATAAATCATAATCTAAAAACCAATACGAGTACAACCACCATCACCAACAACAATAATAATAATAATTCTAACAGCAAGCCTATAAATAAAGCAATAAATACATCAGATTTACAAAGTTGTATTTTGAGATTTACCAATGAATTTGATGATTTATATGATGAAAATGATAATTCGAGTACATCAATTTTCACCGATGAAGATGAAAAAAAATCAAGTAAAATTGCTAATATGATTGATAACAATAGTGATGATGTTCAAATGTTTGAGGAAGTTGAAGAAATGCCACAAACCCCAACAAAATTGAATCCAGGTTTAGTAAATCAAAAAAATCAATTACTTTCACAACTTCAGAAACAACAATCTGAAACTCCCACTAAAAAACCTTTGAATTATTGGCAACGTGCAAATTCACAAAATCCTTCAGCAAGTTCATTAATTAATAATAAAAATAATTTTATGGAAAACAATTTACCATCATTTGCACCACCATCGTTAAAATTATCATCAACAAATTCAAATTCAACTTCGAATTCACCTCGTACGCCAATTGAATTTTCTTTCAATAATAATACTCAACCTACTTTACAGCTATATTTACAACAACAGTATCAATTATCTTCAGCAAATAGTAATTCAAACAGTACGCTTATTCAACAACCGCACCCAGAATTACTACCGCCACCACTACAGCCACATCAATTAGAACCTTCAAAACCACTCGTATCACAATATGTTAAACAACCGATTGTTGATAATCATTTACTTTCAAAATTTGGTAATTGTGAGTTAATTGGTACAGGAGAATTTTCAATTGTTTATGAAATTCAGTTTGAAGGCTATAAATATGCTGTTAAAAGAACTAAAAATAAAGTTGGTGGACCTAAAACAAGACTACGAAAATTTGAAGAAGTAGAAATTTTAAAAAAATTAAATGAAAATTTTAATGATGGTAACGATTATATTTTAAATTTAATAAGTTATTGGGAATTTAATAACTATCTTTACATAATGACAGATTTTTGTGAAAATGGGTCATTGGATAAATTTTTGATTGATAATGGTAAAATCTCAAAATTAGACGAATGGAGAGTTTGGAAAATTTTATTTGAAATTTTAATGGGATTAAAGTATATTCACTCTTGTGATATTTTGCATTTAGATTTAAAACCCGCAAACATTTTTATTACATTTGATGGTACATTGAAAATTGGTGATTTTGGTGTGGGTTGTAAATTGCCAATTCCACCATATTTTGATAGAGAAGGTGATAGAGAATATATTGCACCAGAAATAATTTCAAAACACTTTTATTCAAAATCTGCCGACATTTTTAGTGTTGGATTAATAATGGTTGAAATTGCAGCAAATATAATTTTGCCAGATAATGGTACATCATGGCAAAAATTGCGTTCAGGCGATTTAACAGATGCAGGAAAACTATCTTCAAGTGATTTGACAGATTTGGATAACAGTCTATTTTCGGAAAGTATTAAAACTGTTGGTACAACATTAACAGGCATTAGTATTAATAATGTTTTAAATAAAAAGAAAATTCCAATTTGGGCTCCAAGTTGGTTTTTTAATACTTCAAGTTCTTTAGATAAATTAGTTACATGGATGATTAATCCAAATCCAGCAGAAAGACCGAGTACATCAAAGATCTTGGATAGTTATGAAGTTGGATTAGTGGAAATTAGACGTAAAAGTGGTGCTACAATTTACGAAGGTGATTTTGGTCCTGCCGTTGGTAAAGAAGAATTAGAAAGGGAATTAAACGTTTTATCCGAAAGAGGATGTTATAAATTAAGTGATCTATAACTTAAATTATTGTACTATATTATTTATTAACTGTATATTTTTGAAATATTTAATTTAAATGACTATTTTTGTCAGGTTACTTTATGAATGTAAATTACTGAAATATTTTATTAACCATTATCCGTGAGTTTTCCTAGCTTGAATATCTATATGGATAACCGAATATGACTTAGTATTCCTATAATCTCATGGAGTAGCAAATAATAAACATTTCTAGACTCTGCAAGCCCACCAAAACTGAAAATACGATCTATTCACATAAAAACATAATTTGCTGAGAAAACGGTTATGAAGAAATCCAATACGCACATTCTTCGCCTCAATTAGCCGTGCTGTTTTGATCAATTGTTTCTATAATTACTTTATATTAGATGTTTTAATATGCCAAATAATTCCGAAGAATCCAGCCGGAAAAGATATAGACCTTCATTTGTTTGTAAAACATGCAGAAGAAAAAAAATTAAATGTGACAAACAATTACCTTGTAATAATTGTGTTAAATCTGGTATTGGAAATTGTTGTGAATATAATTCCCCAGATATTTCACATTTATGGGCTACATCAGATAGAAGTAATGATATATTAAATATAAAGACAAAAACAAGTACAATTGCAAACACGGATATTAATAACAATTTGCATGCAGATACAGATAAAACTGCATCAACGTCTTCATCGAAATTCATGAACATATTTCTTTCACAACGTATCAATGACGGTTATATGAATGTTAATCCAGAATCAAATACAACACCAAATTCTATACAGAATCCGAAACCAGCACGGAAAGCAAAAGTAAAATCTAACTTTTTACCGAAGGCAAATGAAATTACAAATACAAATACAAATACAACCGCAAAATACGAATTATCCAATGAAATGGAAACACTTAAACAACAGGTTAAAAGACTTGAAACACTAATTTCAAATCAACATAATTTCAGCACTGAAAAACAGTCAGAATCAAGTATGAAAGTAATTCATCAAGATGCAGAAAATGAAGTGATGAAAAATTACCCAGAATATAGATCATCGTCATTATTTAGTATGAAAATTCCAAATTTGAAAAAACCAGTTTTACTTACTAAAAATAATCGTGTTGAATATTGTGGTCCACTATCATTACAAGGTATTGTTGAGAATAATAAACGATATCTGAAATTTAAAAGTTCAATGACAAATATCATTGAACTAAATAAATCTGCATGGCAAAAATCACATTCAGATACTTCAACCTTTGATCCATTAAAAATGATTAATGGACAGTATGAACAAGAAGAAATTGATGAATTAATTAGCACATATTTCTTACCATACTGTGGGGCATTTGAGGAGAGAGTTGATTACTTTGAAAAAGAACTACATCCATTATTATTTTTTAATTTTTTACCAATGACAGAAATTTTATCATCATTTAAAAAATTGTTCCCAAAAAATAATTTTACAAATAAGTATAGTTTTCTTAAGCCAGATGATGTTATGGAGTATTCAAATATTTCATTGATGGCAAGTATAATGAGGTTAGTTAATGTCTTCACGGAATATAACGAAAAGTATAATTTTCTCCATGAATTTGAGGATATTGATGGATCATTAAACAAACTAGCATTGAGAACTTTAAGTTTTTCAAATTTTAGGGATAATAACAATATTGTTACATTAAGCGCACTAATAACTGTTAGAGCAAATTTGTTTGTTCTAGGTATACCTATTGATGATTTGAGAGCTGATGCAGGTAGTTACCCATTTTTTAAATTGAGTTTACAGATGTGTTATAAAATGGGTATACATATTTCAAGTTTACCATTTAAATCATCTCAAATCCTAGTTGATAAAATTTGGAGTTATATGCAAATTCTTGATGGAATTTACTCTATTCATCTAGGCTTACCGCTATTAATTAATTATGATTTTTGTAATCCAAGATTAATTAATGAATGGGAACCATTCGTTTTGAATTTAAGACTTATTTCAAAAGAATTCGCATCTGTCAAACCAATTAGTATTAATGAAATTATTAATTTCATGGATAAACTCATTTCACTTATTTCAAATTTCCCAAGTTTTAGTGATATTATAAGTGATAAATCTCAGACACCATACCAATCTAGCATTACATTTTTAGCAAAATCTGTTTTTTTAGAAGTTTATCAAAGATTATGTTTGAAATTAAGATATTCTTTAGAGGATTTAAATAATTTCCCAAAAGAATTAATTAATGAAGAAATTTTGAAGAGTTTTGACATTATCAATAAAAAGTGTGAAGTTCAGTTGATTATTTGTTTTGTGTTAACTTTAGATTTAATGAAAATGATTTGTAATGGTAATACAGTTTTCAATTCTGAATCCGTTAAATCGATGATTTTTTTAAGAAATATGTTTAATAAGTTTATAAGAAATTCATCAAAAACTGTCATCAGCTATTTAGTTTTTCAAGATGTTTCAGAGTGGAGTTTTAAAGAGTCTGAAGATAATGAAAATAATGAAGATAATGGAACTAGTAACGATGATGAGAATGCAACTGTTAAAGATTTATCAATTGATCAAATTGAATCTGTATTATCTACAAAATTAGATGATATTAATCCGAATAGCTTAAATCTAAAACCATTTAAAAGGTTGCTGACAGATTTTGGTCAAATTGTTAAATATTTAACTGATTTTTATAATTCAGTTGTCGATAAACCAGCGTTGACAGAAACTTATCTATTTTTCGTTCAATTTAAATTTCTTCTTACATTATGTGTTATGTTAGATACAATGAATGAATATAAAGGTCTGTCAAGCAACGGGAAAATAACTTCTGAAGATTGGAAAACAATTCTTAATGAAACTAAAAGTCGCCTTGAAGTTAATACCAGTGTAGGCAGTCTAGATAAGCAAGTTAATCTGGACTCGCCATGGAATTTTGTAAAAATGTTCTGGGGCGAAGACAATCAAGGAGAAGATTTAATGAATTTATTTGGTATTGAAATGGATTATGGTGTTACAGACAGTACAGTTATGGAAGACATAAATCATACAAATATTAGTGATGTTAATGTGAACATCAATGCTCAGCTTAAAGATGAAGTTAATAACGCGTTTGGAATTGCTGATAACACCGCTAATAACCGGGATGATCATGAAGTAGATGGCAAAGCTGAAAATAAAAATAAAAACGATACACAGTTTTACCAAACATTTTTCTGATAGCATTAATAAAGGGTTAATAAAGCGTTTAAGTTTTTACTAACAGAGAAAGTAAGAAGGTAATGGGAATATATTTAACATGAAGTTAATGATACGTATATAGTTATATTTGTTTACCTCTTTCACTATAGGTTTTAATAATTGTTAAAAAGAGATGCTTCAACACTTTTTTCAAATTCATATGCTTTCTCAAAATCTGGCATATATTCTTTCTTCACTCTTCAGCATTAATCAGTTTTGGTTCTATACCTTTCGGTTTTTTCATGCCATTTTCGAAACTTAATCTTTGTTTACAACTACTTCGAATCTGGTTGGATTTCTCTTACGATCGTACTTTTGTTGTTTGGAGGATGATCCGGTCTCTGCATCTACTTTCAAAAGCTTTTCCAGATTTCATTCCACAAATGTTTCTGAAATCTACCAAGCCAATGCATTCAACAAAGACTCCTTTTCACACGAATTTTTAATAATTTTTCATATTCTTTGATGTGACCAAATTTGCTTAACGAGTAAGTAATCACAAATTGAAATAAGACTTGCCTTATTATTAACGAATTCCAGTTCCTTTTAAATCCCTGTAGGATCGAGGTCAGTTTTATTGGTTCAGCGGCTTTGTCAAAAACTGGGAATCCTAAAGTATGTACACTGAAATGACATAAACTCTTTTCCTGTCAGCAACATCCAATTCCTTATCAACGTTAATAAATGATCATCTTACGCATCGAAAGTTATTTTTGTATCGGACTTTTAGCAGTGAAACTATATCTTGCATGAGCTGTGTCTTTACTACCGAAAGCTCTAGAGCCAAAAATATCTACAAGGGAGTAAAGTATTTAGATTATTAGGGCGAACAACATTCTTAGCAAGCGATAATTAAAATGCTTTCTTATGATGGTAGGCAGGATATTAAGAATTATAGCCAATTGTGGAACCTTTAGTTTGCAACAAACATACAAACTTTTTTTTAATAAGCTTCAACATGTTCCATAACAAATAAAAGCGAGTCTCATTATGAGCCATTAAAAATAAAATAAGATCTTAGTTGATGAAATCAGAAATTAGAAAAGCAAAAAAAATACAGAACGGGGAAAACGAAGGAAAAAAAAATTTTGAGAAATTTTATCCTTTTTCAAATAATTTCAAGTTGACTCTCCTATCTACAACAGCAATTGTCAGCTTATCCATACTTATCAATAATCACCACACCAATAACTATTTAACACCAATATCTCCAAAATTAAAATAATTATTTGAGTTTATTATGCCGAATATAAATTCTACTAATGTGTCTCAAACACAGCTGTCAAGACAAAGGGCAACTGTTACTTTTGGCTCTGATGATACTGCTTTAGCATCAAAAAAGAATTCAATTTTAACAACTGCACAGGCAACTGAAGAACGTTCTAATTCTAATTCAAATACTAATTCTAGTCCAAATTCGAACACAAACACGAATCCAAATACAAATTCTTCAAGAACAATGTCGAATATTTCACTTGAAGAAGATATGTTGCCCTCTCCAAGCGTTATTGCTATGTCAAATTTAAGATGTCCTTCTCCTCCTCCAATTTTACAACATCCAAAACCATCAGCTCGAAGTGTTGATCCTTCAAATTTAGTTCCAGATTCATCAAGAAATAATTTTATTCCATCCAAAAATGAGGAAATAATCAATAATAATTCTATTTCTAAAGTTTTAAACAACCCTATCACTAATCATAAACCAACTGTTAGAATCGAATCTCCAGCATCATCAATTTCTTCAACAATTAGTAATACTGCTCCACATTTAAGAGGTAGAGTTGCAGCTCATGCAATTTCAGCTGCTGTAGCAGCTCAAATTGCAAGAGAAAAAATTCAAAGTCCAGATAGGAAACCTCAAGAAATTGATCAAAACACTATTGAAACATCTCCAAATAATAATGTTTCAAAGTTAACTGAAAGTATAAAGCAAGGTGCTAATCAAGGTGTTCATCAAAGAGCGCCTTCAATTCATGCACATTTTTATATTGAAGATACTTTAAAGCACCCAGCAACTAGATCCCGTAGTGGCTCAGGTTCAACTCATGATGGTTTAAGATCCCCATTGGATCCAACCAGTCAATTTCCTTCGAATGCAGTAATTCAAGCAGGGTTAGCGGCTAATATATCGTCAGCAAATAGTTCAAAAAATATAGTTAGTTCAAATTCACATACCAATGGAGGTAATACAACTCCTGTTATTGGTAGTGGAACATCATCAACCTTCACACCGACTAGCACTGCAACGCCCGTAAATGTTAATGCAAGATTACCACATGATGATGGTAAACTACATATTTTATTTGGTGCATGTGGCTCAGTTTCAATTAAGAAGACAAGACTAATTATTAATAAATTAGAAGAAATTTATAAAGATAAGGTTTCAATTCAATTAATATTAACAAAGGCGTCGGAACATTTTGTGTCACGTGGTGAATTTCCTTCAAATGTTTTACTTTGGAAAGATAAGGATGAATGGTCAACTTGGAATAATAGAACAGATCCTGTTTTACATATCGAATTAAGGAGATGGGCAGATATTTTAATTATCGCACCTTTAACCGCAAACACTTTAAGTAAGATTGCATTAGGTTTATGTGATAATTTATTAACGAATGTTGTGCGAGCTTGGAATACTCAATATCCAATCGTACTTGCACCTGCAATGGTTTCATTTGCCTATACGTCTGCCGTTACTAAAAGGCATGCTAAAACAATTAAGGAAGACATGAAATGGATTGAAATTTTAAAACCAACAGAAAAAGTTGTTAGTAGTTATGGTGAAATTGGTATGGGTGGTATGATGGATTGGAATGAAATAGTGGATAAGATTGTTCAGAAATTAGGAGGATATCCTGATGAAGAAGATGAAGAAGATGAAGATGAGGACGATAAAGACAAAGTAAAAAGCAACGATGATGATGACGATGAGGACGACGACGACGACGACGATGATGATGATGATGATGATGATGATGATGATGATGACGACGACGATGAAAATAACGATATTGGAGACGGCAGTGAAAACTCTACAAATGTTTTAGGAGTGAGGAAGATAACTGTTGCAGAGGAAGAAGCCATTGAAGCGAGCTAGAATAGAAAATCATCAAAATATATTAATATATTAATTAATTTAGTTAAATCTTATAGTCAAAACCAAGATATATAGGCATTAAAAAAAGCTTATATTTCATATTGGCTTTAGGACTTCGATAAATGATGAAAATTATATCATAAGTCTTGGGGATTCTAAAGAAAATACATGCAAGTCTATAACTTGTATCTATAGGTTGGCACAAGGAGGTAAACACTGTTTATATTTATGACTGCACAAGGAAAAAAACAAGTCAATATTTTGAATCCCTAATGGCAAATTATCAAGGTCAATCTAGATTTCTCAGGTCGTCTATGCTCTGATGGTTTCTAATTTGTACTGAAGTATCTTCTTCAGGTACGATTATGCTTACTAATAAATGTTTAATAATTTTTATAAACATTTATACGATTTTTACTAGTAAATTTGATTCGATAATCAATTCCATTAAAAACCGCCTAAAACTGCTGTGGTTTCGAATATTATCATAATTAAATTTAACCAATTTCACTGTTGAATTATAAGTATGATAATATAAGAATGTGAGGATTATCCCGTAGCATTGATAATTAGTTTTATCTTTACCTCAAAAGATTCATGACAAATGCAAAAACCGAATATAACGAGATCGCGTCAATTTTTTTTAGTAATTTACTGTTTACCAATTTTGTTATAAGTTTATAATAATTTTTTTCAACTTATACATATATCATAGATAAACTTAGTGAGGTCTTTTAATGATTATATTAGTTCCTTTTAAGCAAAATAACGAAAGCTCAAATATTCAAAAAATAACTACTTTGGAATTGGTTAAGATTATTTTACAGTTCTCAGATAAATCCATTCAATTGAAAATACTTGGGTTTTTATCAATATCTCAATTAATTTCAATTTTATCAGGTATAACAAAGAATCATGAAGATGATGAATTTTATGATTTTGATGAATTTTCAGATCAATTGAAGCAGTTATATTTGGTTGTTATTGAATCAATAAACAAATTCCCATGTGTAAAATTTGTTGACTCATTAACTTCAAAAACTAATGAGAACGATCAGACTGATGATGATGATGATCAGTTTTCCGATCATTCGTCATATTATGAACTATCAATAACATCTCAAGAATATGATTTTTTTTTAGAATATCTAATGGATATTCCAGATAATAAAATAAAATTAAAATTAATAGACATTAAAACTAAACATTTTACTAAAATTTATGATGTTGTTAAATTTTATTCAAGTGGAATTAAAATTAATAATGAAGAGTTGACAGTTATTGGATTTTCAAAACAATTACTTGATAAATTAAAAATTTTAACATTAATTAATTATGAAAATTTTGAATCTTTTAAACAATTTAATTTTGAAAAGCTGGATGTTTATGGTAATGAAGTTGACATGAATAGTATTGAGCTATTAATTAAGCAAGGTAAGCGCTTAAAGAAAGTTTTTTTCAAAGGTAGATTAAAAGAATTAACTCCTTTAAATATACCTGATCATATTGAAATTGTCTATGATTTAATAGCATTGAATAAAATTAGTGTTAGTGAAATCGAACATTTCGGTAACAATAAATTTAAATCATTATATTTAAATATTACTGAAATTTGTGATTTTGAGCTTGAGTGGGCTTTAATTAATATGAAGAATTTAGAATCACTCTATATTTCAAATAATGTCCCCGAAAAACCATTTATTATCAATAGCATTGATTCTTTAAAAAATTTAAAATTAAGAAAACTGACTTTACAAAATTGTGAAATTGTTTCAAATGTTGATTCATCCAAGATTTTAATTTTAGATCTACAAATTTTAACTTTAATTAATTGCAAAATTAACATCTCAATGTTAAATTTTCTAAAAAACAGCAATAATTTGAACGAATTTTATTTGATTGATTGTTCTATTAGCTGGGATAGTTATATTCAATTACCTCAAAGATTAAAAAAATTCTCATTCTATAATGAAAATGCGGTTGAATGTAAAGATTTAATCATCGTTACATATGATAAATATGAAAGTAGAGATTATGGACTAAGAAATATGACATTAGACTTAAATTCTCAGTTGATGGAATTAAAAACTCCATATAATAAACAAATTAGTATTTTAAAATTAAATCATGACCATAATACAAATATTGAATTAAATTTATTAAAATTTCCAGTTAATATTTCAAGTATTGAATTTACAGTCTATCCAAATTTTTCTCCTTCAAATTTTGGCACAATTGACTTGTCATCTTTGGTTAATTTGAAAGAGGTAATTATTAATTTATGTGCATATGGTCAGACATATTATAAACCAATAAATTTAGTAAAAATTGATGGAGTTGATTATGCTTTAAATTATGTGAATATGTGTTCTACAAACACCAAGGGCTTTACAGATATATTCAATAATAAATATGAATCTCAAGAATCTAGTGATGATAGTTTTAATAATACTACAAGTTCAAGTTTTTCTTCGGAAAATTCGTCATCGGAAGAAGATAATAACGAAGATGGAGACTATGAATTAAGTGGAAATGGAAATACAATCAACAATACGATTGAAATTGATAATCAAAATATCACCATTGACCTAAATGAAGACAGAAAACGTTCTAATTCTAAATCACTTCAACGGAAACCCAAAGCTAGAAAAACTTCATCAAATAAATTGGATAAATCATTAAAGCCCAACAAAGATGTTGATATCAATGAGAATTTTCCAAAACAACCACGTCGTAATATTCTTAATAATGAAGATAAATTATCACAATCTTCAGAAGATACAAAAGATTTATTAAAACCTTATTTATGTGACATTTGTAATAAATCATTTGCAAGAAGAGAAAATTACAAACGACATTCGGTTACTCATACTGATTCAAAACTTCATACTTGTGGGACATGTGGTAAAGGCTTCAGGAGATCAGGTCATTTGAGAAATCATATTGCTCGTTGTTTATCTTCATCCAATGGTGTTCCATATGTATTACCAAAAAATGCTAAACCACGTCATAATGCGATGAATGACAAAGAAAGTACTTTACTATCACTTCATGAAACGAAAAAAAATGACGAAAAGTTAAGTCAAGAAAATGTATTCGACGAACAAACAAGTTTAAATAATGGAGATGATGCATTTAAACTGAGCAAACAAGACGACAAGATGGTCATACACATAATTTAGTGAATAAATATACAATAGTATTTGATTCAATACAATATTTGGCCTGGATTAGTGGCAGTACTAATGATCACGTCAATCATGATGATAATGAGCACGGTGATAAAAGGCACACGGAGTATAGGAGGAAGAGGAAGAGGAAGAGTAGAACGAATATGATCATCAAGACGAAGACTAAGTGATTGGAGTCTTCATTCCTGAAGAAGTAAAATATTTTGTACAGAACGGTCACTTAAAACCTAAAGTTTATCTATTTAGAATGTAATAAAAAGCTAGTGGGAAAGGTAATTCGAAATGACTTGTAGTCTTACACTAACATCAAACGATTTGAATGCATCTTCAAACGGTTCGATAGCTTCAAAAGTTAGTGCACAAAAATATATCAACAATAAACGTTGAAGTCTATAATATGATCAAAAATAATGTAGATCATTCTGATCACTATGATTACTAACTGGCTTTAAAAGAGAAAAAGAAATCCTATATAGTTAATCTTTAGTTTTTAATAAAAGTCTCTCATCTCATCGTGTAACAGGAAATTTGAAATTTGAAATCGCAATACGCCCATTTGCCCTCTCCATCTTTTCAATATCTAGTAAATAGATCCTAATAAACGATCCTAGCTGGATGTTTAGAGCAACCACAAAGAGCACATATATAACCAGATTATTACAATCACATAGAAATATGCATGTCACTTCTTTACCTATGAGATGGAAATGTGGTGACAATTATTGTTACATTCTCACAGATGAATCATCTAAATCTTGGCTAATTGATCCGGCCTACCCAGCAGAGATTACTGATTATTTAACCAAACAAAACAAGAGTGAAATATCAGCTATTGTGAATACACATCATCATAATGATCATTCTGGTGGTAATGGCACCCTATTAACGACGTTATATAAAAGCGTCCCAGTCATTGCTGGTAAGGATTCTCCTTATGTTTCATATACACCTTCAGATGAAGAAGTAATTCAGTTGGGTGATGATATTGAGATTACAGCTATTCATACACCATGCCATACACAAGATTCCATCTGTTATTATGCTGTGGATAAAAAAACTCATCAAAAATGTGTTTTTACTGGTGATACTTTATTTACTTCAGGTTGTGGTAGATTTTTTGAAGGTGATGCCAAACAAATGATAAATAGCTTAGGTAAACTAATTTCATTACCAGATGACACTATTGTTTATCCTGGCCATGAATATACTGCAGGTAATGTGAAATTTTCTAAAAGTGTTTTAGGCCCAAATAATAAAGCTTTGAATAAGTTAGAGAAATTTTGTCAAGAAAATGAAGTTACCACTGGTTGTTTCACCATAGCTGATGAGAAGCGGTTTAATCCATTCATGAGATTGGATGATCCAGAAATATTAGGTTCAACTGGTTGTACCGATCCCGTTAAGGTTATGGATAAATTAAGATCAATGAAAAATAATTTTTAAACTGTATTTTTTTTTTTCTGTTTCATATTATATTCTATTATTTAAATAATTTATATATTTATAGTTTTTCAAGTATCATGAAAAGATTTTCTATGCCAGATACAAGCTCTTCGTCATGTCCCTCTTTAGGTGTATATTTGGCGTGGGCAAAATCTATAAATTTGAGACAACTTAAAGGGGCTTCTGTCATTAATTGATCTTCATCTTCGTTATCTTCATTATCACTTTCATCGATGAACCTTTCCTTGATCAATGGATCTTCATAGTTCATTTTCTCCCATCTTCCCACATCATTTTCATACACAAAAAACAGTGAGCCAGAAACAATTCTAAGTTCCTCTTCTAATAAGCAATTATATAGCATCTGTAATCTTAGATAGAAGTTTTGTATGATAATATCTTGAATGTTACTGGGCAAACTGTTGTAACGAAAGAATATCTTTAATCCCTCTTTCATAGTATCTTTGGTTAATTGACGCCCAAAATATTTATTAAAAGCAAGATATTCTTCTTCTTCGGATCTACTACAAACGTCTTTCATATTAATTCCGGGTATATCATCTGGTAATTTCTTATCAAAATCATCCGATATTTTCATACCACAAATTCTAAACTTCAATGAACCACTGGTTGTATCTTTTGACACTTTTTTCATTCTTTCGACTTTTTCATCACTTGCAGAATCATCATATAATACACTACCCAGTTTTACATCCATTATACTAGGTTTTTTGAATCCGCACAACACATTATCCAATAAAATATATTTCTTTTCCGTACCTTCAGTTTCTAACGTATACTTTGATTTTTCATTAATACCATGATCAATTTCATCCAACTTTCGGTTTCTGACATCATCGGTAATTCCAGGGTGTAAAGTACCAAAGAATTCAGGTATCCAATCAGAAAATGAGTTACCTAAAGGTTCATCTCTGTCAGTTTTGATTTTTTTTGCCAGCGTTGCATTATAAAAATCTATTTCTTGTTGGTCTGATGGTTTTGAAAACATTGAACCGTCAACACTTTGCATTGGCCCTTCATGACCAGCTGCTTTATGATGCAGAGGTATAAATGACATTGGATTTAAAGATAGAAAGCGACGGTTTAAATAAGAAATAGACCATTCGAAAGATTTCAATGAATCAAAAAAGGGCGCGACGCCTTTATTCAAATGATCATGACAGAATTACTGTGAGTAACTATTTAAAAATTATTATGATGTACACAAAAAGTTGTAATATATTCTACATATAGTTTATTGTTTATTTCTTCTTACTTTTGGAAGAATTTGCATATCTTCCTCTACCAATTTTAATATTAACTGGCTTCATTGTGTCTGCACCTGTGAAAAATGGAGATATAAAGTTATCGGCAGAACCACCACCAATAAAATCTTGCATTGCCTTTTCATTCTTATGCACTTGCCATTTTGCATTTTTAATTGCTTGTTGATATTCTCTTTGATCTTCAGTGAAATATGTAGCATCTATTTTACTATTACCACGATGTTGGTACCCTTTATTACCATATTTCTTATTAAAATTTTTGGATAATGGAGAAGCAACTGAATAAATGTTACCTCTATTATGCCATTCAAAATTTTTCTTTAAATGTGGTGTAATGGCTCCGGTTTTTGAATTGATTGAAACAGCACATCTAAGTAACGTAGCACCACCACATGATGGACAGAAATGTTTTGGTGTTCCATCTTTTGGAATTGGTATTAAGTCAAAACATGCGTGACATCTTAACATATAATTTCTAACTCTTTTAATTTGTAATCCTGACATTGCGTTCATTAAATGAAGACCCATTTGTAATGCAACATTTTGAATGGCAAAATCACCAGTTGCCAATGCAGATTTGACCGTTTGAGTATCAACTTCCGTTGTCTTAACAGTATCGTCCTTTTTCATATTTTCGTGCAAGTTATCAGGAGTGATCCATTCACCATCGTCTTGATCTTCTGTGTATTCCTCCTTCAAGCTTTCGTCGACTTCCGGTGATACACTTTCTGATGTCACTAGTAATGCATCTTCTTGTTCTTTGGAGGTAACTGTTTGCTCTGCAACTTCTGGTGTGGTTTCAACTTCTGGTGTTGTTTCAACTTCTGGTACTGTTTCAACTATTGGATCTGGTTTTGATTCTTGTTGTTTTTTACCTTTCTTTTTATTTTTATTAAATTTTTTGTGAGTAACTGTGATAAAACCATCATCGTCAATTTTTTCATTTTCTTCTTCGATTTCTTCTTCCTCTTTATTAGATTGATCTTGTTTTATTTCCTTTGGTTCTTTAAGTTCTCTTTCTTCTCTTGCCTTTTGGGCTGCTTCTCTTCTTTTTTTATCTTCTTCAGTTATTTCTCCCGGATATGTTCTAAGTCTACAAACACCGCCATTATTCTCCACATCTAGTTCATATGCTAACGCTAAAATATGTAAATCGTTTTGAGAAAGAACAGTGGAATCACCGGTAAGTTTGGCAAAATTCACAACAGCAGTAATAGAGTCTCCTTTTGGATGCCTAACTATTAGATTATCATGCCATAAAATCAATTGATTTCTAGCATGTTCATCTTTTAATTCATTATAAACACCAGGAGTTGTGTAAAACTTTTCAGCGTATTGTTGTAATTGGGATGCAGATTGCGTGATCAATGGACCAGCATCTAAAATTAAAGTATTTAATTTCTGTTTGTTATCAATAGACATTATATATTAAATGCTTGACTACTGAAATTTAAAATAAGTATATTGAGCTTGACAAGATTAAAAAGTAAATGAAAAAAAATTTTCAGAAAATTTTGAAGTCGTGTAAATTATCAGCACAGCCAAACTGATATTTCTTTATTTATCACTTGTTTTACTATTGATTCCGATGATCTATAGTCAAAATGTTGAATTAATTAATAAGTTAAAGTTAACATGACTTATAGGAGAATATAGTTTTCCCTTGTGTATTATAAAAGGATCGGCGGGAACAGTTTCCAGCAAAAATGTTCATTTAATTGATACAGAAAAACTATCAGTTAAGACGTCAATATCAATAGTTACAGATTTCAATGCCAAAAATCATTTAAAAACAGCTTACAACAAATTCAGTAAATGGTAAAAAACAAATTAACAGAATCTTATCCTATATTTCTTTTATTGTGAATGTTTATAGTGCAAAAGTTACGAGACAAACAATTTGTTTTACCATTTATCTAGCGGATTAGTCAATTAGAACATTGCTATTTGTGATTCTCAATTTCCAGATTTTGAAGTTCTTTTTGTTTCATAAACTTAATGATTTAGGTAATATATTAAAAAGTGGATCATTTGATAAAACTTCAACAAAATCTTTTATACACGGTCAACTTAATATCTTTTTTTAAAACAGTAGGACATAAATGTAGTAACAATTACTGCTAAATATTACCTTATTACGATATAAATTTAATGATCTTACGTTTGCCACATTATCATGTTAAAGCTAGGGTATGATTATGTAATTCTAAGTTTGCCTAAACTTACTCGCGTCAAATATTTATTTCTTATATTTAATGAACTGTACTTTGTAAAGGAATCATTTCTTTTAAACATAATAAACAAACTAGAAATGGCAATTGAAGGTTTAATAGCTGAAGCTGAAAAATTTTCAGATGAAGGCAAATATGATAGTGCTCTGATTTCAATTGATAAGGCTTTGAGTGAGAATTCAAATTCATTTAAAGCATTTAATTGTAAGGCTCAAATTTTACTTAGATCTAGAAAATATGAAGATGCATCCAAAATAATCGAGACTGCAATCACGTTAGCCTTTAAATCGGGCAATAATGACAAAATTTCTGAGTCATTAAAATTAAAATCTATGATTTATTTTAAATGGAAGAAATTTGATGAAGCTTATAAAAATATTGTTTTAACATTAAAATATCAACCTGAAAATTCAGAAGCTGCAATTTTTAAAAATATGGTTGAAAGGAAATATATGAAAACTGAATCATTAACTGAAAGTGATTTAGAAACTAAAAAGAAAGAAATTTTAAGGTCATTTGTTGAACCTAAACAAAAAGCCGAAGGTATTAAAGAAGTGTCGAAACCAATTTCAAGTGAAACTACAGCCAAGCCAATAGCTATCATAGCACCACCATTACCATCGAAACAAAGCATGCGCTCTGATTGGTTTGATTCTTCATCTACTGTTGATATTTCAATTTTTATTAAAAGAATCGTCAATGGTTCAGTTAAGATTGATTTTCAGCCAGATTCCATTAAAGCAACATTTGAAGATAATGAGGGTTTTAAATATGAATACTCTATTGACAAATTATTTGCACCCATCGATTCATCAAAAAGTGCTTTTAAAGTTTTTGGTACCAAACTAGAAATTACATTATTTAAAGAATCTGGGTTAAAATGGGATGATTTGAAGAGAAATGATTTAAATAATAATGATGCTAAATCTAGATTTCCACTTGATGAAAAAAATGATGATTCGACGAAAAGTTACCCTTCTTCATCTGCCAAAAAAATTGATTGGTCAAAAATTGATATTGATGATGAAGATGATGGGAAAGACGAAGGCTCACCTGATGATTTTTTTAAACAATTATATGCGAACGCAGATCCAGATGCTAAAAGAGCCATGATGAAAAGTTATATTGAAAGTAACGGTACAACATTGAGTACTGATTGGAAAGACGTTTCGGATAGAAAAGTTGAAATTGCACCACCTGATGGAGCTGAAGCTAAACCTTGGAACTAATTCAAGTAATAAATTTATGTACGTATAATCAACCAATTAATTAATATTTAACGATGTAAAGAAGAGGAAAAAAATCTGTTACAAAATTACGATATAAAGAATGTCTTTTTTGGAAAAGCGGATAAAATATTAATATTATTATAAAAAGAAATCTAAAATGTTTCCATATCCCAAGTGGTATTCTGTAAACCATCATCGTTTAAAAATTTTTCAATTTTGTAAGTATCATCAATAGGTTTAATATTTTCTTTATCAAATTCTTGTTCTTTATTTTCAATTTCTGAATATTCGATCATCGAATCACTTAATTCCTCCACAGGAACTAAATTTGGGTTCAATTGATTTGAAGCTACCCTTTTACCATTTTTATTAATAATGGTATTATCTTTGTCATTATTATTTTCTAAAATATTTGAATTAAACAATAATGGAAGTTTAGTATCGCTCAGTATTGGATATTTAAACTTTTCCGTTTTTTTTGCCGAAAATGGAGATGATAATTTAATAACAGGTCTTGAATCGTTTGTTAAAATTACTTTCGAACCGGCTAAATTTAATGACCTCATTGGAGAACCACCTTTTATAACAATTGGACTTTTTGATATTGAAGTATTAGCAAATTTTAAAGAATTTATAGAATTTATCGAATTTGATTGTAAATTTGATTGTTCTAATGGTACAAGTGCATTTGATTTTTGAGTTTTTAATGGTGTGGGATCTCTGGATAAAAATGGATTTGATAATTCATTCGGGTATCTTTTACGAATTACCGAATTTGCAGGTGTTGAGATCCGTGATCTAATTGGGTGTTTATTTGTTGAACGTAATGGACTTCTATTTAATTTTTGTTTTTTAATTGAATTACTAGCACTTAATGACTTCGATGGTGAAGGGGATATTGGGAAAGATCTTTTTATACGTTTATGAGTGAAAGAATTTTCAATTTCTTCTAAGCTTAATAAATAAGGTATCTTGTTAATTTTAAAAATTCTACCAGTTTGGCTTTCATGATTGATAATTTTTTCTTTTAATTCACTAATTGTAACAGGTAATAGTTTTTTTAGTTTATCCCTTATTTTCTCTTCTTGTCTTAAAATTTTAAAAGAGTTTCTTTTCAATAATCTATTTGGATCTTTAGTTGAATTTTCAAGTTGTGTTTTTTCATTTAATAACTCATTTAAAAAACCTATCGATTTCAATAAAGGCTTTAAATTATGACTTTCAATTCTTAATTTTTCTAATTCAATAGAATGTAAATTCAATAGGCTTTCATCAAATAATGAAACATTATTAATAAAAAACTCTTTAAAGCTTTTTCGAGTTTCTTCGTCATACATTAATAAATCCCAATAACCACTAATTTTGGTTCTTATTGATTCAATAAATTTAGCAATATTTTCCATTTTTTCTAATTCTAGTTCTTTTAATAACTTTTCAAAATTATTTAGGGATTTTAAAAACAGATTATTGTTTAATTTCAAAAAATTTTGAATTTCATTTGAATTTGGTCTTAAAATTGACCACAAATTTTTAACTTTTGATAAATAATTATTCAATATATCTTCTCTTTCAGATTTCAATTTTTTTAAAAACAATAATTTCTCTTCAAACTCTGTTAAAATTGAAGTTTTTAAATTAAATTTTTCAATAAACTTTTTTTTATTTGATAAATCAAGTAATTTAAAGTTGGTTTTACTATTATTAAAATCATCAACCTCATTTTTTTCATATAATATATCAAATAAAGATCTAATTTCACTTTGTATATTAAATAATTTTTGAAATCTTTCATTGATGAAACTATTCAATTTGCTAATTTCATTATCAATTTGATTTTGTAAAACAGGTGAGATTCTATTAAAATTTGAGTTTAAAATTGACTTAATATTTTGAATTTTATCAAATTTTTTAAATTTTAAGATTTCATCTCTTGTTGGAATGTTATTTAATAAATTGTCACTAATTTTATAATTATCAATCGTATCCATTAAAGAATAAAATTTGCTTAATTTTTCCTTATAATTAATCAAATTTTTTGATAAAATTGGAATTAGCTTTAAAATATTATCTTCAATATCTTTATTTAGAGTAAACATTGAATTATTTTCATTACAATAATTTTCTAAAGATATGAAATCATCATTATTATAATCATTAATTAAAGCTTGAATTGTGGATGTTGAATTTAATGATAAATTAAATTCGTTATCAAGATCATTATTTGAAAATCTTGAAGTTATTAAAAAAATTTTAGTAATTGTGTCTAAAGAATTTTTGAAATCAATATTCATTTTTTCTTTATCTTGATTTAATTCTATAATACAAGATTCTAATAAAGATTTCAAAGACGTGAACCAATTTTTCAATTTCAAATCTTTATTCCCCAGTAATAAAGATTCGTTTTGAATTTTATTTAATTTTCGTAATATTTCATCCAAAGGTAATAAAAAATGTTCAACGTTATTGTTATTATTTAAAGAAATTGAATCATTTTTTGACTGAGGTGATACTATTTCCCTTGATAATAAACTATTATTCTCAATGCTATTAGTGTTGTACACGTTATCATCATTATAAGTGTTATTATTATTATTATTCTTATTATGATTATTATTATTATTATTATTATTATCACTATTTTTTTTTGTTGTAATCAAAGCTTCACCAATCAACTGAAGTAATTGATCCTTTGATAAATCAGACAAGGGATTTGTATGCGTAGGTGAAGACACCGTTGAGTGATTGCTTTCTTTGTCCATAGTATTCTATGGATAATGGTATTTATTATTAAAGAAACAGTTGTAGTCGTATTATTTAGATCTTTAGACTTTATAAATGTTTTTGTTTACATTTTTACCTAATTGGGACCAGTACTATTGACACGTGAAAATGAAATGTCAGATTATGGCCCTAATTATCACGTGACTTATATTTTTCTGGAGTGCATATTACGTAATCAATTTTTCATTAAAATTTGACTGGAATATTCCAGAAAAACTCTATCCATTGATCGATTAATTGATTAATTGATTTGTAACACATAGTTGTAAAATATATATTATGAACTAGATAGATAGTTTACTTAAATTAATAAATACCACCAATAACTGATAAAAGGTATGGTTTTTCCCAATTGAGTATGGAAATTCCGTCATTTTCTTATCTGAGTTTTTTTTGCCACTCTTTTTATATATTTAATTAACATTTAAAGCTTTGACTGAGTATATAAAAAGAACGGATTTCTAGTTAAACTTTTTCTAGTATTATATTGACATCTGACAACAAACACTATATTAATATACCATAGTATCAAATTACAATAGTTCGAACTCCGTACTATTTTATTTATTGTTCAATATTACTAATCACATTTATCAACGCGAGAAATCATAAACTGAAAAATTTTCTTTTTAAAATTATTTTATTACATACTTTTATTCCTAACTTTTAATTAAATTACTTTAATTCAATAAAATATCCAATATTTAATTAAGTATGCCACAAAATATATTACTTTTATTGCATCCAACGATTGTTACACAACCAAATTTAGTTGATGAAACTAAACAAAAGCTTAATTCAAAATATCCAAATTCAGTCATTTCACAATATATAATAGATAGAATTGCGTTAGGTCAACAAGAAATAAACTCAAACTATTACAATTTAATATATTATTTAGCACCACCTGAAGCAATAAAGAATAAATTTAATTTGAAATTAATTGAAATTTTGTATGATTCATTAAAAGAAGGTGGAATTTTTGAAGGCTTAATTCCAATCAATAATGATATTGATGTTATAGTTACAGGATTTTTAATTTCAAATGATAACAAGCAATGGATTAAGCCAAATCCTACTTCAAATTCAGTTACTGTGCCGCTAAAAAGAAATAATAATACCACTAGTAGTACCAGTAATAATTCATTGAATATAAAATTCAAAAGATTAAATTCTCCACCTGCATTAACAGATAGCTCAATTTCTGATGGTGACGTCGAGCCAGTTTTATCAAATGAAATTAAACAATTAAAATTAAATTACTTTGATGAAAATAATAATAGTAATAGTTCTTTAGGTGATGATGATGATATTCAAATGGATGAAGATGAACTATTAGATTTTGCAAATAATAATTTAGTTATACCTGATATTGAACCTGTTCAGTGTGCAACAACAGGTACAAAAAGAAGAAAAGCTTGTAAAGACTGTACCTGTGGCTTAAAAGAATTAGAAGATTTAGAAGAAGCAAATAAAAAATCATTACAAAACTCTCTGTTAAGTAAAATGGCACAAAGTGCCACACAGGAAGCCATTGAAATTGAAAATAGAATCAAAAATAAAAGCCAAGCAACTACTAAGAAAAGTAGTGGTAAAAAAACAATCATTAGATTTACAGCAGATGATTTAACAGAAATTGATTTTACAATTGAAGGTAAGACCGGTGGTTGTAATTCATGCTCTTTGGGTGATGCATTTAGATGTGACAGTTGTCCATTTTTAGGTCTGCCGGCTTTCAAACCAGGTCAGGTTGTTACACTAGATTCATTTGGTGAAGATATTTAATTGAGGTTTAAGATTAATATTACATTTAATTTGGGTAGTAAAAGGATTACTCTATATAAAAAAAAGTGCTTTTAATTTGATTTACATTATATAAAGAAATAAAATATCTTATTTTTTAATATTATCTAATAATTCGACAATTTTTTCAGGTTGAAATTTTTCAAATTTAGAGGATTCATCATTAAAGTCATTAGCATCATTATCATTTATTTGATTGATTACTTTACCATTTGGATAATCATTATAACGTTTCAATAATAAAGTTGGATATTCCCAATTGTATTTTTCACAAATTAAACAAATTTGATTGAAATTTAATTGATCAACTAAATATTTTTCATTTGAAATGAAATCAAAAATTTTCTTTGCATTTTCAATTTCACCTAATTTTATTAGATAATTCAAAATATTTAAATAAATTTCAACTGGTAAATTTAATTTTGTATTTAAAATATTAATCAAATTAATCGAATTAATTATATCAATTTTTGAAATTGTTAACATTGTCTGAAAAATCCCATAACTATTTAAATTCTTGTATGAAATTTTTTCGAAAAATGAATAGATGAATCTTATTGAAAGTTTAAAATTATCTAATTTGTTTAAAGAATAAATTAAAAATTCTGATAAGATACTTGAGTCGTGATTATTTGAATTAAAAGGATGATTATTTAGTCTATTATATTTACTGTTTTGGAAATCTTGGAAATTCTTAACAGTTTTAGTGTATTTTTCAAATAAGTTTCTTGTTTGCGATATATTTGGATTGAATTCTGCAAAGTACTTTTTATAAATTAGCTTTATATCTCTATTAAATGGATAGGAATCATTTATAATTAAATCAGATCTGATGTTAACATTTGGTAAATCATTTAAATTGGGTAAATCAGAATCATTTAATTTACTTAAAAGTTTCAAGCTATACAATATTTCTACTGATTTGGGATAGATTTTAATAAAATAACCTAAAAAAACTTTATAATTAACACCATTTTGATCGTTTAAAAGTTGCAAAAAACTCGAATTTATTTGCTGAACTTGAAAATTTGTTAATTTCAGGTTCGAATCAAAATATTTGTATAAAATTAATAAAAAATTCTCTAATTTTTTCTCTTGAGTTAAATTACTAAAGTTTTTTAAAGTTAATTGATTTAAGTATAAATGTATTGAATTTTGTAATAACATAATATTTTTTTCACTATCATTATTCACTCCATTTATTGGGATCATCATTGAATATTTCAAATTAAATTTTGCTAATAAATCTTGATACTTATCAACATCATAATTTTCAGTTTCTTCGAATAGTCTAAGAAAAAATTTTGCTGAATCAAATTGCTTTCTATTAATTAAAATTTTAATGGTTGTATAACGTAAGGTCTCGTCATATTGACGTTTAAAAATGTTTTCGATTTTAACTAAATCGTTTCTATCGTCACAACCACAACTCTTTAAAATTGCCAAAAATTCAATATTTCTGAGTGATAAACTTTCAATAAATTTCTCAATGCCTTTGATTTTATATTTATTGAAATTGAAATTTATCAAAATTAACTTTCTAAAAAAATCTATTGATTCTTTATCATTTTTAAATTTTAGATCAAAAATGTCAAATATCGAATTTTCAATTAAAATTCTAAATTTTTTATCATTATCTTTATTAGTTTCACTATTGGATTTACTAATTCCATTCAAATAATTTAAATCTTTCTGAAATTTTAAAAAACTTTCATATTTTTTTGAACCATTTTTAAACTCTTTATAACTATGTGATTTGTTCGGTATATATTTAAATATTGAAGAATAGCGATTGGGTATTTTGATTATTATTATATTTTTATTAACATTTGAAATTTTATTAAACATAATAAGTATAAATTCAATGAAATTTAAAAAAGAAATAGAAAAAAATCCAGTAGTAAATTAATCAAAAATGGTGAGTATTTGAATTCTTCGCTATTCATGTTGATAATTAATTTGGTAGGACTTTTTAAGTGAATATATTCAGTGAATACATTAAATGAATATATTAAGCAAATTTATTAATTGAGCATTAACTTGTTGAGTACTACAGCATACAATTAAAAATATTTGTAATCAATATTCCGATCATAATAATTGTGATAATGGAATACAACTTAATTATTAATTTATCTTGTACTCTTAAATAATGGGAACAGTTACATAAAGATAGTCATAATCTGTAATACATAAACAACTCTTATATTACTATTACAAAGGAGTCCAGCCTTGCCATTTTGAGTGAATAAACAGCTTTGGCAAACTAACAGCTTATACAAACTAACCTTCGTCCTTCCATCGACTTTCATATTATCATTTGTAATAGCTGTTGAGATTCCAAATTCAGAATAATCACGTGCTTTCTGGTGTAGAGATGTGCTGAGTTTGATATCCAACACAAAATTTTCGTTCTCCGAGTCGATTCCTGCTGCCAAAGTGGACAAATGGAAGTTTGCGGTTCAATTGAACCCACATCACAATTAATGTTGTGGATAGGGTTCTGTTACTAGTAATAGACGCCCATTCAGCAGTTGCTCCTACTTTACTCATACTCACTGCTGATCTCGATGTAGCAACGTAAACGGACACAGCACAGTTCCCCATTAATTTGCCTGGCCAATAAGGGACCGATCATCAAATATTCGTAATTGTGGCGCATGTGCTTGAGTGGCTGGTGAAGAAGTCCGAAACTTTCATTTAACTGAAAACTAGTGACATTGGGTTGTATTGACCTGCTGCCAACTTGCTATTAACCTTTAATTGTAATGGTATTGATTATATTAGTGGGCTAATACGTTCCTTAGACTATTACTACATTACCACAATCCTTAAAACCTTTCCGTACCGGTAAAACTGGCAAAACAGTTACTATCCCTAAATCCCGGAGAAAGTTGCAAATAAATCTCCGTGCGAAGAATTTTGGTACATATAATATTGGAAGATGTGTAATTTTATTACCGCTTTGGTTATTCTTTTAATACGAATACAATATTATGTGTGTCCATAGATATATCTAGTAAGTTATACCACTAACCATATATATTGTCCAGTCTTATATTCCAAAAAACAGAAAATCCGAACACCCTGGAGTGCTAATTCAACAGGCAGTTTCCCGTGTCCGTTCCGCGATTTGAAATTCTCGCTTTACTTGTGGGAAAGAATTCTGGCAACCCCCAATGAATTCTTGTTAGTTTTTGTATTAATGTTTTTTTATTGTAGTTTACTGGATTCTATTTCATTTTGATTTAATTTAATCTACTCTTCTTTTTTGGGATACTAAATAATTTTTAATCTTTAAAATTATCCATTCATCAAAAATGCTTAGATCCTTTTCGAGAGTTGTCCCAAAACCTCGTGTTTTAAGACATCAATTTAAATCCTTAGTTGCTTCAAGATCGTTTGGTCAAGATACTTTTTTACAAGGTAATAATGCTTCCTATATTGATGAAATGTATGAAGCTTGGTTAAAGGATCCAAAATCAGTTCATATTTCCTGGGATGCTTATTTTAAAAACTTAAATGGTAGCAGACCAGCTGCTTTCGCATATCAAGCTCCACCAACTTTGATTCCAACACCTGAAGGTTCTTTATCTATGATTCCAGATTCAGAAACTGCATCAGGCGAAGATGTTATGACTCATTTAAAAACTCAATTATTAGTTAGAGCTTACGAAGTTAGAGGTCATTTAAAGGCAAAATTAGATCCACTTCATGTTTCATTCGGTGAAGATAAAACTAAAAAAACTCCAAAAGAATTAACATTAGATTATTATGGTTTAAAAGATTCTGATCTTGAAAAAGAAATCTCTTTAGGTCAAGGTATTTTACCAAAATTCAAAGAAAATGGTGTTAAATCAATGAAATTAAAAGATATTATTGCAACTTGTGAAAAGATTTATTGTTCAACTTACGGTATCGAATATATCCATATCCCTTCAAGAGAAAAATGTGACTGGATTAGAGAAAGAGTTGAAATTCCAACACCTTATAAATTTACTCCAGATCAAAAGAGACAAATTTTAGATAGATTAATGTGGGCCTGTGAATTCGAAAATTTCTTGTCAACAAAATTCCCAAATGATAAAAGATTTGGTCTGGAAGGTGAAGAATCTGTTGTTCCAGGTATGAAAGCTTTAATCGATGCAGCAGTTGAATTCGGTGTTGAAGAAGTCGTCATCGGTATGCCACATAGAGGTAGATTAAATATGTTAACAAATGTTGTTAGAAAACCAGCTGAAGCAATTTTCAATGAATTTACTGGTGCAACTTTAGAAGAAGGTGAAGGTTCTGGTGATGTTAAATATCATTTAGGTATGAATTATGCAAGACCAACCACTTCTGGTAAAACTGTTAACTTATCTTTAGTTGCAAATCCATCACATTTAGAAGCTGAAGATGGTATCGTTATGGGTAGAGTTAGATCCTTACAACATTACAAAAATGATGTTGGTGAGTTTAAAAAGGCAATGGGTGTTTTATTCCATGGTGATGCTGCAGTTGCAGGTCAAGGTGTTGTTTACGAAACTTTAGGTTTAACTCATTTACCAGCTTTCGCAACCGGTGGTACAATTCATGTTATCGTTAATAACCAAATTGGTTTCACAACTGACCCACATTCCGGTAGATCAACAACTTATCCATCAGATTTTGCTAAAACAATTAATGCACCAGTTTTCCATGTTAACGCTGATGATATCGAATCCGTCGTTTATTTATTCAATTTAGCTGCTGAATGGAGAAATACTTTCCACACTGATGTTGTCTTAGATGTTGTCGGTTATAGAAAACACGGTCATAATGAAACTGATCAACCTTCATTTACTCAACCATTAATGTATGCAGAAATTGCTCAAAAAAGACAAGTCTTGGATCTTTACGTTGATAAATTACAAAAAGAAGGTACTTTCACTGAAGAAGATATTGCAGAACATAAAAAATGGGTTTGGGATCAATTAGAAGAATCTTTCCAAAAGGCAAAGGATTATAAACCAGAATCAAGAGAATGGTTAACTGCTCCATGGGAAGACTTCAAATCACCAAAAGAATTAGCAACTGAAGTTTTACCACATTTACCAACCGGTATTACAGAAGAAGTTTTTGATAAAGTTGGTACAGCATGTGGTACAGCTCCAGAAGGTTTCCATGTTCACAGAAATCTACAAAGAATTTTAAAGAATAGAGTTAAGTCAATTAAGGCTGGTGAAGGTGTTGATTGGTCAACTGGTGAAGCTTTAGCTTTAGGTTCTTTACTTTTAGAAGGTTACCATGTTAGACTTACCGGTCAAGATGTTGAAAGAGGTACATTCTCTCAAAGACATGCGGTTTTACATGATCAAAAAACAGATGATAAATGGGTTCCATTGAAACACTTGAGTGATTCTCAAGCTGATTTGGTTATTGCAAACTCTCCATTATCCGAATATGGTGTTATGTCATATGAATATGGTTATTCTCTAACTTCACCAGATGCTTATGTTCAATGGGAAGCACAATTTGGTGATTTCGCAAATACTGCTCAAGTTGTTGTTGATCAATTCCTTTCGTCCGCTGAATCAAAATGGAAACAAAGATCAGGTCTTGTTTTGTCTTTACCTCATGGTTATGATGGTCAAGGTCCAGAACATTCTTCAGCTAGAATTGAAAGATACTTACAAATGTGTAATGAAGATTCAAGAGGTTTCCCTTCAGAAGAAAAGTTATCTAGACAACATCAAGATTGTAACATGCAAGTTGCTTATCCATCAACTCCTGCTTCATTATTCCATTTATTAAGAAGACAAATGCATCGTCAATTTAGAAAACCATTGATTTTAATCTTCTCAAAATCATTATTAAGACATCCATTAGCTAGATCAAGTAAAGAAGAATTCTTAGGTGATACTCATTTCCCTTGGATTATTGAAGATATTGAATTAGGTAAATCAATTAATGAAAAGGAAGGTATTAAAAGACTGGTCTTATGTTCTGGTCAAGTTTATACCGCTTTACATAAAAGAAGAGCTGATTTAGGTGATAAAGAAACAGCATTGTTAAAGATTGAACAAATGCATCCATTCCCATTTGCTCAATTAAGAGATGCTTTAAAGACTTACCCAAATATTAATGACTTTGTCTATTGTCAAGAAGAACCAATGAATTTCGGTTCTTTCTCATATGCTGAACCAAGAATTATTTCTACTGCTGAAGAAGCTGGATTCACTGTTCCATTAAGATATGCTGGTAGAAATCCATCTGCCTCTATTGCCGCTGGTAACAAGAAGATGCATAATGCTGAAGAAGCTGCTTTCTTAGCCCAAGTTTTCGAAAATGAAGCTTAATTGATTCTGGTTATTTGAATTTCTAGATTATTTTATGACACTATTTTCCCTTTATTCATTTTTTATATTATATACCTTACTTAGTTATATATAAATTCTTATTTATTTATTCATATATATTTAGTATTTAGTTTGTTAGATATTTGAGTTTTCATGATAGTTAAAAATTATTACAAGTTATCGTAAATCCAATTTTTCGAAAATTAAAAATGGGTTCACTCTAGGGGCTCATCCAAAATTGGAAAGGGCATGAAAGTATTGACATGAATTTCTTTAAAAAATAAAAAGGCACTCATGTTTAAATTCCCCTCCCAGTAATAGAATTCTTTGATATTATTTACACCTATTTCTTTATTATTAATTTTGTACCATTTTTAACAAATAATTGATGAAATTTACAGAGTTTATAATTATTTTTTTGGTCCTGATAAAGGGTACCTCTGCTTTAATCCATCCAATTGAAATTAGAGGAAAACATTTCTTTGATTCAGTTACTGAAAAACCAGTATGATTACACCTTTCAAAATAAAATGGTAAATATAAAAAAAAATAATAAATATACTAATTAATTAATATTGTTTTACTTCTAAGTTTTTTATTAAAGGTGTTGATTATCAACCCGGTGGTTCCTCAGGTGTTAATCAAAATTCTGACCCACTTTCCGATCCAAATAAATGTTCTCGTGATATTTACCTTTTTCAAGAACTTGGTATTAATACAATTAGAGTTTATTCAGTTAATCCAAGCTTAAACCATGATAAATGTATGACACTATTGGCTGCAGCAGGTATTTATCTTGTTCTTGATGTTAATTCTCCATTAGAGGATCAACATTTAAATAGGTATGAGCCTTGGACAAGTTATAGTAAAAAATATATTTCTCATGTTTATAAAGTCGTTAATGAGTTTGCTGGCTATAACAATACTTTAGCATTTTTTGCAGGTAACGAAATTATTAATGACAAATTATCTGCAACAAATTCACCACCTTATATTAAAGCAATCATTAGAGATCTGAAATATTTTATAAAATCAAATTCAAATAGACCAATCCCTGTTGGTTATTCTGCAGCTGATGATTTAAACTATAGAATCTCATTGGCTGAATACTTAGAATGTTATGAAAACGATCCAAGTGAATCGGTTGATTTTTATGGTGTTAATACCTATCAATGGTGTGGTGAACAAACATTTTACACTTCGGGCTATAACACATTAGTTAGAGATTATGCGTCTTATACAAAACCAATATTTTTTTCTGAGTACGGTTGTAACGAAGTTCTACCTAGAAAATTTAATGAGATTTCCAGCATGTATTCCCTTCAAATGACGGGAGTTTTCTCTGGTGGTTTAGTTTATGAATTTGCTCAAGAACAAAATAATTATGGTTTGGTTGATTATGATGAAGATGGTAATGTCAACATTTTACCTGATTTTTATGCTTTTAAAGAAAAAATTGCTAGTATTAAAGAAGTCCCGGTTCCTAAAAAAATATTGTTACAACATCAAGGTATTACTAGTAAAAGCTTTAGAAGAGGTGATAAAAGTAAAGGAAAAATTTGTGATAATCAATATACTAATTTGGATATCTCAAGAGGTGTTCCAAGGCCTCTTGGTAAAGATCTTTTTAAAGCTTCAATTGAAGAAAAGGGTAAATACATTGCACTATCCAATGAAGATATGTTTTCAAAATATAGAATTTTTTGTCCAGATGGGAAATTATTAACTGATAAGCCAACAGTTAAGATCGTACCAGAACCAATCGCAGAAAAAAGTTCTTGTAAGTACTAATGTTCAATTGTTGAATTGACTTTAAATTATTGTTTTACTAACTTTTACATTTTTTTTAGCAACGTCAAGACTTAGTCCAGCTTGGTCTTTGATTTGTGATTTGGTTGTTGTTTCAGCTTTGTATTGGTTATTCGTTTAAAAAACTAAAGTATTCAAATGTTATAAATTGCTTTTAATTTAAAATTCCTCCTTTTACGTAAAATCAAATGATGATGATAATAATAGAAATATAATATTATTAATAATAGTGATAAGAAATAAACCCAATTTTTAAATTATAAATATATAAATTATAAATTAAACCAACGATGAACAGAAATTTTATAAAAAATTTAGTAAACGAAACCTAAAACTTTACCGGAGACATGTTTTCTCTTAGCTTCTTCGTGGTCCATAATACCTGCAGAAGTGGTTAAGATAACGTAACCAAATTGTCTAGCTGGTAATAAACTATCAGTCCATTTTTCAATATCGTTAATTTTAACGTTATATCTTGGTTGAATAACACCACACTTGTTTAATCTACCGTTTAGTTGAATAACAATCTTACCTGATCTGTGATCATCAATGTATTCAAATTCACCAATGTAACCTAAATTAAGATATAGTTTGTTAGTATAAAATGTTTTTTTTTCAGGAAAAAAAGTAAACAATTATAATCAATCATAAAAAAAGGTATAAAAAAGTTAAATGTTACTAGAAACAGAGGACAGTAATTAAGTCAATAATCTTAAAAACTGTACAAATTTTCCATTTCTAAATGTTAATCTTCCGGAAAATTAAAAGACAGCCAGCGACTAATAACAAACCAAAATTATAGTAAAAAATAATGATCTAACGACGAGCCATCCAGTTATCATTCCGGTGTAAATAAATTGAAAAAAAATAGAAAAAAGCCGAATGTTACAGTTATAATATAATTGTGAAAACTAAAAATATTGAAAATACATACCATGTTTTTGCATAACAGATAAGAACTTGATGATAACTTTAGAAGATGGTCTGATTAGAACTTGTCTCTTACCTGTCTTTTCAGCATTATTGATGGAATTTAAAGCGTCAGCCAAAACGGATGTTCTAGTCATTGTGATATATTAATTAACTAAAAGTAAAAAAATAAAAAATGTTAGTAACACAGGGGGAAAGCCCAGTTAATAATTAATTAAAGTAATTTTTAAAAACAAATTTTCAAATATAACATCATTAATTATTAACGGAATACAATCTCCCCTTTTTCATTCAACAATAACGAATAAAAAATAATGACAAAAAAATTAAAAAGTAACATGAGTGTCCAAAGGATTCATGAACAACATAGTTGAAGATTGAAATCTTAACCATGATAAACTGAATTAAAGTATTATACGACTAAAAGAATAAAACCAGTATGAAAAAAAGTTTTCGTATTGAAAACTAAATTCTTACTTATAATATACTTGTCAGAATAATTTTCAATCCAGCATTTCCTTGTCAAAGGTAAAGGGAGTTGTGGTTGTTGTGTTGCGACTAAAAGCTTTTTAATAATTAGTAATAAGGGATACTATACATACTATGAACTTTGTTGATGTATTTTGATACGATTACAAGAAACAAGAAATCAGGGGGGGGAAAAAAGCTGAAGAGGTTGAGAAAACGAAATTTTGTAAATTGAGAAAACTTTTCAATTTTTTAGGTGAACAACAAAAGTTTATTTACGACCGGGTAACACTGTCCGTTTGTCATCTGCCAACATGAATTGAACTGAATTACTTACTGTGTTTTATGAGTTCTTGTGATATGCCTAGGACTAACTTATTTAAATATGGAAATGAGCGCTCAAGATAATTCTGCTTCTGCTATTTTCAAATATATAAGGCCCAAATGTGTGGCATTGGCCCAATTAACCTTAACACCGGAAAGTAATTCAGGATCAATGGAACTGCTAAACTCACTTATAGATTTAGATACATCATTTCAAGAAGCGATTGAGTTAAACTCTTCTTCGGGTGATGTAGTCGGCTTACCTACAAATTTGGCTGATTATGTTATCTTACCAATAACTGAACTTTTGAAAAAATCATCTATAACTGATTCGGAATTAGATCATTGTCTATCGATAATACATATTTTGATAGTTCACTGTTGGGGACAACCAGGTTCAATGCCTAAAGAACTTTTTTTACAATTTATTCCATTGATTACATTTTTAATTGGTGGTAAACCAAATGAATTCTCCATTGAATCACACTCTGATGAAACTTTACTGAACGGTATTTTATGTCTAAAAGCTTTACTTACAGGTTGTGAAAAACAGGCTGATGGATTCGCAGGTTCTGTTTTAAGTGAAACAAAGCTTCTACCATCGCTTGGACATATGATTTCAGTCTTATTAAATATATCTTTACTGTCTCAAATAACAGAAATCAAAGTCGGAAGTTTAGAAACTTTAAATATTTTATATCATCTACTAAATGATGGTGAAATTTTATCTCTAATGTTTCCTGGTAATGTTTCAACTATTGCAAAAATTATCAAATCAAAACCACATTCTAAAGTTGTCGCTCAAGCTTTAACGATGCTGAGTAGTTTAGTGAATAATATTTTTAATGATTACGAATTAGGTGTTGAAATCAAAGAAGAAATTAATTCTTTAGATGATTTAAAAGAAAAATTAGACAGTTCAGATGATATTGACCTTCAACAAAGTTCTGAAGAAGTTAAAGTGATTATACCTGACACTTTTAAATCTTCTAAAAAACATCGTACATCATCATGGTTAAGAGCAACTTTATACCAATTTAGAAAAGGTTTGAAGATAATTTTAGATTTAGATGATATCTGGTATGATAAATATATTGTGAAAGAATCGCTTTTTCAATTTGATATAAAAATTCTAAGAAATTCGTTTAAAAGTTGTAATTTTTTGGTTCCCCTAATTATTGAATCTTTATCTACATTATGTTTTTTTGATGAATCCTACAAACAACTTGTCATAGATTCACTTGTTTATAGTTCAAATGTTTCATCTTTAAATATTATTTCCCAAAAAATTTTATCAGATGAATTAGAAACTTTAGATTATTCATTCGATTCTCCTGATTCAGATAAGACCAGTTCAAAAATTAAATTTTTGAGTTTTTTAATTACTGTAAGCTTGGAATTGGGTTCGATTGAAGAATATCTTGTTGAAAATGTGGTTCTTAAATTAAGTAATTGCCTAACTTTTTTATTTCAGGCTCAAAATTCGACGTCAATGAAAAAGAATCGTATGATTTCAACTGAAAATTCCTTTTCAAATCCAAAGACTCAAAATATTGAAGGCAAATTACTTTTAGTTTCAAAAGATTACCTTAGAGATAGTTTTGAAGATAATTTAGAGCAAATAGATCTTTTCAATGGTATTTTAACTAAAGACGTTGAAAAATCTTTAGATGATCTTATTTCTACAATTGCCAAAATACCTGGAATTCAATCAAACATTGTCAAATACTTAGATGCTAATGATGGAGGGATTAATAATATCAATATAATCCTTGAAAACTCTGTTAAGTTATGGTTAGTTTCTAGTGTTTTAAAACAGGTTGAATCGGGAAATAAAGATAATATGGATAATTTTTTAAGTTTTGACGGTGATGATGATGATTATAATGATGGTGGTAATGAAGAAACATCGGACTTGCAGACTGTTTTACAAGAAAATGTTTATTTAACAGTTGAAAAAGCGACGAGAACTTTACAGATTTGTTCATCAATGGAAAGTGAAATATCTGGAGTTACAAATTCAACTATAATGTCAATAAGATCGATATCTTCCTCAGTTGATTTACTTGGTAAAGATTTTGATCGAGAACTTATAGATGTCCTTTTTTCAATCGTTGAATGTTTAGCATCTTCAAGTGAACGTATTAGAATTGAATCTCAAATTGTTACAATGAAAATAGCGAATATGTTATATGACGGATCTGTGAAATTACTTTTAAGAGAAAATTCAGATTATTTGATAGACTCTTTATCAATTAAGATGATGGGAGATGCACTTACATCGAAAGTACCGATTGTTTTAATTATTTTGATTAAAATTGGTGCAATGGATATTCTAAGAGAATTGGATGATATTATCACCACAATTTTTACTTTATTGGATATGTACTATGGTTATAGTTCTTTAGTTGAAGGTTTTTTTTTAGTTTTCAATGAAGTTATAGATCAAATTTTTAAGTCTAATTTAAAAGATTTTGATTTTGAAAAACTTTCGGTTGATTTACAAGAAGATGATGTTTATCATTTAGGCCTTTGGGGTTTGAAATCTATGGAAGAAGTTGAATTATTTATCAATAGAAAATCAGATATTCCCGATGATATATTTGATAACGATTCAGATGATGATGAAGGTGATGAAATCCTGAGAAAAGATAAAATTTTAGAAATTGATAATGATTCAGATGATGATGATGATATGAATGAGATTCAATCTATGCGAGTGGATAAAGAAAATTCGCAGAACACTGATGATTTGGATCAGACAAAATGGGTGTCACCCTTAGATACAAAACTTTATGAAACTGTTACTAATATTTTAGCCTATTCTGAAAGGTTGATGCAAACAAAATCTATTCATTTAACGATTACAATTATGAAATTAATTAAGAAATTGATTCCCATATTGGCAACACAAAAGAATAAATTTTTACCTTTAGCCGCAGATTTATGGGAACTTATTTCATACACTTTTTCAGAATATAATGACTATAGAATTATTGATTTATCACTTGAAATATTGAAACAATTAATAAAATATGGTAACACATTTTTCACATCAAGATTTATTGATTTTTTCAGATTAACCATCGGAAAGAACAAATTTATTTCGTCTTTGATAAATAAAGAAGTTGAAATTCAAAAGAAAAGACTTCGATCAAAAGAAACAAAATTAATTAATAGATCAAGTACATCATTAAATTGGGAAATTAAAACTTATAACCAAATTTGTGGATTTTTAATTTTTTCTTTAGTTAAATTTGGACGGTTCATTCCTAATGATATTGCAATACTAATCATTGATATGACCATTTACTATGATCATGATGAAGCTCATTATGGTTATTTTGATCATTTGTGCATTTTTCTTAAAAATTACCATAATGTTGCAACAAAATAAATAGATTCTTTACTATACATATAATTTAATAAATAAATAAATGGAAACGAAAAGTATTATTAAAATAAGGAGCAATCTACCACTTTGGGTAAACAAAAATACATCGCCAAAAAAAATAAGGTCGTACCCGGATTCGAACTGGGGTTGTCCGGATCAAAACCGAAAGTGATAACCACTACACTATACAACCTGTATATTTTGTAAATGATTATAGTTATTTTTGTTGTTATAAATTGCTTATATTCTTTTTATTTTAGTCAGACATTTACAAGATAAACGTAATTAACATTGTCAGAACGAGGGCACTATTGTGAAAATTATGTTGGAACCTGGAGAATTTCCTTTTTTAGTTAATTACTCTGATGTTTATGCTGGTATTAATTAAAGCCATTCCACTATGCATAACTCCTTTAGATGGAGCCAATGAAATCAAAGAAGTTAGAGCCAATAATAATTTATATATAGCTACATCCATTTAATTGGTCATTATGAGTTTGTCTAGAATAAAAATGTACAATCGCAATTAATTACAATTGAATTTGAAATAACTATATAAACAACCTTTTCCTACTTTTTAGTTTCTAATTGTTTTACTACCTTTCTCTTTTCTGGAAGTAAGAGATCTTTTATATAAAAATTTAAATACATTCATTATATCTTGTTCTTATATTTATATTACATCTGAGTTAAATACGGTTACAAACCATTAATAGTAAGTATAAAACTTATCTATCTTCAGGACCACATCCGTAACCGTTCTCCTGTGAGGGTTATGCTAATCATCGTGTATGCTTGTTGGAAATAGATGATTACATATAACCTCTCACCCTACTGGCGGAGATGTGGTCCCGTAGATAGATAAGTGTGAAAATTATGTGAAATTTTGAAAAGTATGATAATAGCAAATGGTTGAATAGTTAACTCTAGAATTAATTGATAGGGAAGTCTAGATTAAATTAATTGGCAATGATAACCGAGATGATAGCTTATCAAGATAGTTTATCAAGATAAGAGATTATTAATAAAGGTAAAACAACCGATCATATTGATGAAAGGTCTGTACTGATGAATTATAATTTTATATTTAGAATAACATAAATAGAACATAGTTTCTATATTTATAACTTAAAAAGTTTTTATAAAATTATCAATTAAAATCCAAGATAGTTGAATACCCAATTCAGTATAAATCATATTAAATAATTCTAATTAAAACAATAAGTTGATACTTACTATTAGTGAGTTATAATCGAATTTGACCCAGACGTTATATAAGAACAAAGTATAATAAATTGTATTCCATTTTTATATAAAAGATTAGCTAATTTGGATTCAATTATAATTAATTGTAGTTGTTAATTTTTATTCTAGACAAACTCATAATGACCAATTAAATGGATGTAGCTATATATAAATTATTATTGGCTCTAACTTCTTTGATTTCATTGGCTCCATCTAAAGGATTATGCATAAAGGAATTACATTAACTAATATCAACATAAGCACCGGGGTAATTGCCTAAAAATATAAATTCCTCCAGAGTCCAACATAATTTTACAAGGCTATATCAGAGGACGGTTTACCCTTCCTGTATATCTCCTTCCTTAAGCACAGTTAAGCTAACCACTATATTTTAACTTGAAACAATATTTAATATCGATACTAAGTTTAGATTTAGATATCACATTATTAATATGATAATAATTTCTAGTTATGATATACAACAAGAGAATTTTAGTAATAGAATAAATTAAATCTCTCGATAAAATTAATAATTAACGAAATAGCATTAATAAATAACTTAATAACAATAGTAACTAGCTTAATGATAGCTCCATACTATTAGTAAACAATTTATATAAATTGTATAAATCAAAACATTATTAGGACTCAGGTTCTCTTTGTCTCATTTTTGACTTACCTGCACAAATATCTACTAACTTAAGCATGGTTTTAAGTTAAGCAGAACAGGTATACTTGCCACGTTATATCCCCTATATCCCACTTAAAGGTCTTGAACAGTAAGATGAGAACAATATACTTAGTTAATTAGGTAGCTAAATTGATATGTGGATATGTGACTGAAGTGTAATGAACGATTATTAGATTGTATTATTTATAATATTTAAATCTTTGATTAAAATATCATCTAAGAAATATATAAAATATAATAACAAGTGAAATATTCCATGAACTTATACAAAATCGCCATTTCAATATTTTAGAAAATGCTTGATATCTAGCTATTCATAGTATGTGATTTATCAAGCTTATAGCTTTGCAATTATCCCTGTATGAAACAAAGCTTGATGTCATACTAATTTAGGTTATGATATTAATTTGCTTTCTGGAAACAAAACTGATTTCATAATAATTTTCGGGCAAGATATTCAATCCAAGTTTTGATAAAATTGAACTTATTATTCTACGTGAAATGTATTCAACTTTTAGATTTGATAATATTTTTATAGTTCATTACACTGAATTAAGTTTTTATGAAAAATAAATAACTTATTTTTTTTTCATTAACACTTTTCAAATTAGCCTGAATAATATATTTGGTAAATAAGTTTAGAAACTCTTTTTTCACTAATTTAAGTTTGATTAATTGGGGCATGATAACGAGTTGTATCTTTCAAGCAATTTTACCAATGAAAAGGATCACAATTGTGTATTTACAGACCCCATTATCAATAATTATAACATTCAATACTGATTGTATTATGGATTTGAACACAACTTTGTTAAAAATATAGAATATTACGAAATTATCGTAATTAGAAAGTATCGTTAATAGAAGATGAATTATTATAAAACGGTTAAAACAATGAGGATTAGTCAGTTATTAGTATGCGTAATATAACTGTGATAACACTAATTAACAGGGGTTTATATTTATATAACATAAATAACATAAATAGGGCTAAACTATCTATGAATTAAATAGTTATGTAAAATTATTAACTAACCTGCAAAATAGTTGAATACTTAGTTTAATATAGAAAGTTTTATTGAATAATTTAATATTAAGTTCGAAAAATAAAACTTCAATCAAAAAAATAAATTTAGTAATTGACATTATTAATAATGAAATGAATAATATTGGTTCTATTAAAGAATTATCCGATGTGTAATAATATAGTAAAACAAAAAAAAAGTTTATAGAAAAGAGAGAGAGGTTATTAATTGATATTAGGATATATTAAAAATTAATTATTATCATGATGATGTAATTTTGTTAAACTTGAGGGACTTCTAAAAACGTGAGGAGAGTCTTGGCTTATTTTAATACTTGAAACATTCTCAGTATAGGAACCTTTGGAAATGTTTTCAATATCATCAGATTCATGATCAGATACGTTTCCTAAAGGGTCAGAATTGGAATCATTATTTTCCTCGAGATCATTTTGATAGTTAAGATTTTGATCACGAGACTGATTATTTCCGTTTCCTCGTTGATTCGAATCCTCATCAGGTTGCTGTTGCTGCTGCTCCTGTTCTAATTGTTTCCGTTGTATTTCTAATTGTTTTTTTTTATATTCTGGTCCAGCATGAATCCATCTTTTCATATATGTTGTCAGTAAACCAGCTGCTAAGACTTGAATAGCTTGATATAAAACACAAGGAACCAATAATTCACCAAGATGAGGATTATCATGGCCATACTGAGAAGAAATTAAAGTAACACCTAACGCAGCAGTTTTAGCACCACCACATAATAAAACAGAAACAGTATCTGCTCTATTATAATAGAAAGGCCTTAATAATTTATAAAAAAACACATAAATTCTTGAAGAATTTTCGTCGGGTTCTTTTTCGACAAGTTTTAGTAGTAAAGCTGGCCTTGACATCATATAACAAATCACTGTAAAAAAAATGTAAATTCCAAAATTGAAGAAGCAAACAAAAATGATGGCTTCATGTGAAACAGAAGTGAAAGCCTTTTGATAAAATGCAGTTGAAAATGAATGAAACATAATCAACAATAACATAAACGAACCAACTTTATTAAATCTAAAAGTAACTAAAAACCATTTTGTTTGAGCTGGGAAAATATTTTGAATAACTTGACCAACAAATAGTGGGACGAAAACCGAGATACCAATTTGTTTCATAACATTTTGATAAACTACACGAATTGAATTACCATTTGCAGGATTACCAAAACTCCATTCACCAGTTGCATACATTTGAACTAAAGCAGGCGTAATAAAAGCGCCCGCTAAATTGCCCAAAAAAACTTCACAAAGTGTTAAAAGAACGTTACCGTCAGCTTTTCTGGTCATAACAACATTTGAACTAACAGTTGTTGGACAACAACCTGTAACAATTAAGCCCATTAACATCCAATTTGACATTTTTGGATTATTAGCTGCCTTAACAGCACATGCAAATCCATAGATTATCGAAGAAGTAATCAAAAATTGTAAAATAAAAACGGTCAAATGAGCTCTCCAATGTAGCATATTCTTCAGAAGCTCACTAGTTTTCATGGATAAACCTGAACCTAAAAAAATTACAATAACTGCACCATAACCAATTGAAAATTGTCCTCTAATTAGACCACCTGCTCTAGCAAAATTTGGAGCAAATCTAGCAATAACAATAAAAATTGCTAAAAATATATAAAACCAATAACCTAACCAAATTGTTCTGTAAAGAAAATTATAAAATTTGAACTTTTTCGGTGATGTTTCTTTTAAAGCATCTATTCGCTTTTCAATAGATAAGGAAGGTATATGAAATCCCATCTGTTTTTAATTATTGTTATGCAAGTAAGTTAAAATTTCTTTACCCTGATATAATGGGATATATAAAAAGGTCAATGATCGGGTATATATAAGTATAAATTGATTAATGGTTAAAAAATTCTTTAAATGAATCATCGTAGTTTCTCCACATGCAGGAATCTTGTGGATGCTTGGATTGTAAATTTCAGTCAGACTTTGTGAGAAAAACTCAGTGCGAGTCACGGGTGTAAGGGATACACTCTCGGAGTACAGCAAAACTGTGGCTGATGTGGCTGATACTGACTCAATTTGTCGTGACAGTATGAAATGGTTACGTTGATTTAATGATATATTGTATAATATAGAGGCAGTTGATTGTGTAATGTATTTTCTTCGTTTTTTCGGTGAGAAGAGTTTACAGTGTAAAGAATATATCTATATACGTAAAGAGGGCTGTTGTTTTCCGACTATTTGTAAAAATGATTATTCGCCGATTAAGCGTCTAATTGGAATATTAATGTGACTAGTGGAAAAGATGTTCTAACATTTTATATTCAATAAAACGTAAAACAAAAAAATGTAAATATAAAACATCAACAAGCAAGAAATATAAATAATAGGCAATTAACAATTAACAAATATTTCTACTATCTCTGTTTGAAAAAGGCTTAAAACTAATGAACTTTTTTCACCAATCAAATTAAACTAATTGAATAGATATTAGATATTAGATATTGTCATAAAAATACAAGTTTCCGAGAAATTATTAATGTCTAATTGGCTTTAGATATAACCACCGGGGACTTTCATATGTTAGTCTGTGGAAGTATATCAATGCCATCAAAAATTATATTATTTTAAATATTGGCTGCTTCTTCCCGATTTTCAAATGCTTATCTATCCGACGATAAAAATTTATAAGAGAATTTTTTATCATAATCTTTGTTAAGCATATAAGTTCAAGACCCGTATTTGTAGAATAATTTCAGCGTATTATGGATATTATTATCATAAATTAAATTACTCTATTCTCTACGATAAGCTAAGCTAGGCTAATCGGAGCCAAGTAAATTTAATGAAGCTCGATTGCCTTATGTTGAGCAACGCATGGTTTAAACTTAGTCTAACATATGCCTCATTATAGCCCTAATCAAAGATAAACTTTGGGATTTTCTTATCAGCATAAAAAGTAGTTAATTGTAAGCGGAAATTAAAACCAGCTATTTTAGCTAATCCATATTCTTTAAAAAAATATATTAAAGAAAGTGACGATAAATATATAATAAATAATAACCCAAATACGAAAATAAGTTAAGGTAAAGTGAAAAAAATAAACACATAAAAATATAAAATAAAAGAAAATAAGAAGTAATTAACAGAAGCTGTGTACAAATAAGTAACGGAACTGAAATTAAATTATTTACTAACTGATCTAGCAAGTGATTGAAGTTCTGATTTTTCGAGTTCAGCAGCTTTGTCCTGTCTAGAAGCCTCTCTTTCCCTTTCTTCAGCTTCTATAATCTTATCCAAATTCCAGTATTGGATTAAAAATGCAAAAGCGAAAAAACCACCAGCTGCAGCCAATGCAACGAATGGCCAAATTAAATATGGATCAATTAATGCAGCTGAAACAGCTTCAGAAATTGCTGAGGAAAATGAATTTGTTAGCAAGAATAATGCCATAACTAATCCTTTTGAATTATCTGGAGCCCTTGTATAAGCCATCTCATAAGCTGTCGTATAACAAAAACATTCACCAATTGCGGCTAACGCATAAACAATAATCTCATACCATGCAGTAACTGTGGATGGTTCTGCACAATCTGTTGCATAATAACCACAAGGTGAAGTTTGGTAAACTCTCCATTGTAAGATTGCACCAACCATTGATGAAAATGCACCAAACATAAAACCGACGAAACATTTATAAGTTTGTTTGAAATTAATATGATACTTTTTGAATAATGGATAAACAATATAATCTAATATTGGTAAAAGAACAACAATTGTAATTTGGTTAAAGTTATTGAATAAATCATTTGGAACATTTTTGGTAATCATTGCACCAGCTTGAGCATTTAATGTTGAACCTAATCCACTATCATTTAAATTGAAAAAAATCCAGTACAAGAACATAAAACATTGGGTAAAAGTTGATTTATAATCTCTAACCTCTTGATCTGTGAAAGGAATTGGAGTTTGCTTTTTCTCATTCAGATAAATTTGACCCCTTGCTTCCATATTTGATGGTAACGCATATGCCCAGAACTCTTTCTTCCATAATCTTCTAATAAAGTTTCCTTTGAAACAAACTGATAAAACTTTTGAAACCTTTGTTAAAATTGAACCCTTTGGTTCTTCTTTCTCAAGATGTGGGCCAATAAATAACATCGCAATAATGACAATACAATACATTAAACATGGGCATAAGAAGGCTAACCAGTAGCCAATATCTCTTGCAGCATATGAAGTTGCAATTTGTAAAAATGCACCAATATTAATTGACCAGTAAAAAATTAAAGTTAAAGTTTCCATTGAAGCATCTCTGTCAACGTAAACAACTTCACCACTTGGCAATCTTTTTAAAACGTTCGATCTATAGGGGAATTGATCTAATAATAACGGTAATAAATTTGGTTTAATCATACCTGTACAAAATGCCAATAAAAGAATTGCAATAATGGTTGGAGCTAAAGCCGATTGACCCTTTGCAATAACCGGTGGTAACGCAGCAATAATAAATAAAATATGAGAAATAATACCGACCCAAACACCAATCATGATTGTTTTGAATCTACCTAATTTTGCATCCGCAATATAACCACCAGCTAACGGCATAACATAGGCCAGAAATTGCAATAAAGTGACTAGAGCATTTGCGTCTCTCAAACCCATATCCAAAGCACCGGCACTATCATTTTCATGATAAGTTCTACCTGTGGTGGAACCATCTGGCAACGGTCTCATAATAAAATTAGTTAAAATACCTTGAGTACCATAATAAGAACCTCTTTCAGCAAATTCAACGATCAAAATCAGCATACAGATTAAGTTAGGTCTTGCCTTAACTTTTCTATATTTCAATTTATCATCAGGGGTTGCGATTGCTAGACCATGTGGATTAAATTCATCAGCATAATCAGGTATAAATTCATGATCAATAAATTCTTGCTGAGCGGATTCCGTCACCATTCCAAAATCAGCTGGAGAAACAACTTCAGTGACGAGAACATCATTTTTGTCATCAGATAGCTTTGATTCTGATGACTTGCTAAAAAATTTCATTTTGATTAATTTGTATTCGATAATATAAAATAATTAAAGAGGGAGTAATGAAAAAAAAAAAAATAGGAATAAAACAGGAAAAAGGGTCCATCTTTATAGTTAAATAAATCAAACGAAATAACTTGACATCGATGGACAAAAATTTGAAGACCATAATTTAATAGATATCATATTGTGGAGATCAAAATAGTAGTTTTGAAAACCAAATTAAAATTGTGGATAACAGAATTTACGGCTAAAACAATCGTGATAACAGAATCAGCAAGTAGATAAAAATGTTTTCCCCTAGCAGAAAACATACTCACGGTGGATCCATCCATGCCTTACTGGTCTGAATTTGGAAATTTTTAGCTACTGCAGAAAAAATTGCCGTGCCGCAAAATGGAGTAAAATATCTCATCCGTTTGAACAAGAGGTGGTGGTGGATTAGCATGTTGCTCACTATAACTGAAACTGACAATAATGGAAAATGTAGTCAACAGGGGTCGGAGCCGTCAATTCCTTTATATCGAACCCTGCTTTTACCAATTCGTCAATGTATCCTTGCATTAAATACATCTCTGATAAACCAATCCAAGTAAATCCTATCGTCATTAACAACCATTTAGGCAACTTAATTCCGATGGTTTTACCATAAATTTTAATAGCTGTCGTTTCAATTATAATTAAAACAAATTGAAATGGAAAAAAAATAAATGAATAAAAACACCTGTTGATGATTTTATTATCAAAACTTTTAATAAATTGTGGGACATTAATATTATATTGAACATTGTTGAGCCACTGCAAATTTAAAGTTCCAGTTGCATGGAAAATACCGGTAAATATGAACACAAATAAAAACATAAGATATTTTCTCCACAATTGTAAACCATACCTTGGGTTAGTATTCAAATGCTGACATTTATAATCACAACCCGCTAAATATTTTGACTGTGGCACTGAAAATTGATACATTAATTTATGCCAAAAATTTCCCCAGAGTGACTTAACAGTATACTCATTATTGAACGATCCAAACAATTCCGGAAAGTCATCAATTTTTGAAGTTTTAAAAATGAAAACATGAAAAAAAATCGTTAAGTTGTATAATACATTTATTCCGAAATAAACACAATAACTTGATCCAATTGATAATAAAAGCTGTTTTGGAATTGACAATTTGGAATTTTTATCAAATAAAATTAAATCTTGTTCATGGCCTACCCCCCAACCTCTTGATTTAATATATTCTGTTGAAATGTAAAGATGATAAAAAATATCATAAATAGTATATTTAATTAGCAATTCGTTAATTAAAAAATTTTTTAACCAATTTTTTGAATTAAGGGATTTATCATGATTATTTATTTGCCAGTTCCATCCATTTCCAGTGACTGTGAATAAAATTGATCTATTTATTGACCATTTAAATTTATTCCAACTGAAAGGTTTTAATTTTTGAACATCTTCTAATGTCTCCAATTTTGGTCTATAGTCGGTAAATTCTGGATACTCAACAAGAAAAAACAAGTTAAAAGTATAAAAGAATAAGTTAAATAAAGTACCTTGCAAAACTAATGCAATACTAACATCGTTTCTGGTCTTATCAATTGGGCAAAAGAATTCCGCCTTTATTAATATACAAAATAGTATTATAATAGAAACATATTTTCTGTATGGTTTAGGTGGTATACATGTTAATAATACTGGTATTGTAAAACCCCATAATAAGTAATAAAGCCAAGGTAATGAAAGTAGACTTTTCAAATTCATTGCATACAGTAAGGAAATAACATCTTGGTTAAAGAGGTGAACAATTCCCTATGTGAAATATGAAATCAGGGAAAAAATTGGGGCCGCGGCGAAGCATTTTATTTTATTTTATTTTATTTTATTTTATATCTTATATTATATTTTTTCTTTATAGAGCCCAGATAATTATTGAACCGATTGACCTTATCTACATTATGCAGGCCATGTTGTCTAAGCCACTATGCTACTCAAACTAATAGCTCAAAAATAGCTCAAATTAAGAGTTCAAACTATTGAGTTTACTCAAAATGGCCCAAATCCACATCTTCGTGTTTAAATTTCGTAATATATGAAATGTCTGATTGTCAAATATCGTATAACTGAAAGTTTGGGAAAATTAAGTATATAGAATTTGTGATTGATCAACGAATTACTGGGGATAAGCGCTGCAGATATTACTAAAGAATCAATGATAGAAATGTTTCATGTTTATACAGCATTGACGAAATACTGTTGACATGTGTGATCGGATAGAACTGTAGCTCCGTTGTAATTTGCGTAGCACTTTCTTTAAACTAGATATTGGATTCTTCTTGGCATTTGATGTCTAAGAAAAATGATGGCTCAATTGTTCCAATTAAGCATAATTTGGAGTCTTATTACCCTTTCGGGAAAGTGAATTCTGATGGTGATCTTTTATGCCGATTTAGTTCTCTATGGTCCAATCTGCTTTGTCATTTTACAGGCTGCAGATAGCGATGGATCGCTTGCAATATTATTAGTAATAAAAAAACAAGGATGACGAGTTTTCCATGATTACGTAGGGGACCGAGGGCTCGAATCTATGATATCTGTGACACCTATGATATCTGTGAAATCCAGAAATCCACGAAATCCAAGAAATCCATGAATCCATGAATCCCTGATATTTATCGAATCTGTAGAATATATACTTTCAAGCGAGATAGTTCATTTACATTTCATTGAGTAGTGTAACTGGGAATTACAGCAGGAGTTCTTTTACTAGTATGCATCGCAAATAATAGACACAATCACAACTTTTTCTATTTAATGCGATGATTCGTGCATATGAGATGTGTTACAATAACCCATACTCGTGTTAAAGCACAAAAAGTTCAAGTTAATCCAAGCCTTTCCATTAAAAATAATAACAAAAATTTTGATAACTTGAATATTTCGGTAGCAAAATTTAAGATATTATTTAAAGTTACAGCATTTTTTCTGACAGAAATGTAAACGAGCCCATAATATGATGTTACAAGTGGTATTTGAAAGTGAAATGCAAAGCGTGTACTACTATTATTCGTTTAAAGTCGATAAAAAGATCAAGAACACGGACCATACACAATGGGTAACAGACAATAGGCCTCGCATGTCTCATATTCTCTATAACCGTAAACCACTATATCACTTTCTATTCCGTGATCCTGGCACATTCTTGCACCATGATCTGTGCTACTTCTCTGTGCATCGTAATATCTACCTCTCTCACATGATAGAGAGTGATACAAGGCAATATACAGTTGCGGCTTTAAAACTAGAGCACCAACCTTTGCTCGTCAGATGGACGAACTCCGGCTTGGTTCCCCAAGAAAATAAATAGCAGCCTCGTAGTGGAACGGCGCGGTTTGCATTTTGGTTTGGCTCTTAACGCAGTCCAATTGCCTTTTCTTTGCGGGGCCCCAGTGTTTTATCTCATGTCCTCGTATCTTTGTGTATGGCATTATGTATAATATTATATATGGCATATTATCTCATACTATCTCATATTATCTCATATTATCTCATATCATCTCTTATGATATGAAATAGCTCAATTTATAGGCTCCTTGTTTATAAACCACGAGTTACGTCCTTTTACTTTAAGCTTAGGCACTTCGAAAATAATGGAGCACTTGGCAAATACCAATATATTATTACGGCAATAATATGCTAGCAAACGTGTTGATCAGTGTTCCATATGATTCAACAGCCCTATGGGTCACACTCGTGTAGGTGTTTCTTATGCAATACAACACAACAAACCTCCACAACCACCACCACCACTACAACCACCACCTTTCAATATGAATAAAGCCTGTTGGGCATCATCGGCTTTTGAATAAAAAAACAATCTGATAACAAACAACCGCGGCAGTGTAAGGAATTTTTTTCAAAATCTATTGATTTTCAGTATTGTTCTGTTATGTGTCTCCAGTATATCCGTTTTCACGTTACTTTTGTTTTATTTGACAGATTTGACGTGGTTTCATAGCTAATCAACATTAAAAAAAGTAATTCAAAAAATATTCTCGTAGAACCACAGTTTTATCATTGCATTTTTTTCAAGTATGCTAATTCGATCTGTATTTATTCCTGCACTTCCCCCACTACTCAAGTTTTCATTACAATTTGTTTACTTTATTTAGTTTATTTGTTTATTTGTTTCATTTACTTCATTTAGTTTATTTGCTTTATTTACTTCATTTAGTTTATTTGCTTCATTTACTTCATTTACTTGCTTTACTTGATTTACTTGATTTAAATTCATATCCTTAAAACGCTTCCTTTTTTGCACCTTCAAAACTAAAATGAAATTAGATCTTTTCAAAAATCGAAAAGATCATGATGATCTGGATATTAAAAAAGGTGATGTGATTTTAACCAAAATTGACACCCAATTAGATTCTTTTGATAATGTTAATAACGATAAAAATAGTATGCCACGTAATGATAATGATAATGATAATGATGTGCATGGTGATATTGATGATATTTTTGATTATGACGATGAACTATTTAGTAACCACGAATTTATCCCTGATTACGCTGATGAGTTCAATCCACACGGATTACCAATTGCAAGTCATGAAGATAAATCCAATTATAAAAATGTTAAAGCAAGACCCAATTTAGTCTGCATGTTGATTTTGATCGTGGAATTTGCTGAAAGAGGTTCTTATTATGGTACTCAAGGTATTTTAACTAATTTTATTATGAGACCGTTGCCAGATGGTTCCACCACAGGTAGAACTTATCATGAAAATGATAGTGCCGGTGCTTTGGGTATGGGTTTGAAAGATGCAAATGCTCTAGTCACTTTATTACAATTTCTGGCCTATGTTATGCCGTTAGCTGGTGGTTATATTGCGGATGCAAAATTAGGTAGATTCAAAACAATCATGATTGGTGTTTGGGTCGGTATTATTTCTCATATTTTATTTATTATTGCTGCGTTACCACCGGTTATTGCAAAGGGTCAATCGGCTTTGGCTCCAACCATTATTGCAATTCTTTTATTGTCATTTTGTACAGGTATGATTAAACCAAATTTATTACCATTATTATTAGATCAATTCCCCTATAGAGCAAATGTTTTGAAAAGGTTACCAAGTGGTGAAATTGTTTATATCGATAGAGATGGCTCTATCGAAACCTTGACACTGGTTTTTTACTGGTCAATTAATATTGGTGCATTTTTAGAAATTGCAACTTCATATGCTGCCAGAGATGTTGGATACTGGCTAGCTTTCTTATGTCCCGGTATCATGTATTGTATCGTCGTCATGGTGATGTTACTTATTGGACCCAACCTTAAAAAGGAAATTCCACAAGGTTCAATCCTCGGCAGAGCAGCTAGAGTTTTATCTGTCTGTTTCAAGGGAAACTTTATCAAGAGATTATGGAATAAGGAATTCTGGTCTTACGCTTATCCATCGCATATGGAAGCAAGAGGTCAGATTTATCTGAATGAGAAAAAGCAAACTCCAATTTATTGGACAGATCAAGAAGTTAGAGATTACAAATCAACATTCACTCAATGTATTATGTTTTTATATTGGGTTGCATTCAATTTAAACGATACTGGATTAGGTTCAACATTAAATGCTCAAGCTGGTGCAATGATTACCAAAAATGTTCCAAATGATTTATTCAATAACTTTAATCAAATTACAATTGTTGCTCTTTTGCCACTATTAGATTATGTTGTTTATCCATTATTCAAAAAGTATCACATTAATTTCAATCAAACTTATAAATGTTTCGTCGGTTTTATGCTTGGTGCATTTTCATCAATGGTTGGTGCAATCTTACAATGGAGAGTTTACCAAACTTCACCTTGTGGTTATTATGCAACAGATTGTGCAGAACCATCCACAGTTACTGCATGGTATGAGATTATTGTTTATGCATTAGCTGCCGCTGGTGAATGTTTTTGTTATACGACAGCTTATGAATTGGCGTATACAAGAGCTCCAGATAATGCAAAGGGTTTAGTTATGGCTTTATTCTTGCTAACAAATTCATTTTCCTCAGCAATTTCTGAAGCTGTTTCAGCTGCATTGGTTGATCCACATTTAATTTGGCCATTCGTTGGTTTAGCAGCTGCTGGTGCATTCTTTGCATTCGCATTTTTAATCCAATATTGGAATTTGGATAAAGTTCTGGAGGCAGAAGAAAGAGATAGGGAAGCTGCTAGACAAGAGAAAAGAGAAATTGAAGAAGACAAAGAAGAATTACATGATGAACTTCAATCTTATGCTAGATCATTATAATAATTACATTATTATTATTGTTGTTTTATTTAAAGCAACAATCCTGTTATTTATACCACTATAGTATATCTATTCTGCTGTATCATTTTTTATTTCTGTTTTGCATTTATTTTTAAACAGTTTTATGACAATTTTAGATTTGTATTTTATTTCGTTATTGTAGTATTGATATTTCTCATAAAAATGTCACAGATTTAAAAATTAGACCCGGACAGCCCATTTTTTAGCGATGTGTTTTGCTTTCCCCATTTTTTTTAAAAATTAAGGAATGAACTATTGTTGCACATTTTTTTCTACCTTTAGTCTATTAAGTTCTACGCTTACTCAATTGATTTAAAATGTCTTCTTTAACTAATTTCAAACAACTTTTAAAAGATGACTATAATAAAATTATCAATTCAAATTTTGAAGAAAGAAAGAGTTTACTAATTTCAAATTCTGCACCATTACTTGAATCAACTTATATCAAATTAAATGAATTACATGGTGAAAATATTTCATTTGATGAAGAATTACTACCATTGATTCCATATTTCTTATTGTATTTAGCTTATGATGAAACAACATCAATTTCATTAATGATTTTCAACAATATCAAACAATTTTTTAATCAATTACCTGCCGTTATATTTGAAAAATTCGATGATTTTGTTAAAATTGCAGATTCTAAATATGATAATTATAATTTGATTAAAATTTTAAGTGAGTTATTCCCAATTGAATCACTAATCTCGTCCGAAATTTTTAATAAAAATGAGGCGTTTATAAAAATGTTAACAAATGAAATTACATTATTAACGAATAATTTAAATAATTTAAATACAGAAAATTCCATCAATTTAAAGAAAATTTTGAATTTATTTTCAAGTTCATGTATTGATGAAAACTCAAAATCAATTGTCGCAAAATTATATATAAATTATTTAATTAAAATCATGCACTCAAATTCAAATGTTGAAATTAAATGTATTACATCCACAATTATTATTAAAATTTGGAAAATCGTAAACACTGAAGTTATAAATTCAAATTCCGAAATATTTTCACTAAAACATTTATCAAATATTTTAATTGCGGGTTTAAATAAAAAATTGGAATCTGCTTTAGAAGGCTTAACATTTTTATCATTAAACATTGAAATTAAACAGGAATTAAGGAAAAATGATAATTTTATCAATACTTTGTTATCATTATTTGATTCAAAGGATACAATTTATGGTATTTTAGTTATTATTGATAATCTATCAATTTGTAATCAAATTTCGAAAAGGGAAAGAGAATCGATTCATAATTTAAAAAATTCAAATAACTTGAATGATATCAATATTGATAATAATAAAAAAATTAATAAATCAAGAGATGACAATGATAAAGAAATTTTTGAATTTATAAATAAATTATTGAATAAAAAATTTATTTCTAAAAAATTAAATCATTTATTTATGAAAAATCCAAATTCAAAGGGTATTTTTATTGAAACTGTAAAGATAATTTACAATTTTTCATTTTTCAATGATACTGATAATGGTGATCCTGAAAGTAAACAGCAGCTTGTTGAACAAGGTGCCATTAACATTCTACTAACTTATTTGGTTAATGACTCAAATGATTTTAAATATAATTCAGAAAAATTTATTACTTTTAATAATGATAATGAAAATATAATTACATCAAATCCTGAACTTCGTTTAATTGCGATTAATGCATTATCAAAAATTTTAATGAGAAATAATCCGATGCTAATTTTTAAAAAAGAATCCGATGTTATTACACCAATTCCATTTTTACTTGAAGAAATTGTTCAATATGATATTGATTATAATTCAATAAGTGAAAAAATTACTCCTTTAAGTTCAATCGAGTCAACAGAATCAATAATTGATCCTGAATATGTGTTTAATTGTTTAACAGCGTTAACAAATTTAGCATCGGTTCAAGATATGCAAGCAAAAGATTTAACAGTAAAATTAGCCTGGAGTTCAATTTTCAATTTATGTTTCAGTGAAAATTCATTAATTCAAAAGGCATCACTAGAATTAATGGGTAATTTAATTTATTCACCTTTATGTATTTCAAAATTCTTTGAATGGCATACTGAAACGGATGAGAATTATAAAAACTTTAAAAAAATCATTACTCTAACTTCATTGGATAATTGTGAATCAAAAATTGCTGTTTTAAATTTATTTGCAAGTGCAAGCCAATTTAATTTGATTAGTGAAATTTTAACAAATTCGGTTTTTTTTAAAGAAACGATCATCAAAGTTTTAGTTAGAGATAGCGACTCAAATGAGATTTCTTTAAGATGCCTTGCAATTATTGATTGTATGTTACAATTCAAACAGAAAATTCCTGAATTTGTGAGAGTTAAAGAATTTTTAAATAAATTTACTCATAATAATGATTCAGAAATAACAGAAATTGCTGGGAATATTATGCTAAATATTTGATTCAATATTTTGTTTTTGTATAATGTTTCTGTAAAATCATAGTTTTAAAATTATTTGTATATAATACTGGGTTTTTATTATTACTGCCACTAATATAAATACCATTGTATTTTTTAATAATACTTCCAAATCATACATCTTTGATTCTTATAAAAACCAGGGCTGATAGCAAAAGTCACTTTAATATAACATAACAACTGTTGGTTTTAAAAGAACAATTCTGCATTTCTATACTTATTCAAGAATATGATTACTAATTGATAGCACGGCGACGCCAGATTGTTGTATTTTATTATATATTTAAATCAAAATGTGATTACTAATTGATAGATAGGGACACGTCAGCACTGTTGTTTTTATTATATACTTATATCAATAATGTGATTACTAATGGTACCATTACACATACGAATAGTTGACCGTTCTCACCATATAAATACCTCTCAATTTCTTCCCATTAAAATATAAACTTAATAAAAACTTATTTATTATTTACTATTAATAATTAGATTAAGAAAAGAGGATGTCTGTTCCAACTGCTAAAAGCTTAGAAACATTAAAAGTGGCCGTTATTGGCGGTACCGGTGGGTTAGGCCGTGCAATTAGTAAATTACTGGCATCAAGAGGTGCAAAAGTTACAGTTTTAGGTAGATCGTTTAAAGACGAAGGTGTTAAAAACATTGAATTCGTTAAAACTGATTTAACTCTAATTAAAGATGCAAAAAAATTGATTGATGCAAAGAAATTTGATCCTTTTAAATACCATATTATTGTCTTCACTAATGGTATATTTGCAGCACCAAACAGAGAAGAAACTTCTGAAGGTCTTGAAAAAGATACAGCAGTTAGTTATTTAAGTAGATTGGAAATTTTGAAAGGTATAATTCCAAATCTTGGATGTGCAGCATTACCAAATTTTCCAGGTGTCAAATTCCCAAGAATCTTTATCATGGCTTATCCAGGTTCAGGTGAATTAGGTACAATTGGTGATATAAATCAAGAAAAAAGCTATTCTGCAATTAAAGCTCACATGACTACAGTTGCAGGTAATGAAGCATTAGTTACGCATTTTTCAGGTAGTAATAATTATCGTATTTATGGATTGAATCCAGGTTTAGTTAAAACCAATATTAGAGATAACTATTTAGGTGAAAATAGTTGGAAATCTAAGATTGTTGAAACGCTTATTGGTTGGATTAATCAAACTCCAGAAGATTATGCAAAAATTATTACTCCATTATTAACATCAAAGGACATTGAACAGAAGGATGGTGCATTCTTCAATAATAAAGGTAAAGAAATTCCAAAATCAAAAAATTTTGACCAAGCTTACGCCGATAGATTTATAGAAGCATCAAATAAATTATTGGAAAGTAAAGGATTGTCATAATGAATTTCGGAGAGTAATAGTGAAGACTAATATTGAGAAGATGAAAAAGATGAAAACCTCAAAAAAATTTAAAAAAATGGTTACGTATAATTTCTAGTGTTTATGACTTGCCTTATATTCTAAGAAAAATATGCTTATTGCTAAAGTTTAGAAATTGTTACGAAGAATTTTTCTAGGTCTTCGAAACAAAAATATGCTTGTTATGGTATATAATACTGGTTTTTCAGATTATTGCTGATAACCACTATTAGTATAAATAATGTATTCTTTTAATATTACTTCCACATTTTATCTCTTTGACTTTTGAGGACCTAAATCTGACAGTAACAGAAATTTGATATGACATAATAACTGATGGTTTTTTAAGAAACATTTTTGTTAATATACTGTATCAAACATATTATTATTAATTGATAGCACGATGACGCTTCAACGTTGCTAAGTTTTGATTGCTCTCACCAATATATAAATATTTCTTAATTTCTTCCCTTTATTTTATGAATTTGAAAACATATAATAATAATCTTTTACTTTTAATAATTAGATCAGAGAATGTCTGTTACAACTGATAAGAGCTTAGAAACATTAAAAGTGGCCGTTATTGGCGGTACCGGTGGGTTAGGCCGTGCAATTAGTAAATTACTGGCATCAAGAGGTGCAAAAGTTACAGTTTTAGGTAGATCGTTTAAAGACGAAGGTGTTAAAAACATTGAATTCGTTAAAACTGATTTAACTCTAATTAAAGATGCAAAAAAATTGATTGATGCAAAGAAATTTGATCCTTTTAAATACCATATTATTGTCTTCACTAATGGTATATTTGCAGCACCAAACAGAGAAGAAACTTCTGAAGGTCTTGAAAAAGATACAGCAGTTAGTTATTTAAGTAGATTGGAACTTCTGAAAGGTATAATTCCAAATCTTGGATGTGCAGCATTACCAAATTTTCCAGGTGTCAAATTCCCAAGAATCTTTATCATGGCTTATCCAGGTTCAGGTGAATTAGGTACAATTGGTGATATAAATCAAGAAAAAAGCTATTCTGCAATTAAAGCTCACATGACTACAGTTGCAGGTAATGAAGCATTAGTTACGCATTTTTCAGGTAGTACTATTTATCATATATATGGATTGAATCCAGGTTTAGTTAAAACCAATATTAGAGATAACTATTTAGGTGAAAATAGTTGGAAATCTAAGATTGTTGAAACGCTTATTGGTTGGATTTATCAAACTCCAGAAGATTATGCAAAAATTATTACTCCATTATTAACATCAAAGGACATTGAACACATGGATGGTGCATTCTTCAACAATAAAGGTAAAGAAATTCCAAAATCAAAAAATTTTGATAAAGCTTATGCAGATAGATTTATAGAAGCATCAAATAAATTATTGGAAAGTAAAGGATTATCATAACGAAATTCAGAGAATAATAGTGAAGACTAATATTGAGAAGATGAAAAAGATGAAAACCTCAAAAAAATTTAAAAAAATGGTTACGTATAATTTCTATAGTGTTTATGATTTGCATTTTTATAGTTTAAGAAAAATATGCTTGTTGCTACAAGATATTGTTTATTACCTTAAGAAATTTTCTATAAAAGATTCCGTTTGTGGATTATTGTATTTTTTCAATTTTGTTTCTTTAAAATCAGCTGTAGCTACAAATGAATCCAAAGGTATGCTAAATATTTTACTAAAGGCTTTATCATCCAATGATTTATATTTGCTTAGGAAGTTTTCAATTTCTGAATTAAACTCTTCAACTAATTTATCACTCGGTATTGCAATCTCATTAAAATTCAATTGATTTAATTGTTTTTTATGCTTTTCAACAACTTTCATAATTGAAATATATTCTTCATCAAAATAAAGCGGATTTTCACTATTTAATGCTGATTTATGCTCCTTATTTGTTAAAGGAATATCTAAAATTTCCAAATATTGTCTTCTTGGAAGACACTTATCAAGCGCTATAAATTTCGTAGGTTGATGATTTACTAATTGGACGTTTTCAGTCTGCTCTTTTTTATCTGCTACTGTCTCTTCATCCAAATTTAAATCAATTTCATCATTATTCTTTATTGTATTATCGAAAATATCCAATTTAATTTCATTTTTATTTCCATTCTTTTGATTATTTGAATTATTTTCAAAATCTTCCAAATCAATACTAATTTCATCTTTATTTAATTTCAGTATTTTGTTTTGTTCAATATCATCTATACTATTTGCTCTTTTTTTACTTTCATCGGCATTTCGATCTCGCTTTTCCCAATTAATGAGTGCGGTAAATTTAACATGTAAATGAGCACTAAACCAATAATTTGGTTTTAGGTTAATTAATAAATTCATATTTAATGGAGATCCTAATTCATGTCGCTTAATATCTTCTTTAAAAAATGGTTTATTTTTTAATAATTTTTGTTTGTTACCATAGTTATAAATTCCCTCTGGCCAATCATGTGATAGAAAAATCATTTTATTACATTCTTTCAACAATCTTAACTTTAGATAATCATCTTTTCTATAATGGTAAACCGATCTTAATGATCTATTATCAAATGGTAACCTATAATCCTCCCTTAGTTTTAAAAAATCATTAGATTTATAAATACCCGACCAACCGCCAATTCTTAAGCCTTTATACCAAATAACTGATGATCTACCGAGATAAAAGATATTTTTAGCAACAAATCCTCCAAATTTTAATTCTTCAAGGTAATTTGATGCTTCATGATTACCACCAATAAATATTGTAAAAATGGGTGCTTTCTTTTTACCATTATAATAATCTTGAAAATCTCCAATTTTTTTAAACTTCTCAGGAACACTCATGCATGATAAATCAGCTTGGTTTCTAATACTTTGAAAATCACCACATATAATTAGAAGTTCAACATTTTTATTCAATAATGACCCATATATCTGATTGAGGCATCCATGACAACATCCTTCAATTGCAATTTTCATTATCCAATAAATTTTCTTATCTGGTAAATTATTTGGGGCTATACATGAAAATCGATAATTTAAGTTAAAAAAAAGTAAAAAAAAATTATTAGCGAATTTCGTTAAAAAATTTTTCAGAAGAAAATTTTTTTCACTTTCTTTAATAATTTATTTTATTTAATTTTAGTTTAGGTAAGTTTTTTTTTCAGTCAGATATTATAAATATGAGTGTTAAACAAAAAGGTACAAAAAGGCCAGCTGAAAATAAGGTTGATAAGTCTTCTAAGAAATCAAAACTATCCAAGAAAGTTGAAGAAGCAGAACCAGAATCCGAATCTGAAGCATCTGAAGCATCTGAAGCATCTGAAGCATCTGAAGCATCTGAAGAATCAGATGATGAGCCTGAAACAGGATCTGAAGATGATTTGGACGCAATTGACGAAGATAAATTAGATAATGAAAAAGAATCTGAAGAAAGAGATGAAAAATATGAAAAGATGTCTGAAGAATTCTATAAAAAATATGAAAACTCATCAGAAGCAACTTCGCTACCTGGTAAACAATCATCAAAAGAACAACATGAGGGACAAAAAAAATTATTGAAAGAAAGAAAGACTAAAAGAAAATCTGGTATTGAAGTCGAAAGAATTAAGAAACTTTGGGAAAAACTGAGAGTTAAAAATCCACCTTTACCAAAAGAGATTAGAGATAAGTTATCCAATGAAATCTGGGAACTCTGTGAAGGTGTTTTAGGTGATTTAGTTTTAAAACATGATGCATCAAGAGCTGTTCAAACGTTAGTTAAATACTCAACAAAGGAAAGAAGAGATGAAATCTGTAAAGAATTAAGACCATATTATTACAAATTAGCAACATCAGCGTATGGTAAATACTTACTAATTAAATTGTTACATTATGGATCAAAAGAAAGTAGAGCAATTATTATCAAAGAATTACACGGTAAATTAAGAAAATTAATGAGACATAGAGAGGGTGCATATGTTGTTGAAGATATGTTTGTTTTATATTCAACATCAAAACAAAGACATCAAATGATCAGAGAATTTTGGGGTTCACAATATGCATATTTTATTGATGAAAATGATGAAAAATCAGTTGTTGAAGTTTGTAATGAATCAGCTGAAAAGAGAAGATTAATTGCAAGTAATTTATTTGGTACTATTAAGGCATCAGTTGAAAAAGGTTCAACAGGTTTTCAAATTTTACATGCCGCAATGAAAGAATATATTCAAATATTTGAAGGTAAAGAAGTTAGAGATTTCATTGAATTACTACAAGATCAAGTTGCAGAACTAGTTCATACACCTGAAGGTTGCGAAGTTGCGTGTACTTTATTAGCAAAAGCAACTGCAAAGGAAAGAAAAAGTTTGTTAAAAAGTTTAAAAACTCATGCAGAAGCATTAGCAACAAATGAACATGGTCAAACAGTTTTGCAAGTTGTTTTCATGACAGTTGATGATACAAATCTAGTTCAAAAAACGTTTTTACCTGAATATACTGATAAAATGGTTGATTTATTAACAAATAAATTTTCAAGAAGACCATTTATTTATTTGTTAAATGGATTAGATAAATCATATTTTTCACCAATAACTTTAAAAGAACTTGAAAAATATAAAGAATTATCAAAAGAAACGTCTAAAAAACCAGAAGAAGAAAGAAGAAAGCAAATTTTAAAATACTTTTTGCCAGTTTTCTATGAAACATTTTTGAAAAATTCATATGACATTTTAAACGAAAGTATGGGCGCTCAATTTATTCAAGAATTAATTTACAATAATGAATTGCCAGAAGAAAGTACAGAATTAAGAAGTAAAGCAGTCAGTAAGATTATTGATTGTGTTAGAGGTAATTTAGAAAATGAGGAACATTTAATCCATAAACCTTTTACTCCAAGATTATTAAAATCTTTAATTCAAGGTGGTAAATGGAATAAAGCATTGAAAAAAATTGATGAAGTTGATGATATTGAACTTGGATTTGATTTTGCAATTAAATTTATTGAAGAAATTTTTGATAATGGTGCAGATGAAGATACCTTAGTTGCGTGGATTAGTAATAAAGAAAGTTCATTTGTTTTAGTGGGTTTAGTCGATTGTTTCAAACTTCATTCAAAGGAAGAAATTAGTAAAGATTTTTTGAAAACATTGAAAAAATATAATAAAACAATTAAAAAGCAAGAAGAATCTAATAAGGGTGCCCATTTGTTATTGAAAGTTTTAAATTAAGGTATAGACAATTTTTAATTTGTATCAACTTTTTAATTTATATTAATTTGTAGTAATTTATAGTAATTTACAATAAAATTCATTAATAGGAATAGAAGTTAATAAACTAATTGTTAATTTAATCCGTGCACCAACATAATATTCATTGAAACTTTGACTTTGTTTTTGGGGGGCAAAACAATTTGATTTTCTTGTCTTTAAAGACTAATTCTCATTTTGTTCTTGTAACTCGATATTTGAATATTTGAATTAATTTATAAAACGGAACAATGGCATCAAAAGACGATTGGGAAAAATATAAGAAACCAGTTGAAGAAGAAGACGAGGACAAGAAAGAAACTGAAGTCAAACCATTGAGTGAAGATGATATTCAAGTTTTAAAGACTTATAGTGCAGCTCCATATAGTGATTCAATCAAAAGCATAGAAAAAGATTTAAAGGATTTAGAAGCTAAAATTAAAGAAAAGATTGGTATTGAAGAAAGTGATACAGGATTATCAAGTCCGAATCTCTGGGATGTTGCGGCAGATAAAAAGAGAATGAATGATGAACAACCATTACAGGTTGCGAGATGTACCAAAATTATTAAATCCACAGATGGTGGTGAAACGAACGAAGAGCCAGATGAAAAATCCAAATATGTTATAAATATCAAACAAATTGCGAAATTTGTTGTGGGATTAGGTGAAAGAGTTTCACCAACTGATATTGAAGAAGGTATGAGAGTTGGAGTTGATAGAACAAAATATGAAATTCAATTACCATTACCACCAAGAATTGATCCAACGGTTACAATGATGACAGTTGAAGAAAAACCGGATGTTACATATAGTGATGTCGGTGGTTGTAAGGAGCAAATTGAAAAACTAAGAGAAGTTGTTGAATTACCACTATTATCCCCAGAAAGATTTGTTAAATTAGGTATCGATCCACCAAAAGGTATTCTACTATATGGACCACCAGGTACTGGTAAAACATTATGTGCAAGAGCTGTTGCAAATAGAACTGATGCAACTTTTATTAGAGTTATTGGATCAGAATTGGTTCAAAAATATGTCGGTGAAGGGGCTAGAATGGTGAGAGAATTATTTGAAATGGCTAGAACTAAAAAGGCATGTATTATATTTTTTGATGAAATTGATGCCATTGGTGGTGCAAGATTTGATGATGGTGCAGGTGGTGATAATGAAGTCCAAAGAACAATGTTAGAATTAATTACACAATTAGATGGTTTTGATCCAAGAGGTAATATTAAAGTTATGTTTGCCACAAATAGACCAAACACATTAGATCCTGCATTATTAAGACCTGGTAGAATTGATAGAAAAGTTGAATTTTCATTACCTGATTTAGAAGGTAGAGCAAATATTTTTAGAATCCATTCAAAGGCAATGTCATGCGAAAGGGATATTAGATGGGAATTGATTTCAAGAATGTGTCCAAATGCAACAGGTGCAGAATTAAGATCTGTTTGTACTGAAGCTGGTATGTTTGCAATTAGAGCAAGAAGAAAGGTCGCAACTGAAAAAGATTTTTTAAATGCAGTTGAAAAAGTTATTAAAGGTAATATGAAATTCTCTTCAACTAGTAGATATATGCAATATAATTAATTTACTGATTTTATTAATATTTATAATTTTCCTTATTTAATAATAAATTTATTACTTCTACATAATATGAAATTATTTATTCCCACCAACTAACACAACCCATACCATCGGTTTGACATGATGCAATTATGGCATATGGTGGTGTTTTTTCAACAATTTTTTCTTCTTTATTATCTTCTATTTTATTATATGAATTTGAATTTGTAATCTCATTTGGTCCCTTTGGCTTAACATTTGTAAAAATTTCTTCTTCGATTCTAAAATTAATTTTTTCATTAATGTCTAAATATAATGTGTTATCTTCATCCATCTTCCAAATCCATGCATTTTCATCCACAGAAAAATGTGAGTTTTCAAATAATAGAGATTTTGGTATAAAAATATCATTAAAGAATTCCATATTAACTTTAATACCATCTTCAGTACATTTTTCAATCCAGCCTGTTAAAACTTCGCCGACAAAAGGCTTAAAAATTACAGTTCTAAATTTAACACTAATGAACATTGACCCATCACCAGGTTTTAATAATCCTGTATCAAATTCTAACAAATCCCAAATCGATATCACAAGTCCTAGTTTTGGAATAACTTTATTTGCATATTTAGCATTTAATTCTTGTTTAATTGCAATATCTCTTGGTAAACTAAATAAATGTGGTGGAATCCTTATAAGATCCGATATTATTGATAATTGAAACATTCAATTTGTATATATGGGATGAATTGATTGTTTAATATAATTTTTTTAAAAAAAAACGTAAAAATATTGTTGATATTTCAAGATTTGAAAAAAATTTTATTGATGCGAAATAGATCTTTGTCTTTTTTTTACCTTTTACTATTCATAACTGTAACTAATGAATTGAATTGAATTGAATTTCAACAGAAATTTAAAATTTAATAAGAATATAAATGATATATATAAAAAAGATGTTAATAAATAAATATAAAAAAAGTAAAAGAATAATAAATAAATAAAATAAGATCAAATCATTTTTTTTTAAAAAAATAATAAATCATTTTCATTTCCTATAATCAAGAACTTCAGAGAATAGTAATAATGAGATTTTTTTTTCCTTTTAATGAATTTTGTAAACCATTAAAAAATATTAAAAATGTAGTGCTTTATTTTTTGTTTACATTCCTAATAAGATCTAACTGCAGGTGGAACTGCCTTACATTCATTTTCATCTAAAGTGTGTGTGATAACATGTCTGTAACCTAATTCAACTGGAGCACCAGTTTCTTTTTGCCATGACAAAGTATGTTTTCTCCAGTTAACATCATCTCTTTCTGGGTAATCGTCTCTCGCATGAGCACCTCTAGATTCTTTTCTAACAGCAGCACCTTTACCAGTTTGTCTAGCACAGGTTAATAGATTTTGTAATTCTAAAGTTTCAGTTAAATCAGTATTCCAGATCATTGATCTATCTTTAGTTTTAATGTCGTGGAATTTCTTTTCAATTCTTTCTAAATCAACAACACCGGCATCTAAAGATGTTTGGGTTCTGAAAACAGCAACATGCTTTTGCATAGATTGTTGCAATTCTAATCTTAATTCAGCAGTGGAAACTTCACCGTCTGCTTTTCTTAACTTATCCAAATTTTCAATTGACTTGAAACCAATATCAGATGGTAATTCTTTGTGTGGCATATTTGGTTTCATTTCTGCAGCAATTGTGTGAGCAACAGCTCTACCAAAGACAACTAAATCTAACAAAGAATTTGCACCTAATCTATTAGCACCATGGACTGAAGCACAAGCAGCTTCACCACAAGCGAATAAACCTGGAATAACAGTATCTTCACCCTTTTCATTAATTGTTAAAGCTTCACCTTTATAATTTGTTGGAATACCACCCATATTGTAATGGACGGTTGGGATAATTGGAATTGGTTCTTTTGTAACATCAACACCTGCAAAAATTCTTGCAGTTTCAGAAATACCTGGTAATCTTTCTTTCAAAACAGAAGCTGGTAAATGAGATAATTGTAAGAACATATGATCTTTCTTAGGACCAACACCTCTACCTTCGTTAATTTCCATTGTGATAGCTCTTGAAACAACATCTCTACAAGCTAAATCCTTTGCATGAGGAGCGTATCTTTCCATAAATCTTTCACCTTCAGAATTAATTAAATAACCACCTTCACCTCTAGCACCTTCAGTGATTAAACAACCTGAACCATAAATACCAGAAGGATGGAATTGGACGAATTCCAAATCTTCTAATGGATAACCAGCTCTGGAGACCATTGCGTTACCATCACCGGTACAAGTATGAGCAGAAGTACAAGAAAAGTATGCTCTACCATATCCACCAGTTGCCATAATTGTCTTATGGGCTTTAAATCTGTGTAAAGTACCATCTTCTTGGTTATAAGCAATACAACCAACAACTGCACCATCATGAGTTAATAAATCTAAAGCAAAAAATTCAATAAAATAATGGGTATCATATCTTAAAGATTGACCATATAAAGTATGTAACAAAGCATGTCCAGTTCTATCAGCAACCGCACAAGTTCTGTAAGCTTGACCACCCTTACCGAATTCTTTTGTTTGACCACCAAACGCTCTTTGGTAAATCTTACCTTCTTTTGTTCTTGAAAATGGTAAACCGTAATGTTCTAATTCAATAATTGAAGGTGGAGCTTCTCTTGTCATATAATGAATTGCATCTTGATCACCTAACCAATCTGAACCTTTGACGGTATCATACATATGCCAATGCCAATCATCTTTATGCATATTACCTAAAGCAGCATTAATACCACCTTGTGCTGCAACAGTATGAGATCTAGTTGGGAATAATTTCGAAATACAAGCAACCTTATAACCTTCTTTAACTAGACCAAATGCTGCTCTTAAACCAGCACCACCGGCACCAATAACAACACAATCATATTCATGATCGATGATATGATAATCTTTTGCCATGGATGATGAAGCATCTTTACCATTTAAAGTATTAAATTGGGAAATAACTTGCTTCTTAGAACAAGTTGAAGAGAAAAATCTCTTTGAAGAGATTGAGTGTAAACTCTTTTGAAATGAAAGCATTTTTCCTTTTTTATGGTATACCTTATATTATATTTTATAACTATTAATTATTAACTTATCAAATGAAAAATTCTTATTTCCTTTATGTTTATTATATATGAAAATTAATTTTAGAATTCTGTAAATTAATCAAATTGGAATTGAATACAATAACTTATATAAAATTCGAAATTTTAATATATATAACACAGTTTAGTAAATATAAACTTGATAAATGTATATGGATTTTCAATAAAATACAATACAAATTGTTAAAAGAAGTGGAAGAAAATTGTTGGTTTGTAATCGTTATTGAGGGGAAAAGGCGTTTCTTACTTATTGAAAATTTGCGAGTCGGAGAAGACACGGAAGACCCGGAAACTGGACCAATCATATTGGCCCATTTTGTAATGAAAAACAATCTCCGGGAAATTTCCCATGCGTGGGAATCTGTCACGGATATCATCGCAATCATCTTCCGAATTTGATTTATTACTTCTAATGGTGCAACACTTTTATAATAATCAATTACTATAATTAAAAACCCTATTGTCCAGTTTAACAACCATAACTGTCACATTATCTGTAGTACCACGTTCAACAGCATATTTACACAATATGCTACTTGCCTGTTTTGAGTCCTTGACATCACTAATCAAATCAACCGCTGCTTGGTCTGTACAAACATCCCATAATCCATCGCATGCAATGATTAAAAATCTATCGTCTATATTTAATTCTGTTGCAGTAGTAAATGGTGATCCAATCACAAATTCTTTTAAGTACAGATCACCTAGTGATCTGCTAACTGCTAAAACACCATTAACTCTCCCCTTTAGTATAACACCTCCGTTGTTATAGATTCTTTTAATTTCATTTCTATCACTTGCCTTATGATCATATGAAAGTCGTATGGCCTTACCATTTCTATTCAAGACAACCCTCGTATCACCAACATTCGCAGTATATAACATCCTCTTATGTCTTGAGGTTGGCACAAAATCAAATGGAATATTCTCTTTTGGATCGGTGGCTTCATCCTCTGGTTCCTTATTTCTTGCATCATCTGGTTCTTCACCGTCATCTTCAATTTCTTCTTCCCATCTTAGAACTGCAACAGCTGCTGTACATCCACTTGGTCCAGAAATTTTTAGATCCTTTATTGTTTTATCTGCTTCAATAAATGAGTTGTTTAAATTGTCTCTTAAATCAATGCCATCGTTTTTTAGAATATTCTCATATAAAATGTTATGTAAATTTGTACCTGACCATCTAGCTGTTTGTTTACCTGCATGCCCATCAAAAACTGCAAAATATCCCCAATCTAATCTTTCTGCAAAATTTGCAACATATGTATGAACGTCTTCCATTGTTCTTCTAAATTTCGAGTTCTTGTTTTCACTGACTCCAACATCAAATGATAATCTATCGCATGGGCTGGTATGATTAATCTCGCTTGCTGTGGTGGTGGTGTTGGTATTAACATTAGTATTAATACCCAATTCATCTCTTTCTTCTGGTTTTTTTTTTTTGTCTTTGTTTTCTTTATCATTATTTGGCTTCAATTCTAACTCTTTCTTAATTTCGTTATTATCAATACTTTCATCTTTGTCATTATTTTTACTATTATTGCTATCTTTTTTAAGTATCTCCATAGAACGTCTTCGAATGTAATTAATCATTAAAATAGTTTCGATTAATCTTTGTAAATAAGTTCAGAATTTGATATCAATCCAAGCCGAGTTAATTTACCTTATTCAATGGCAAATTTGTAATTAAAATAACCACAAGGTCACCAAATTATATACTATTTACAATTTTTTTTTTTTATTCGCGTTCTATATTTCACTTAACTTACCACTTACAATTAATTAGGTTGTTAATTGTTTAATAAAACTTATATATTAAATTATAATTATAGTTAACCAAAGACTACATATACAATCCTTCCAAATTTTCTTCTATCTTGTTCTTCAAAACTCTTTCCTTTGCCTTCTTAAAATCTTCTGCAATAACTTGCATTCTCCTCTCTCTCAATGCCAATAAACCGGCTTCAGTACAAATTGCTTTAATATCTGCACCGCTTAAGTCATCTTTTGTATTGATTAAGTCATCTAATTTAAAATCAGGTGCAATATTCATTCTTGATGTGTGAATACTTAAAATTTTCTTTTTAGTTGTAGGATCAGGATTCTCAAATAGAATTTTACGATCAATTCTACCAGGTCTAATTAATGCTGGATCTAAACTTTCAATTTTATTTGTGGCCATAATAACTTTAACATCACCTCTATCATCAAAACCATCTAATTGGTTTAATAATTCCAACATCGTTCTTTGGACTTCTCTTTCACCTCCTGATGTTGATTCATATCTTTTCGTACCAATTGCATCAATTTCATCAATAAAAACAATTGATGGAGCATTTTCACTCGCAACTTTAAATAATTGTCTACACATTCTTGGACCATCACCTAAATATTTTTGAATTAATTCAGATCCAACAATTCTTAAAAATGTTGCACTTGTTTGATTTGCAACTGCTTTTGCTAATAAAGTTTTACCAGTACCTGGTGCACCATATAATATAACACCTTTTGGTGGTTTAATACCCATTTCTTCATATAATTCAGGATGTGTTAACGGTAATTCAACTGCTTCTTTGATTTCTTGAATTTGACTTTCTAACCCACCAATATCTGCATATGATTCTGTAGGTGATTTATCCATTTTCATAACATTAATCATTGGATCGGTTTCATCTTGTAAAACACCAATAATACTAACGGTTTTGTGATGTAATAGAACTTGACATCCAGGTTCTAATAACGATTTATCAACAAATGACAATATTGAGACATAATATTCTGGTCCTGTTGATGATGAAACAATTGCATGATCATCATCAATAATTTCTTCTAATGTACCAATTGACATTGGTGAACTTCTAACATCATCAATTTTTTCTCTTTCTTCTGCTTGCCTTTGATCTGTTGGCTGTAGTAGTTCTTGATTTGAAACAAATTCTTCTTCTAATAATAAATGATCTTTGATTCTTTCTAATCTTAATAATCTTAATTTACATCTTGTATTTGGTAAAACATTTGGTAATTTTGCATTCTTATCTAATCCGTTCTTTCTTCTCTTTCTACCGAAAGTTTTACTTTGAACAGGAGGTTCATACTTTGGTTTCTCCTTTTTTTTATCATTATTCTTCTTTTTGCCATTACCTGGCATAGATGCATCTTGACCCTATAAATATAATGTTAGTATATTATGTTAAACTTAAATTAAATCAAACCAAATTTTCCACTATGAAATATTACATACCATTTTAATCAATTATATATATAGTTATATTTAATTATAATTGAAAGGGTAAAACAGTTTCAATCTTGAAAACTGAAAGGTTGATTTTGCCACTGAGAAAAGCAAAAAAAATAGTGAGAGTAAAACAATATTTAAACTTCCGTGCACCACAATGAATCATTTCTTTATTTTATCAATTTTCATTTTAAAAAGTTCTAGTATTTATTTAATTATCTATTTAATACATTCTTATTCAATATTTGAACTTCACGATCATGTCCAATAAAAAGGAAATGTCTAGTAATTATGTTCAACTTTCAAAACCGTTCCTTACAGCTAAAGAAATAGCGTATTTGCAACAAAGTAATAAAGACCTTTATGGTGATTTAAGAAATTTTAAACTAAAAATGAAAGAAATTTTCCAATTTTTATTACAACTAATTAAAATCTTAAAATTTCCAATGAAAGTATTACAAAATGCAAGCTATTTATATCAAAGGTTTTTTCTATTAAATGACAATTACAAAAAATATTCAAATCTACATTATGAAATTGGTTTAACATCATTATTTATTTCTCTAAAATTAAATGATTTTATCAAAAAATTATCAGTTGTTTTATCAGAAGCAAATGTTTTAAGGAATTATCATCTTTCTTCATTAGATTTAGAGGAACAAAAAAAATCAATTTTGAAATTAGAGAAAAAAATCTTGGAATTTCAAAGTTTCGATTTTAGAAATTATTTAATTGAAGATTTTCTAATAAAATTTTTGAAATTTTTCAATAAAGATCCAGAAGTTGAATTAATAAATAAAAAATCATGTTATTTAAGTTGGACAATTTTAAATGATCTATATTTCACAGATTTATCGTTACAGTTTCCAGCTCATTATAATGCTTTAATTGTTCTAAAAACAACAATTTTAATTTCTAATGAATTATCATCAAATAAATTAAAAATAGATTTTAATGATTTAAAATTAGATTGTTTAAAAAATGATAACGAATTTTTATACTTAGGCTGTAATCAATTATTAGAGTATTATATTGATAATTTTTCATTAACTTTTATTAAAGACTATTTAATAGAATTGAATTTAGAATCAGATCCAAAAATAATCATTGATAAACTAATTAATATTAAAATTGAACTAAATAGCTCAATTCCAAAAAATGGTTTAACCTCAAAGCAAAGAAATTTTAATGATGATATTTATTTTAAACCAAGAGATACAGAAATCGTTAAGACTGGTTCAATAAGATTTATGTATAATAAAGAAAAATATTCAAATGAGTTATTTTTATACAAAAAAAATCAAAATCAAAATCAATAATCAAAAATCAATATTGAATTCTTTGTACCTTTCAAATCTCATAGGATCTAATAATTCTAGCTTTTCTAATAAATCTTTTAAAATTGGCATTCTTTCAACTTTAAATTTATTAATCTCTTCTTCATCATTTTTTTGTAACTTATATAATTGTTTTAATAGATATAATTTTGATATTAAGCACCATTTATTTTCTTTACCATTATCTTCCTCTTCTAATATACCTAACTCCTCAATATCATTATACGTATTATTGATAAATTTGATTGATTCCATTTTTGTTATATCATTAAAAAAAAATTCACTAAATAACCATTTCATATAAATCCAAACAGATGAATCATCAGGATCAGTATACATTGCGGTTTTAAATAATATTAACTCTTTCATTAAAAATTTACTCTTTGATTTTAAATTAAAATATTCTAAATATTCTTTTAAATCAGTATCATTTTCTTCAATATCTTCATCAATTATTGGAGATTTAATAAATAATTTTTCCAATAATTTTGTCCTGTTATGCCAAGCTGAATAGTTTGAAATATCTTTATTAATCATTTTTGTTGTAAATTTAAATTCATCAAAATCTATAATATCATTTCTCAATTTGACATTTTTGTCATTCTTCATAAATTCAATGATAAATCTTCTATATTGCCAAGCATGAAAATTCCTTGAATCAGCTTGAAAGAATTTTTCAACTAACATTAATTCTAGTTTCCAGTCAGATTTTTTATCACGTTTTAAACACCAAATTCTATGATTCCAAATCCAATATGATTTTGGTGATCTTTTTAATTTTTTTAATGAATATTGTAATTCTTCAAGTAGTATTTTATGCAACTCATCATCATAGTTGCAATCAGCATTTAAATCTTGAAATTTATAATTCACTAATATATCCCTTCTATAATTCCAAACTGTATATAAATCAAAATTCCAATCTAATAATTCAGTGGTGCAGTTAAAGTATTCTTCATTATAAATCTTCTTAATTTTACCATCTAAAACTTTATCGGATAGGCTTCTGTATTTTTTAACTTTGGGTGCTTCCTTCTTCATTCTTTCTACTGCAGCATCTTTTGATAATGGTTCCAATTTCTCGCTACCATGCTATAAGGTAAAAGGACATTAATAGGTTAGTAATTATCAGATCAGTTGACAAACGTGCAAAATATTTTAAAACTTACCACACTTTGAAAACCACTAGTTGTTCTATAACCTGATAAGAATGACATTGTCTATGTCTATAATAACAAATTATAATTAAAAACAATTATTAACTCTAAATTCAGGTAATGTTAAAATTCGTATACCTTCAATCGCGTTTGTTGATTTGATTGTTTTCATGTTTATTTTTATTTTTAGTTAAACCACAAATCTATTAAATAACACAATTAATATGAGTGCAGAAGTACCAACCAGGTCTAAATTGGCACTTAAAGGATCATCAAAAATTGTTTCGGATTATTTTGAATTTAGCATACATAATATTCTATACCAAAGAGGAATTTATTCAGCAGATGATTTTAAAATTGTTAAAAAATATGGATTAAATTTACTTATATCTATGGATCCTGACGTCATTAATTATATCAAAAGAATAATAAAACAATTACATAGATGGATTTATTCAGGGAAAATTAATAAACTAGCTCTGGTTATAACATCAAAAGAAACGGGTGAAGTTGTTGAAAAATGGTTATTTAATATTGAAGTTGATAAATCGAATATTAATAGATGTATTAATAGTAATGATAAATTTCATGACGATGCTTTAGAAATGGTTGAAAAACCTCTTGGACAGATTCAAAAGGAAATTCAAGCAATTATGAGACAAATTACTGCATCAATTACATTCTTACCTGAACTTGAAGGTCCACATACCTTTAATATATTGGTTTATACTGATTTAAACTGCAAAGTTCCCGAAGATTGGGAAGATTTGAAAGACTCGAGAGAAATCAATGGTGATGGTATTGAAAGCGTTAAATTTAAAAGTTTTAGCACTCAAAATCATAATGTTTCAACTTTTGTCACGTATAAAGTTAAAGAATAAAATATTTAACGTAATTTTTTTGCTAATATATCTGTATTAGTTTACAAATAGTATACTCATACTTACTGCTTATTAGCTTTTTACATACTATCAATTAATCTCGCAGAGATGGGAACATGTTTTAATTTAGATATTGTTGCCATTAATAAAAAGAATATGGAATGGAAACCTAAATAATACTTCATTACGTTTTATTAAAATGTTCATATATAAATAGAAATATCAATTGAATTATCAATGCTTTATTTTTTGGAACAGCTTTCGCTTGATTTTATCTTTACTGGGTGGAGTACAAGATATATATTTTCTTTCCTTTACATGAATAAGTTTATTACGAAACTAGCTGGTTTTTCGTTTGATAGAAGATACTTTTCTATTATATAATATTAAATGAAAAATAATGAGCTGGAAAATTTTACGATAAAACTATAATAGAACATTTATTGTAACCCCGTATCTCTATAAGCAGTAGGACGATAGACTACTTGTAATCCAAATTCTCAAGTTAAGAGATTAGAAGATTAGATTGATCTTTACCGGAGTATCCATTGCAGATTGGGTTTTGTAAATAACTAAGATGACAGCTACTGCTAGTTTTGAAATCACGCAACCCATAAAAGAATCAGAAATATAAAGAAATATAATTGTATTAGTTGTCGTAAAATGACTTCCTCTTCAAGGAGAAAAAAAAGGAAAAATGAAAGCTTCTAAATGTTTCGGATAGAACTTTGTCCCTTAGATTTACTTATACATACTCATACAGCTTAATATCTTAAACATTTTAATTATGGTTGTGTTGAGTATGCAACTGTTATATAATGTAATTTGAATAAACAGTAATAGGTCTATAAAGTATTGTTAATTTCATCTTTTTTTAGGAATCTATACGTAATCTCGAGCAGGAAAGGTTTTCACCAATTAAATCTAAAAACCAATCTGCAGAGCCCCGGAGAAATAACTCCGGGACTAAATTTTATTGGTCATGAATTAGAGAGGGATTTGGTAATAATTAACTAAGCATAAGTGGCCGAGCGGTCTAAGGCGACAGACTCAAGATCTGTTTCTGGTAACGGAGCGCAGGTTCGAATCCTGTCTTATGCATGAAGTTTATTTTTTTTATACTGATCTTTTTAAAATTTTTTATTATATAGATGATTCTAAGTCTAACCAGTAATGCAATTCATCAGGAGGTGATTGCCAGTCAATATCCAACCTAATTCTGTTAATCAGTAAATCATAATCATTTTTAAGTAAAATATTAATTACTTCAGTTTTAATAGTTCCAGTCTTACCATCCACTAGATCTTCTAATCTTAAAGTTATACTATTATCTTCGTTATCAGAATATTTCCCACCGATGTGGATCAATTTTTCAAGTTTATTATAAATTGAAGGTAAATTATCATAATTCATATCATTAATAAATTTCATTCTCCAGATTACTGACCAATGAATTTTTGCATTATTTGGGATATTTCTTTTATTACCTAAATTAGGCCAGTAGATCGGTCTCCATTTACCTTGCGTGTTTTCAATTAAATAACCAATTGGTAAAATTTCGATTAACCACCATAAAATTGTTAAAATAAATGAATTATCACCATGGCCTCTGTTTTTATTAAAAGTTTCCCCAGCTTTTGGTAATTCTACATGTGCTTTCGGAGTTGGGAATAAACTATTTTCTTCAACACAATATGGATTTTTTAACTCTTTATTAACAAATCTTTTAAATGAAAGTGAATCATGATGACTTGATAAACAACTATTAATGGGTTTAAATTTTCCAGAGAATTCTAAAACCGAGCTTTTTTTAAAAATGACACCAAATTCAATTGCAAATGACAAAATCCATCTAAATGGAACATCGGATAATGAATCACCATACTCATCTGTAGGCCAGTTACCACCAATATCTGAATGATCGCCCGGGAAAAAAACTTCCAATAAATCACTTGAACATTTTGAAAAAGTACTAGAATATGCATTTGTTCTTGTAACTGAATCTTCATCAGGTAATGCCGAAATTGATAAGGGTGAATTAAGTGAATTAGTATCATTGTTATTCTCTGCCTCATTACAAGAATTGTTTGTTTTAGATAAAATTGAAGGTAGATAAGAAAATGGAATGAATAAATTTTGTTTCAGTTTTGAACGTCTTTCATGAAGCGACACGGCATGACGAATATGTTTAACATGTAAGGTACTGGAAGTATAAGGAAATAATCTATCTCTTAATATGCCACAAGAATTTATAGAATCCCAAAGCCCCATAAATTCAATTGAAACATTCTCTCTACAAAAAGTTTGTTTAAAATTCCTAACAGAATATGTACAGGTTTTGGGATCAGTATCAATTTCGTTTGGTTGACCATCCTTTTCCCAATTTTTATAAATTTCCCAAGCAGTACTAACCATTGGTTCTAATCCATGATCTAATAAACCAATTTTTTCAATCATACCAGCTAAAATTCTTGCGACAAACGAACCACGACTAAAACCAAATAAATAAATTTTATCTTCCTCGGAGTAATTTTGAATTAAAAAACGATAGGCTTGAATAACGTGATAGTCAATTGTATAAGCCAATGAAGCATCCAAACCGTTTTGAAATTTTCTGTACCATTCCGACATGGGAGTGAATTCATTAAAAGATCTGGGAGCAAGCCCAATATCATTACCAACACCGGCTATGGGGAGTTAGTTGATTGAACAGTTACTACATTAATTATACTGGTCAAACATACGTTGATAAAAACATTGTTGTTGTTGAGAATTTTTATCCAACAGTTTATACAATTTTAATATATTGGAAGGTGTTTGTCTACCAAAATTATTGTCGGTACCATCAAAACAGAGAATGATATTCTTTGAAGATAACATATGAGGTGTATTCTATTAACAGAAGAGAAAGAGAAAGAGGTCGAGAAAGGGGACTATTTTTTTCTCGAGTACCTTTTTTAGAGAAGGTTATACGTTATAGGTTAAGTTAAAACTATAATTACATGAACAACAACACAAAATTATAGTCATCAAGAAAAAAAGTTACCTACATGGATTCATAGAATAGAAAAAAGTATTTAAGGTAATATCAGTGATTTTTAAAGACAGTTAAAATTTTCCATAACCAGTTCTACAGATTTTAGTTTTTTCTTATTCAACAACTCTCAATCATTTTTTTGTTTAACTTAATTTTGAAATATCTAAACCATTTCAGAGAAGCAAATTAGAAAAATGAATTTCTGTTTGAATTTGATGTTGTAATATTTAGTTTCAGAATCATGTGACTGATAAGCAGATACCCTTTTTTCAAAAGAAAATGTGATGATGATAACTTAAGTATTATCATTAGTAAGTGTATTAGGAATATATGTAGTGGACGATAAATGCATGATGATTAGATTAGTGAAAAATAAAAATCTTGGCCCAGATATAAGAATCATAGACGTACTATGATATACTTAACCTATATAGATCCTAATGAACCATACAGGCTATAATTAATGTATATCTTATTCTACCAAATCATGCTTCCCCAAAAAGTAATTCAGCAAAAAACAGCGTAGACCAATAAATATAAAAACCATGAAGTAGGCATTTTCGATAAGCCTTATTAGGAAAGAGTATAAGGCCCTACCAATCGATATAGCCTTCTGATTACTTCTTATAAACCTGTTCTCTCGGGATTGACTTTTCTTTTTTATGCAATTTTTTCATAATAGTTAACAGTTGTTACTGTCAATTTATAGATTCATTAATAATTTCAAATAGGCATACGAATCATGTATACTTATACACTTATTACCAATTGTTATACTAGTTTTCGTATTTTTGTGATACACAAAACCCTTCAAATCAGGCAATTAGCCGAGCTAATCCCTCAAATGGATCAAACGTTATTTTGGCAGTTTACGGTTGCATAATCAACGACAATATTACCTGCACTATAACCTGTTTTGTGAAAATCTTCGGCTAATGTAGTTCTTGTTCGAGTTAAATTTTATGATGACCCAGCAATTTTTTTGTTTTTAGTCTTTAAAGGCCTGGCTAATTTGTTTCATTAATATTACATAATCAATGGTCAAACAGCATAAGTCTTCTGTGCAAATTATTTTAGTTTCATCTGATGTATTGAAATAATTATTTATTTAATATTCAGATGTCAATTATGATACTAATATTGTAGTTTTGGGTTCCCTGTCTTTAATGCCATTTCCTTTTGGTAGCTTAAAAACGGGTTTTTACATACTTAGATTAACAATTTTTTGTAAATCTGATTTTCAGATAAGATAATTTGCAACTAACCTCATGATAAGATTCTATTCTTAAATTATAATGTACCCTTTAATTCAACCACAATTTATCGGGAATTTTATATTCTCACTGTAGCAAAAGACCTACAAAATGTTTTATTAAGCTTATTAAATAATACAATTTAAACACCATTATTATAATTCCGCTAAAACTTCAAGAATGACAAATTTTAATTACTGATTACTGATTAAACACTGTTTTTCAATCTCTTTATCGATTAATGGTTTTATTTAGATAAGGGTAAATTTTCGTCAACCTGACTCAGCGGATAAATGATTTTGAAGCATCAATATGGGCTGGACTGTAAAAAAATAAAAGAACGAAAGGTAAGCAATAGTAGTGCTGTATTTAAAAGTTAATTAGAATAACAAATCTTAAATAAGCGGTATATTCTAGCGGTGAAAATAATAAATTGCGAAATTTCTTATCATTTCTAGCTTAAGATTGAATATTGGCAAATAGAATCCAAGGGATAGGCGTTAAATATTGTGACAGGGGATTAATATCAACTAGATAATGTACGTATATCCAGCGCATATCAAATCATTTGTAAATGCCTATTATTAAAATGTCGAAGTAAACCGTGTGAGTCCCAGTTAAGAAAAAACTTCGCCTAGTGAGATTCCAAATACTTTTGCCTACTAAATATCCCAATTTGAGAGGTGAACAGACCTCCCACATCGAGGAGATTAACATAGTGTTTTCCCTATCTGTTTGAGCCAATACAATAAGAAGGGTTATATTTTCACTCTTTGCTTCTAGTTCATGCTATAAAACTCTAAGGTCGCCCCATCTTCTCTCTTCCCATTTTAACTTACAATTTTTTTCTCTTTTGATCTTTACTTTGCCTATCATTTAGAAATTCAATATGTTTTCCAAAGATTTAAAAATCAATTCCAAAGAATTAATCGATACAATACACTACACTGCTGAAACTTTTGGTGCAAGTGGTGTTTGGGGACCTCACCCAACTCAAACAGGAGTTTGTAGATTGGCATTATCAGATATTGACAAACAAGTCCGTGATTGGTTTGTTGCAGAAACAAAAAGTTTAGGTTGTATTGTTAAAGTTGATGAATGTGGTAATATTTTTGCGACATTTCCTGGTAAAAATAATGATGAAGCTCCAACTGGTATGGGATCACATCTTGATACTCAACCGACTGGTGGAAGATATGACGGTATTTATGGTGTTTTATCAGGCCTACAAGTTTTAAGAACCTTAAAAGAAAATAATTATGTTCCAAATTTTCCAATATGTTTGGTGGATTGGTGTAATGAAGAAGGTGCTCGTTTCCCAATGAGTTTAATGTCATCCAATGTTTGGGCAGGTGTTAAAACAAAGGAGGAAATTTATGCTTTAAAAGATGTTTATGATAATAAAACAACAGTTAAAGAAGAATTAAAGAGAATTGGCTATTTAGGTGATGTTGAATGTAGTTATAAAACTAATCCATTAAACTGTCATTTTGAGATTCACATTGAGCAAGGGCCAATTCTAGAACAAAAGGAAAAAAAGGTCGGTGTTGTTGCTAGTGCACAAGCTTATAATTGGTTAGAAGTTACTTTTGAAGGTATGGCACAACACACTGGTACAACTCCATTGGAATATCGTAGAGATGCTTTACTAGCAACCTCAAAAGTTATTATCGGTATTAATGACATTGCAAAAAAACATAAAGGTTTGGCGTCAGTTGGATTATTAACTATTTTACCAGCAGTTGTTAATGTTATTCCAGAAAAAGTTGATTTTGTTGTTGATATTAGACATGAAAATGATGAAGGTTTATCTGCAATTAGGAAAGATGTTTTAGCTCTCATTGAAGAAGCTTCTCTAAATAAAGCAGGAAATGGTATTAAATTACCATATACAATTAAAGATCCTTATCCATATCCTGCTACTCATTTTGATCCTAAATTGGTTGATATTGTTCATCAATCCTCATTGGCAGTTGTTGGTGAAGACCATACACATAAGATGGTCAGTGGTGCTGGTCATGATTCTTGTGCAACTAATTTGGTTATTCCAACTGCAATGATTTTCGCCCCTAGTAAAGATGGTATTAGTCATAATCCAAAAGAACACACCGAGGCTGAACAACTTGAAGTTGCATTTGAAGTTTTATTAGAAACGATTCTTAGATATGATGATGCACGTTTACAAGAATCAAAGGCTTAAGTTAGTAGAGTTATCTGACTTGAATTTCGAGAAATAAAATTAAATATATTCGTACAAAAAATAATATCTTCTAATTATTACTAACTTTCTATCCTTGTAGACGTTCAGATTTGATGTTATTATCTACCTGGTTCAAATCATGAATTGAATTGTTATATGTAGTATATCACCTGCCAAGTACCATTCTGGGTGCGCTGTTATACTATTATATGCTCTTATTAAGTATTTTTAGACCGAGATATATCTATCAGGTTTTCCATTTATTGCTTCCAATCTACGCAGATCCCACATACGTTTGCCATTATGTTAGATATGTAATTTGGTTTCTGCATGATAAAAACACGTTATTATTAGACAGTATACCATAAACAATCTTGCTACACTATACCTTTCAGATTAGGTAGAACAGTTAACGTCCATACCTATATATTAAAATAGCCTACAATTAGTATATTAATTCTAAGCACTATGCACAACCGACAGATGCAAAATCCGCCAATGTGTAGGTTCAAAATAAGATCATAATGTATTCTGAAGTGCCTGACCAGCAGACGCACAGTCAGTCAAAGATAATTATGAGAATTACTGCTCTATTCAAAATAAGTCATCCTGAGTTTTAGTTAAGGTTCCGAATAATTGTTACGTATTGAAGCAACCTTAGAGATATCAGATATGATGACTCGGATGATTTCATTTCTGCCTGAATTACGCCGTGCATTTTACTATCATTTAATCTAGTATTAAAAATTTCTATTTTTTGCACATTCTAGTTATGATATCAATGACTTCGGAAATTTGCCCAACATAATATCCACCATTTGAAAATACTGAAGTTGCCACGTAATATTTAAAAAACGTATTGTCTAAGAGAAATGAAACTATTGCAAAAGTTCTTTCAGCTAATTATTTTAGAAATGCCTATTGTAAAGAATTTAAATATTTGCTATTGTGCATTTACTACGCGTTTACTGTGCATTCGATATGGGTACACTATGATTTTATTATGGGTCACTAGTGACCTATCAAATCTAGTAAATATGGTAATGCAATTACTTGTTCAGCTGAGACATCCAACTCCACATAATAAGCCTTGGAGTTGGATATTGCGGCTATACTTCCCAAGGTCAATAAGTCGGCTTATGAGATTGGCTCTACACTATTAAGCGTAATTTATTTCCAACATAACAACACTTTCTTTTTCTATTACCTGCAATAAAAGTTTTTCCTTCTATTCACTAACACAAAAATTGATAATCTCGGCAATCTGTCCGTTCACAATAGTGTACTTCCAAACCTGAAACAGTCTAGAAACCAGACTCCAAAAATTGCGACAAAACGCCGAATGTGAAATATTTAAACGGATGGCTAAATTCTGGTTCAAGTATTTTTTATTTCGGCCTTTTGTCGCCGAAAATTAACAATAAATAATGTCAGAAGATGGTCGGATGGGTCCATTAAGATGAGCATAACAAAGCACTGCCGTGATTTTCTGTACCTTATCATTGTATTTCAGCTAGTAAGAACTTACTTTGGGCTGTAAAATAAGTTTTTGCTTAATCAAGAAATAATACAATATAGAATTTCTTATCTATTCAGTCAAAATTTGATACTTTTTGATCATGATTTTTAATTCTTTTTTAAAAAATTTCACACATTTTCACAATTGCATTTCTATATAAACCATATAATATCTTTTGTTATAGTTCAATTCAACTCAATCGTTTATCATATACAATCAATTAATAATACAATGAGTGATATAGCAGTTCCATTACCTCAGGGTGCCGGATATGCCATAATTGTTGGTTTAGGTATGGTTTTTTCTGTTGGTATGATTTTTACAACATTTATTTTACGTCGTTATCAAAAGGAAATCATTACTTCCGAAGAATTTTCAACTGCTGGTCGTTCAGTTAAGACTGGTCTTATTGCAGCAGCAGTTGTCTCTTCTTGGACTTGGGCTGCAACATTATTACAGTCTTCGACTCAAGCTTATAAAAATGGTGTTTCTGGTCCTTTCTTCTATGCAGCAGGTGCTTGTTGCCAAATTATTCTATTTGCGTTCATTGCAATCAAAGCAAAACAAAAAGCTCCTGGTGCTCACACTTATTTAGAAATTATTAAAGCTAGATATGGTGGTCTTGCCCATGGTGTCTTCATTTTTTTTGCCTTTGCAACAAACGTTTTAGTCACGGCAATGTTATTAACAGGTGGTTCTGCCGCTATTACTGATTTAACAGGTATGAATACTGTTGCTTGTATCTTTCTCTTCCCAGTTGGTGTCATGATTTATACTTTAGCTGGTGGTATTAAAGCAACATTTTTAACTGATTATATTCATACAATTGCCATTGTTGTCATCATTTTAACATTCGCATTTACCGCTTATGCAACTTCACCTATATTAGGTTCTCCTGCAAAAGTTTGGGAATTGGTTACTCAAGCTGGTATTGACCATCCAGTCTCTGGTAATGCGGAAGGTTCTTATTTGACAATGCATTCAAGATCTGGAGGTATTTTCTTCGTTATTAATATTGTCGGTAATTTTGGTACTGTTTTCTTAGATAATGGTTATTGGAATAAAGCCATTGCATCTTCTCCTGCTGCAGCTTTACCTGGTTATATTGCAGGTGGTATTGCTTGGTTTGCAATTCCATGGTTAACAGCAACTACAATGGGTTTGGCATGTCTTGCGTTGGAATCTTCTCCAAGTTTCCCAACTTATCCTAATAGATTATCAGCTGATCAAGTCTCTGCTGGTTTAGTTTTACCATCTGCTGCAACAGCATTGATGGGTAAAAATGGTGCTGTTGCGACATTATTTATGGTCTTCATGGCTGTCACATCCGCAATGTCGGCTGAATTCATTTCAATTTCTTCAATTTTTACTTACGATATTTACAAGGGATATATTAATCCTAATGCAACTGGTAAGACATTAATCTTAACATCCCATTGTACAGTTGTTGTTTTTTCATTAGCAATGTCAGGTTTTGCAACTGGTTTATATTATGCAGGTATTTCAATGGGTTACTTATATGAAATTATGGGTATTATTATTTCCGCTGCTGTTATTCCAGCAACAATGACACTATTATCAAAACATCCAAATAGAATTTCAGCAATTGTTTCTCCAATTTTAGGTACTGCTGTTGCAATTATGTCTTGGTTAGTTTCAACTCATACAATGTACGGTGCTATTACAGTTGATAACACTTTTATGGATGATCCAATGTTAATTGGTAATGTTGTTGCGTTATTATCTCCTGCTGTGTTTGTGCCAATTTTAACTCTAACGTTTGGTTCACAAAATTTTGACTGGGAAATTTTGAAAACAATTACAAGAGTTGATGATACACCAGAAATTGAAGCTGAGATTGATGCGATTCTTGTTCCAACAGCTACTGCAGAAAAGAGAGACATGGAGAAATTAAATCCGGTTGCTTCAAATGTTTCAGAAATTGTTGATAATATTGCCCATAATCCAAAATTAATTGAAATTTCAAGAGAAGAAGAAGCACATCTAAAAAGAGCTTCGAAAATTGCGGGTTGGTTATGTTTAGCTATGAGTTTTTGTCTGTTAGTTATCTGGCCAATGCCAATGTATGGTACAAAATATATTTTTAGTAAACATTTCTTTACTGGTTGGGTTGTTGTTGGTATTATTTGGATATTTATCACTGCTTTTATTGTTATTATTTTCCCATTATTTGAAGGTAGAGAAGGTATTTTTACTACCGTGAGAGGTATGTACTGGGATTGTTCTGGTCAAACTCATAAATTAAGAGAATGGCAGATGGCACATCCTGAAAAATTACATGCTGTCCAAAGTCAAATTAGTGCTGAACTAGAAAGAGTTAGAGATATTGATTCTATTATGGAATAAAATTGATTTTATTTTCATATTTGTGTTTGTTCTTTTGTTTTTGTTTGTTTTTAATTATTTAAAATTTATTCCCGTTGAATGTGAAATTTGGTAACTTTACCGAATATAGTAACTGAAAATTGTCTTCAATATACGTAAGAAAACTCCGAAAAACATGAACTGAATGTTATAAAATATTATGGATCATGCTGAAATTATTATGATCACTAAAATAGTAATACATCACTCATCACGATGATATAATTTATTTAAATCTCTATTCAAGATAATAAAACGTTCTTTTATTTGTTGATTATTGTCTTTAATTCTCACACTTTGAGGTATATGTTTCATTAATTAAATATACTAGTTTATTTCATTGCGGCGTAGCATATTATACAATTCTAGTAACAAAATTTTTGATAAAGTTAAAATTGATATGCATTTATGATATCAAGCAACAAACTACTCAGCTTCAGTTCGCTTAATAAACAATAATATAAAAAATGTTCTAATGGTGGGTAGTAAAACGGTTTCTTTTTTAACAAATTAGCCCTTATGGCCAAGTTGGTAAGGCATCACACTAGTAATGTGGAGATCCTCAGTTCAAATCTGAGTGAGGGCATATCATAATTTTTTAGATATTTAAAATAGTTGACTTTAGTCTTAGTTTTTTTTTAATTTACTTTATTTAGCAAATACTTATATAGTGTCTTTAAGTATTTTTGGTATACTAATTAAGAAATTATCTTAAAGCTATTAGCAATAAAATTTGGCTTTAAAGTTAAAGAAAGTTTAAAGAAAATTCACAGGGAAAAAAAATTTTTATAATTTTTTTTCACTTCATTTTATGTTCTTAGTTATCAAAACATTTATAACTAACAATGGCAAGAAAGAAGTCTGCTTCAAAAAAAGCCAGAGAGGCAGAAATAAAGAACGCTTCTTTAAAGAATTCTACTTTAGATGATGAAGATATTAGAACTAGGGAGGTCAAACCTTTACCATTACCACTTGACTTAGAAAAATTAAAACAAGAATTACAAGAAGAAGAAGAAGTTAACGAAAGTAGTAATTCTGAAGAAGAAGATGAATTTGGTGAACTGCTTACAAAAGATGTTGAGAGTGGATTAAGTGAAGTTTTAGCTGCAATTAAAACTGGTGATAAAAGGCTATTTGATAGTAATGTGAGATTTTTTGATGGTACAAAAAAGGAAGAAGCTAACGAAGAAGAAGGAGACCAAGAAAAGAAAGATAAACCAATTTATTTAAAAGATTATCATCGTATGAATTTATTAGATACAGTTAAGGATAAAGAAGAAGAAATGCCATTTGCAATTCATCAAAAGGAAGAAAAGGATAGATTAGTTAATGAAATTCATAATGCATTTGGCGGTGATGAAAGTGAAAAAGAAGGAGAAAGTGATGATGATAATGATGAATTTTTGAAAAAGAAAGAAAAGAAAGATTCTAATAAACTGATTGAGAAGATCGAATTACCAGACCCTAAAAAAGATAGTACAAAATTTTTAGAAGCATATTTAGATAATCAAGCTTGGTTACCAGATAAAGGTGAAGAAATTAAATTAGAAGAAGATGATGAGGAATTTGATAATGCAGCGGAAAAATTTGAAAATGCTTATAATTTTAGATTTGAAGATCCAAATGCAGCAGAAATTATTAGTTACGCAAGATCACAAGCGACAATGAGAAGAGAAAAGTCAAATAATAGAAAAAAGGAAAGATTAAAGAAACAAGAAAGTAAGAAGAAGGAAACGGAAGAAAAGGAAGAATTGCTGAAGAAAAAGAAGCAAAAGAAAGTTAATTTAGTTATGGATAGAATTAAAGAAATTAGACAAGCAGTCGGTGATGATGTTCCGGAAGATGTGATTTTGAGAGTATTTGGTGATAGTTTGATGAATGGGGATTTTGATGATGCAGATTGGGATTCTAAGATGAGTGAAATTTTTAATGATGAATATTATGGTAATGAAGATGTCAAACCGGAGTGGAAAGATGATATAGGAGAGGACGAGGAAGAAAAAGAAGAAGAAGAAGAAGAAGATGATGAAGACGAAGAAGAGGACGCCGATAATGATAGCGATGAAGAGGTTGAAGAAGTTGAAGAAGAAAAAACGACTCTTACAAAATCCAAAAAGAAAGAAGAAAAATATAATAAAAAGAAAGATAAAAATAAGGTTAAACAAGTCGCTGAAAAGATTGTTGAGTCTAAAACTGTTGATTTAATGGATGAAATTGAAGAAGAAAGAGGTAGATCTAAAAAGAAGGACCAAATTACATTTAGGTATCGAGAAGTTTCACCTGAATCTTACGGATTATCAACACGTGAAATTTTGATGGCTAATGATTCGCAATTGAATGATTATATTGGATTGAAAAAATTTGCACCATATAGAGCCAAAGAGTTACGAGACAAGGATAAACGTAAAGTCGCTAAAAGAAAAAGATTAAGAGAATGGAGAATGAAAGTGTTTAACGATGAGACAGGTCCTACAGGTGAAAAGGGAGATATTGTCAAGATTCCTTCCATAGTTAACGATGAAGGCCCTAAGAAAAAATACAGAAAGAGAAATGATTATAAAAGTAGATAGATTTAATATATAATAATAAAGTAATTGATCATTTTTTTGATGAGCTAAAATTTGGTGTAAACAGAAAAAAATAAACCGCGTTAAGAAAATTAACTTCATTAAGTTCATTAACTTGCTTTCTAAATTTAATAATCAAAAGTTATTTCTTCATTTCAAACATCGATGCAGAATTTATTTAGAAGTTAAGATCTTTTAGCAATGATTAAAAGGGGATTAGAAAGTGACCTGGAAGAATCCGATGATGATAAAGACTTCGATCCTTTATTCGGATGTCAATCTCCAACTTTAAATTCAGCGCATCATCATAAAAGATGTAAAACCAATAGAGATATTATAAGTTTATTACAAGCACACCCTGGTAGGCAAGATATTTTAAGCAATGAACTAGGATTTTCATTGAATTCTGTAAATGAACCAAGGAAAAATAGCAAAACTTTCGAAAGCCTGAAAAAACAAATAGATATGGATAAAAAAATCAAATTAATAATTGAAAAAGACAGAAAATTAGAAGAAAAGGAATTAAGAGCAAAAAGAAATATTGATAAATTAATTAGAATTAATATAAATAAAAACGTCAGATTAGATAAAAGAAATAATCATTGGTTAAATAATATGAAAAATAAATTTAAGACAGGTGAAATTCCTAAAGTCTTCTTATTTTTTATAAACAAAAGTAAAAAATCTTGCACTGAAATTAATATACCAAAAGAACTTTCTTATCTATGTTTAAAAAATAAACTAAAACTGGATAATAATGATTGGAAAAAAAAATTGATTTCTTCAAATTCATTCAGAGATGTTGAATTTTTAAATGTTGAATCCCAATTTAAATTTGATAAAAATGATTTAATAGAATTTTTAAATGATATAGGATGTGATATTGGACAATTCAATGGGATTGAATTAAATATTGATAGAAAAGATCCATTACCAATAATAAATTTGCAAATTTATAAGTTCAGCGTATTTATTCAAAAAATTGATTTAAATGAGATAGAGACTAGAAACATTGTTACAAAATCTATTATATTTATGATGATTGATGAAAATATTAATTTAGATTTAAATAAAGAAAATAATATTGAATTTTTAAAAGAGCTAATATGGAAACTCATCAATGGTGGATATATGAATGAATTGCTAATAAATGTTGAAAATACATTAAATGATGAACCAATATTATGGTTTAGATTCATCAATAATATACGTTTGAATAAAATTGAAGAACTAAATAAAATGTTATTCTTCAAAATGAATTTGTTATTTAAATTTTTAATTTCAAATGATTATAATGATTTAGGTGAAAAAGATTTTAAATTGGAAAAAATTGAGAATATCGATGATTTGCTAGAAGAATTAGAAGAATATTTGAGAAGTTGGGCAAACTGTAAATTAAATGGTAACTTCTTAAAAAATTCTGCAACCGAAGAAAGTCAGAAAGTTGAAACTGAAACAAATAAAAACAAAAAAGCATTTGAAATAACTAAATTAAGAATAAAATGTTTAGAAAAAATAATTTCAATGCATTTTGAACTTATTAAAAAATTGGAATTTAATGAAACAAAGTTAATTACTAATTTAAAATTTCTTTTATCTAAATTCAAACGAAATTATTTTAAAGAGTATAAAGTTAAATTTGCTACAATTGTACCCCAATGTGAAATGATACTTGACTCACTTATTAATAGAATAGATAAAGAAATGAATTTTTGATATGGTAACTTTTTTAGGTATTTAATTAAATAATTCTTTACATACAGATTTTATATCTAAAATATTTCTAATAAGAGTAATCTCTAAATTTGGGTAATTATTTAAATCGCTTGGTAAATCTTGATCTAATTCAACATATTGAATTACTTTACCCCAACCAAATTCTTTAGCAGCTTTAACATTAATTTCCGAATCATCAATAAAATATGCATTTTCAGGATTTGAAACACCAGCATCAGTTAATGCTTTATCAAAGGAGCCCTTCATTGGTTTACAAACTAATGGGAAATTTTCATAATCACAAAAACTCATTCCATCAAATAAATCTCCTATACCCAATAAATGGATGACTCGTAAACCATGATTTTTATAAGCATTTGTAAATAACCATAATCTATCAATTTTTCCACTTTTTTTTAAGTCTATTAACATTTGTCTTAATTGTGGATTTGGTATTAAAATTTTATCTAACGGTAGTGCGTCATCAACAACTTTATTATACTCCAGAGCATCAACTTTATGTAATCTAACTAAACCTTCTATAGCTAAACCATATTGTTTATAATATTTCATATGTAAATTTTGAGCGTCTTCATCATTTAAATGTAAATGCTTTTTAAAATATCTGTGAATATAAACTTGCATCAGATCATGAATTCTAGTTGATCTTCTATACAGACAATTATCAATATCAAAGAAAAACACTTTTTTATCATCCATTGGTACAGGGCCAAATCCAAACTGTAATTTAATTGGAGGTAGATGCTTTTGAAGTTTATATTCCATTTGTTGGTCATACATAGATTGATTTATATTAATTTGAGATTCTGAAGATCTATTTAGAATCTCTTGTTCTTTCACATCATCTGAATCCACAGGCGAGGATGATACATGGGACGATTGCATTGGTTGTGACATTTTGAAATAAACTTGATTATCTGATATAGAATTTAGTATTTAATATATACAAGTCTCTAAAACTTCGGATTAAATATCATATAAACCCAAATCGGCCTTGCCGGATTTTCATAAAAAAAGGACTACAATAATAAAATGGTAATGCGCCACAAAACGTTCCCTTACTACGCCTCATTATCGTCACTTCGGTAAAATATTGATTGTACTGGATTAAGATTTCATTTAGACAAAAGAAATCGTTTTTACAAATGAAATAGGCAAAAATGAAACATATAATCAAGTGATAGTATAATAAATAGTTTAAAAGAATTAAATCCAGCTGGATAAGTGGATCACGTAAAGGGATTAAATTTATGCGACTATATCACGTTATATATAGATATATATATAAATATATATCTAAATATATATATACCTATATTAAAAAATTATTGTGTTTCACGTTTTATATGACTTGAAGGACCAGTATTTTCCATGTGATATAATCTAGAGTGCTGCTTAAAGGTGAACCAATTACGTCTTTTATTTCAATATCAAATTGCAATTGACTTTTTAACTCAATGGACATAAATGCAATAAAGTGCTCTGAGAAACAATATCTGAAAATCAACGTACCAGCAACTATTTTGTTAAAGGCCTAATACTATAAAATCATTTATTCTTCTTTTTTGAAAAGAAAGGCATTAAAAGAAGTGAAATATGATTAACGTTATTTATTGAAAAACCGCCAAATTAGGAATCACCCGTTGCGCCTCAGCAGTAATCTTATCTGAACAACAACATGTTCCGTAGTTATCTTGATGTGAAATTAATAATAGAATCAACAGAACAATATCAATTTCAGTTACATTAACAATGTGACCTGAATGGTAAATCACGGTTTCTATTGAAACAGTTCCTAAATAGGCAACATATAAACAGACACGACCAATAAATACCAGCCACGGTCCCAATGTCGAAAAATAGCCCCTTTTTAACTGTGGACACGCCTCGTCTCGCCTCGTATGGCTGAGAAAGCTAAAAATAAAACAAAACAAAACAAAAGTGATTCAGTAGATCGATAAGGACACAATAATTGTCCATAATTGAATATAATATACCACACTTTTGTCTTCCTGTTCTGATTTTTCTCTCTTCCCCTTTTGATATTATTCTAAGGTTTAATTTCAGTTTTTTAATTTCTCTTATTTAATAATGAAGTTACATACACATAGTGCTGCGTTGATATTTCAACTGGCATCACTGGCCTTTCTTATCATTGCCACTATTTCAACTCCTGTTTTAACAACCATATATCTTGCACATGATTCATCTTATAAATATGGTGTTTTTGGATACTGCCCTTATGATGCTACATCCACTAGTGATTGTTCAAAAGCTGCAGCGAATTATAAACCTTCATCTTTAACAGATAGTGATTCAAATTGGAAAATGGGTGATAGTGCAAGAGATAAATTAGCCTTAATACTTATAGTTGCACCAATTTCGGCTGGTTTAACACTTATTTCAGTGATTTTCAATATTTTGTCTCACTTAGTTAAAGGGTTTTCAGTTTCAAAAATTTATTGGACATTTTTACTAGTTTTTACAATTTTATCATTTTTGTCATCTGCTTTGATTTGTATTGTAACTTTCTTATTATTTTATCCCAATGTTGACTGGCCAACCTGGTGTTTGATACCCGCAGCAGTTTTAAATATGATTTCAATTATTATGATTGGTTTGGCAATGAAGATTTTACCAACTCTTGATGAATTTGATGATGATAATGATGAAGAAGAAAAAGAAAAATACGGAAGTGATTCTCGCTCAATGAATGGCTTTCAAAACAATAGTAAACTTATTGAACCTCCGTCAATTTATATTGAAAAAAATAGATCTCTATTCACTGTTAATTCAGATAAATCTGATTCAAATACTATTTCTAAAAATGTAACTTCATCAACTTTTGATAATTTTGAAAATTCCCAACTTGAAAACAAAACAAATACAAATATAATTTCTAAAAATATAACTTCTTCAACTTTTGAGAATGAAAACGAAGAAATGAAATCAGATGCCCAATCATCAGTCTATGGTGATTCTCTCAAATTACCGCAAATTTCAAATCCCTATCTTAATGATTCTTTATTAGATGATATGGAAAATAGAACGGCAGATTCAAATTTTGATAACAGATTAGTTCATTCTTCCAATTCAAATTTACAACAACCTTTAGCAACTGATAGAGAAGGTTCAGATTCTAATAGTGCAGATTCGAATTTCACAAGTGTCTCTCAAAGAGGTATTAATCCAAATTATTATAGAGGTGCTACGAGTAAATCACAATTCCCACAGTCTCAATCTGCTCCAAACCCTTATAATCAATACACCAATCCTTATATCCAATCAAGTGCCCAACCTCAAATTCAAAATCAGATTCCAAATCAAAATCAACAAATAGGAGGACCTTCTTATCCGCAATATAGAGGAAATTATCAACAGAATCTTAATTATTCTTCGGTTCCACAGAATTCAGCGGGTATGCCACCACCGCAGCAACATTTCGGTTATCAAAAAAAGGTTAAACCTTATATGGTTATGGGTATGAAAAATGGTTATGCTAATAAAAATCAATATCAAAATGCCTTCCCTGCAAATAACATTCCAGGTTCAATCAATAATTATCAGAGAAGATTTGGACCAAATACCGCTCCGTTACCCAATCAATTTTCTGTCCCGTCTTCTTATAAAGGGAGACAAAAAGGTTATATGCCACCACCATCATCAATGTCAAATGATGGTCCCTATGGCAGATTAACATAAACTAAAAGTTTAATTAAAAATCAAAATCAAAATTAAAACTAAAATCTTTAATATTATTCTTTATTCTCTTTCAATGGTGCTTTGGGTAATTTTTAATGCTTTCATTTTATTTTCATTGTCTTCATTTCGTTATTTTTTTTTTAATTTGTTTGTTTATTTTTTTTGGGCTATTCATTTACTTTTTTTATTAGATATAGAAATAAATAAAATCGTAACTAAAAAATATTATAAAATGTTTGAATCTCTTTCATTTAAAGATGCCACCGGCGTTAGCATCGATGGAGAGTCTCTTCCTTCAGCTCCATCATCTGCAGAACCATCACTTATGCCATTGGCGGCATTGGGTTTAGTATTGGTATCAGTATCAACATCAGGCATCGCTTGTACTGGAGCAGGCGATGAATCATGAACATAATGATCGACTCTTCTAGGCTTGACCATTAATATCATCAAAAATAAAAATATCAATAACACCAAGAACAAAACAATTTTACATTTTGCAGTTGCCTTTTGATATCCTTCAGCCTTTGTCATCTGTTTTTCAGCATTTTGAACATTTTCCACAGTTTTGCTTAAATTATAATCAATTCTATCCAAAACGGTACCCTGATCAATAACAATATTTTCTAATTCTTTAAAAATAATGGAAATTTCCACAACACCCTGTGCAACTTTATAAATTTCTCTTTCCCTTTGTTGCAAATAATTTTCATCGAGCATGTCCACCTGCTGCTGTTGCTGTTGCTGCTGTGATTCAATCTGTTTACTAGATTCTCTCATTGCATCTTTTGAATAACCTTCAATATCATTATCATCTTCACCACCAATTCCAAATCCGGTACTACTACCAGTATTACTATCTTCATCATCCTGTTTTAAATATTTTATATAATTTCCTTGCATTTTTCTGAATCCACCACTTAATTCTTGAACTCTAAGTGCTAATTGTTTTTTTAAATTATCAACCATTTTAGTTTCAGATTTTGTTTTAAATTGTAATTTCAGACCATCTAGCTCTTTAATCTGCTTATAAACATTTGTTAATTCAATTGTAATCGAATTACTTAATTTATCAATTTCGGAATCAATATTCGTTGTATCCGAAAATCCTGGCAATAGATTTTTTTTGTATAATTTATTTAATGATTGTATCTTACCATCCAACGATTCTAATATTTCATTAGATGCATTCTGTAATTGCACTAATGATGGAGGCAATGTTTCTAATTCAATAGGTTCATTGTCAAAATATGTTTCGCCGTTGCTACTGTTTTTACCATTAGACGTCAAACCAACCAATCCTTCCTCTTCATCTGGGAGATTATCAAACCTTGAAATCGAACTATTATGATGTGGGAAAGTTCGGCGATATGCTATGTATAAATTGGTCCTGTCTCTGTACATTGTTTGATGACTAGTAGTAAAAAAAATCAAGGTATCTCCTTATATGTTATAGATAATGTTGAACTTTTTTTTCCGGTGCGATTAAAACAGTTTACTAAACATGAAATAGGTTTTGTCTTATCTATTAGTCGTATTATGTAAAATTTCAATCGGAATGACCTCAAGTGTTAAAAATGATACCTCTATATAGTCGGTGTCAATTAGATAATCTTAAAAATAATTATTTTCAGAGAAATCATTTTTGTGAAAAAGCTATTACTGTAAACAATAATTTCAATAAAAAGTACTTTTAATACGACCAATTTGCAAACATTCAATACGGCAACAGTAGAAGTCATCTATCTTACAACGCTTATGTTATTTTTATTATGTTAGAAAAATGTTTTAATTCTTGGATGAATATCAACACTAATCATAAATGATATTGTTGCTTAAAACAATTATACAAATTTCCTACTACTATGTAGTTCCTTGATAATAAGCACCTGGTGCCATCAATATATACCGTTCCATGGCCTCTCTAAATCTATTCTTGTATTGTTTTGGAGTAATAACTGTTGGCTCCTTACCAACACCACTACCACCAACTAAACCCTTTTCTTTAACCCAACTTTCCAATTTTTTATCCCAAGTAAAAGTTCTTATACAATCAATTATACCGACAACTAATTCTTTATTTTCAGAATCAATACCAACAACCAGAGAATAATCCATAACATTCATCTTTGCCAAAAATAATGTATCATTCCACAGTGATGCTCTCAACAGCCTTTTAGCATTTTCTCTAACAAACAAAGGAGATTCATAAATATATTCAACCATGTTTTCATCCAACAAAACCTCGTTCTCTTTACCTGTCTGCTCAACATGTCTATTTCTCATGGAGCCCTTCAAATCAAAAATTCTATCCATTTTTCTATTATAAAATAAATTTTCCATTATTAGAATATCCATAGTGTATGATTTTGCTCCTGGTATTGTATTTTTAACTTGAATTTGATAAAAGCCAAAAATCTTAACTAAAACGGTAGGCAACCCATGAAATAACGCTTGGGCAAAGTATTCAAAATAATTTGGAGCAAACTGAACAAATGCCTCTAATTCCGCTTTGCTTAATTCTTTAATAACAAATCTATTATCCAATGTTTTCAAAAATGCAGATCCACTCTTACCTCCAGTTGAATCCCACTTAACACACCTAGACAAACTTTGAATAAAATTGTCATTGACGTTACATTCCCTTCTTAATGCATCAAATTGCTCAGCAAAAAAAATTTTACAAGATATTGTTGAACACCCTTCTTCAAATTGATATTTTAGATGAAAACCTTTTTTCAGCATAATTTCTTCAAGATTTAAATTATTGACACTTGAAGGTCTTTCATTTTCATTCTCTTCATTGTTAGAGTTATCCAGCTGTGATGATGCCATTGAAGATGGAATATTGTCATCTTTACTAGTGCTTTTGCTCTCATTTATAGCATTGAAATCCGCACTATTATTAAAGTTATTAACTGACAATGTATTTGCAAAAGCGACAGCAGCAACAGCCGATTCCATATTCATTGAATTATCTTTAATATTATTTGCATTTGAAGTTCCAGTTCTTAAATCCTGTAATTGAGTTGTAGATTGATTTTTAGTACTGTATAATTTTGAGCTATAATCAGATGTACTCAAACAAAAAGCTATAATAGAGCTGGGTTCATCTTCTCTAACAATAACATCTGAATCAACAAAAATGTGCTCAGAAGAGCTCAATGGATAGTTCAACGGTTCCCACAATGAAGCAGACCTATCAGCCCAAAAGTGGGCTAATGATTTCAAAAGAGACACCTTTTCAGGCTGAACATCAGGTCTTCTTTCATCATCTTTCCTTTTATCATCATCTTCATTCATCGTTTCATCTTTATTAACGGACCTATTAACATCATTGCCATCCTCTTTAATTTTCGAATCCCCTTTACCGTTCAAGCCTGATCTTTCTCTGCCCTCAGCTTGAACAGCATCATTAACATTCTTATAAATTTCAATTCGTGGCTTTGATGCACTAACTTTCGGCATATAACTATTCATCCTTTCCATTTCTTTCTTTTCTCTTTCTCTTTGTTTAAAAAATTCTTGAGCATCAAAGAATTTGGTCAACTTTTTAACCTTACCTGCATCTAAATCCGGAATTATTGGTTCACCCGTTTTCAATAAGTTTTCTGTCAACTCATCGGTACGTGTTTCCCAAAATGATTTCTTATTCATCAGTTCCTCACTTTTTGGAGATCTAATCTCCAATCTCTTTTCAATCGGTAAAGCTTTATTTAAACCTTTGAATGAATTGAGTTCATTGATTTTGTCTAATACCAGTTGGCCTTTCTTTCTGGATTTTATTTTTCCCTCAGTATCAATATCAGTACTTAAATCATCAGAATCTACAGTTGTATTTAACTGCTTAATGATGTCGTTTTCATCCACTTTTCTCTCTTTTTCATTATTAACAGCTTTTTTTTCATCCAAAGAATCCTCGTTCTCATCGTCTTTCTTTTTGTCCTTTTCATCGCTAGATACAGATTTAAACAGCCTGTCCAATTGGAATGCAGTAATTTTTTTAATATCCTTTTCTGTTGGTAAGAAATCCCTTGCAAAATCTTGAAATTCAAAATTCCATTCACTAGATAGTTCTTGAACTTCTCTGATAACAGCATTTAATGTCATATGATCTGTAACATCAGAAGTATCATAAATATGTTTACTCAATAGTATAACTTCATTTTGTTCTTTTTCTAGTTTGTCATTCAATTCTGCAATACGTTTCTCACCGGCTTCCATATTATCTCTCGACATACTGTCCAATTTAACTCTTTTCAATCTACTTCTAACACTTTCAAAAAATTCCATACTTCTATCTAGAACACCTTGATAAGTATCCAGTTTGATTTTAACATCATATTCCGGCTCCCAAAATAGCTGAAACTTAGGTGGAATCAGTATTAAAGTTTCAATGCTTGAATATTCAACACGAACCGCAAAGTTTTGAAAACTAAAATAATGGATTTGATCTCTATAAAAATCATGAGAACACGTTGCCCCTTTAACAGTCATTCCTCTACACCAAAAGCTTAATTCCAAGTATTTCCCAAAAGAGTATTTCCATGCATTATCACTTAGCGGTAGCATTGCTGTGGTATTGTGGCAAATCTTACAATAACTCCATGACATAATAATATTTTCCTTTCCTTGAATAACGTGAGGATTATTTTCAACAACAACATCAACTTTACCACTACCATGAACATATGATCTAAAGTGCTCTTTTAATGTTAAACCACAGCCTTCAGTACAAATATCTTCTGCGTGTAAGCAAATGTGCTCAATAAATTGTCCTAAACAAAAATCATTTTCCCAATAAAAGTCTATCAATTGAATTTCAGGACCAATACATGGAGTTGCATTTTTTGTTGAAACCATGCTGAACAAAGTTACAATATTTTGATGATAATTGGGATCAAAGAAAGCCAGTTTACGAGTGGACCAAAACTGATCCCATTGTCTCATAACAATGGATAATTCAGATCCTAAATATTGTTTCTTGAATTCCATATTGGTTTCCACCAATTTGTACAGATCTTTATAACTATTCGGTAAATCTCGAACAGAATGTTTTATTTTCCAATATTCCCTAAACTTATCAAACATATTTTCATTAACAATATGATCCAGTTTTTTTTCATTTTCACTTCTATCTAGTTCTTTTAGCTCAAGTGAGTCTTCAGCATCTTTAATTTCCTTAATTTGTTCCTTTTTATCAGTATTTTTACTGAAGGCCTCAAGAAATTCATTCCACATCTCTTCATTTTTAAGTCTTTCCTTTTCAAGTTTTCTAATTTGACTTAAAACAAAGGGAACATTAAACTTAACCCAAGGAGAACTACTAAGAATTCTTTCATCAACCAATTTCCAAATATCATCCACACTACCTAACTGAATAGTATATAAGGGTGGTGTAATGGTTTTGATAACATATTCTGAAGCATGCAAACATTGATCACGCATTAATCCAGACTCTAGTTTAACGTTAAAAAAAGCATAAACCATTAATGCAGCACATCCTTTAATTTTATTTAAACTATCCTTGGTTGAACCTCTTAATATAACAGTGAATCCCAACTCAGGATTACAACCCGTAAAATAAAAATAAGTACGTTTGATAGATAAATGTAAATAAGTTCTAACTTCAAACTTACCGCATTTACCCAATTTAGGCATAACTGCCAATTTATCAATTGATGTGATAATATCTGCTTCTGTCACTCGGGATAATCTTTGAATAACTTGATATTTTACTTCGTAAGCAACTGAAATTCCAGAATCAGCGAGTAGTTTCAATGCATAACCATTAACAGAAGATGTTGATAACACAATATTTGGTTTCAAAGCTACTATTCTAGCCACTAATTTTTTCAAATATTCATCTTGTTGTGCAATAACTGGTTCTAGACTCGAAAAATGTTGATTAACATCTTGATCATATTCAACCGGAAATGTAATCAACATAATACTTGGATTAGTAATTTCACGAGGCATAGTTTTTAATGGTAAATTTTTAGAAAAAACAATGCCATCAACAATTTGAGTATCACTGATTGAACAACCTGGAATTTTTTTCAATTTCAAATAATTGGTCATGTCAAAGCTTGAAGAGTTTGATATGTTCAACGAAATACAAGATATTTTTTTTAAGCATTTGATTAACACAGTTGTCCACTCATCAATATTTTCAACTTGTTTATCCGTAAGTAATTCTTTAAGTAATTGACGTGAATGATTTTCGCCAGCTCTCAAAAAATCATCCATGAATTCAAAATCTTCAGATCCAAAACCAAAACCTGAATTTGTTGAAACAACACGATTAAAAATATTTGAAGGGTTAAAATCGCTTGGAATTCTAGCTGATCCACTTTTAGACATTCTCCTGTTCTTTAAACGTTTAAAAGCACGACGCCTATTATTACGACGTGGAAGTAAGGTTTGAGTGGAATTTTTTGAACCATCTTTAGTAGATGATATATTGTTTAAATGCTTTAAATTAGTAGTTGTTGCAGATTTCAAATTTGAAAGTGAAGGATTCTGAAAACTATTATGAATTGCAGAAGTACTTTTACTGAAAATTGTATTATTATTATTATTATTAATAACCGTATTTCTATTGTTAACACCATTATTACTATCATCAGTTGAATTCCTATATGGCCAATTAAATTGGTGATTATTCATAAAAGAAATCATTTCATTTTCATCTTCTGAAGATTCGTCGGATGTATTTGTGCAAACATCTCTAGAAGATTTAGGGACTAAAATATTTGAATTGTCATCAGAATCTTGTGTAAACGAATTATTATTGGAATGGATACTCTGATTTGTATTTGAAATATTTGAATACAAGGAAAATCCAAACCTACTGGGACTTTTCGATTTTTTTAATATATTATCATTGTTATTATTAGTATTGTTATTATTGTTATTATTGTTATCACCAAAATGAAATAAAGAAGCAGCATTTGCTGCCACTGATGATAAAGACGGTGCTAAAGATTTTTTAACATCGTAATTTGAATCATTAAACGAAAAAATATTACTTGAACTATTAATTAAAGGATTATTATTATTATTATTATTATTAATATTATTGTTATTCCTTGAAGGAGTGGTATCATTATTATTTCTTATGGGAGTATTAAAAAAGGGATTTTGATGTAATTTTGAAGTGGTCCTCGTCTTTCTAGTAACCGATGAAGTTCTGGGTATATCAATTTCAACAGCTTCTCCCTTTCTTGTTGTTGCAATTGCCATCATTGGTGGAGGAGTTGGAGCTAAATCTATTTTATCCTTACGTTGCTTGTTATTGTTTTTCGTACTTTTAATAGATTCGTTTGTTGAATTAGCATTATTATAAGTTGAATATGGATCATCTAAAATTGATTCATCTTCACTTGACAAATCTTCTTCGTATTTATCAGCTAATTGGTCACATAGCAAACATACTCTCATTTTACCATTATAATTGAATTTTGAACCATCAATAAACGTTGTACAAGCACCACAAAATATTTTACCACAGATACGACAATGATGTTTCCTTCTAAATGTTGTAAATTTTCTATCACAAGAACGACATTTTGTAGCTGAAGAATCTTCAAGCCAATAATCACGACCTAAGCCAGATGTATGTTCTGCTTTGTTTGATAAGTTTGATATTAAATTTAATGTTAGATCAGTGTACTGATTTGAATTTCTCGAAGAATGAGAAGAAAATGTGAGTGTTTGATCATTTAATTGAGTTGTTGAAGCAGACGCCGATGATGACGACCGCAGTGCTAACTGGCTGGACATATGTAATTTGCAGTAAACAATTAAATTGAATTTGATTAGCTAATTTAAATCATGAATGAGTTAAAACATGCTAAAATAATAAGATAGGGCTTACACGATAATATGTTGACAGATTTTAATAATTTGATAACAAATAATTATAATAATAATGGTAGTAATAAGGTCATTATCATAATTATTATGGCTATTATAATGATTGATATTTATTGACATTTATTATTATCCTTACAGCAAGTCTTACAATTAAAAAAAGGATGCTCTTTCTATTATTAAATAACCCTATTTAATTAGATTTCTTATATGCATCTATATATCTATACGACAACTATACAATACACACCCATGGAAATAATGTTTTACTGTAACATTATATTTACCAATTAATCATCAAAAACAATTTTTTTATTAACTTTTTCAATTTCAATTTCATTATCTTCTTTATTAGTGGATGCACTCGGAGTATCGAAAACTGGTGGTAAACCTCTCAAATTTCTTTGTAATCTATTTAATTGTGCAATAACTGCGGGATTAAGCCCTGAATATGTGCTTGAAGTCTTTAACGATTCAGTAGTTAATGCCTCAGCTGTTAGCAGCTTATCATTCTCGGAATCGTGATTAGCTAAAAAACCATCGAGATATGTGAGCACTGTTTCATTTGATTTAAAAGATTGAGATTCTATGACTTTGAATAAAGTTGGATGTGTACTATCGTCATTTTGGAGCGTTCTTCTAGCTCTATAACTAGACATTGTTAGTGGTATATATTGATAAATAAAAGAAAAATTAAATAAAGTGAAAATAAAATAAAAAATTCAAAATTTTTTTAGTATTGAAAAATTACCCGGTTAGTTTTAGTACAGAAATTTTTCACTGAAATTGATCAACGTCCTCATTTCCATAACATAATCTGTTTATCATTATTATTGAATAAACCCACAACCATATATACAATGTTTTCAATATTCACAAGAGCGGTTAGATTTTCTACCAAACAGAGTGTTAGATCCATCTCTTTCATTACATCAAATCATGCTCCACTCATGCCTTCAAATAGAAATGGTCTTTCTTCAAGCCTTTTAGCATCATCATCTTCTCCAATTGCGACCTCTCAAACTTACACTTCCAATATAATAAGCACACAATTATCTCCCATTGCAAATTTTTTGCAATTGAGATGGGGTACTAGAGGTGGTAATAGAGGTAACACATATCAACCAAATACTTTGAAAAGGAAGAGAAGATTAGGTTTTCTATCCAGAATGAAATCAAGAACTGGTAGACAAATTGTTAAAAGAAGAACTGATAAAGGGAGATGGTTTTTAACTCACTAGATGTTATTTTATTATAAATTAGTTATTTCACTTCCATGTATATATTATAAGATTTAATTTCATTTATTTTAGTTTATTAACTTAAATCTATTTTTCTATAAAATTACTCTATAAAATTATCAAATTGTAATAAATATACACCATATCCTTCAATTAATCCACTGCCAAACATTCCGTATTCGTTCAAATACCAAGTTTTAAATCCAATCCTAAAACTTTCTTGTAAAAACCATTCTAATAACCCCGTTTCTCTAAATTGTAAACATATTATAACCTTGGTATTTTTATCACATAGTTCTTTAATACTTTCAACAAGAAAAGTGGTTAAATAATCATTGTAAATTGTATCACAGCTAATAATAAAATTTGGGTACTCATTCTCTAATTTATCTAAAATTACACATTTATCTGATAATTCCCAATCATACTCAACAACAGAAATTTGACTCTCATGATAAGTAACTTTAGAGTTCTTCTTTTTATTCCTATTGTTATATCTATTTTTAGCCTTATCTTTCTTTTTTATATGAGAATTATCTTCAGTTTCTGTATCATTATCTGATATTCCGACATTACGACTTAATAAAGCTATTATCCCACCATGATCTGAACATATCCATTGCTTAACATGTTTACCAACACTATTGGCCAAAATGCCAGCACAACCTGAACCTAATTCTACGACTTCGGTATTTCCTTTATCAAACAATTCAGCATAAAACGGATTTAACCTTTTACTTAATAACCACTCAGCTAATAGTTTAGATGCACCCCAAACAACATAACCTGTGGTACTACCATTATTTAAATGTGAATTCCTAAAAGAAGGTATTGATTGTTCAACCTCCAAATTGTATAACGGAGATTCCGATTCTGTATTATCAAGATCTTTAATTGGAATTGTAATAGTGGGTTCAAGTGACATATAGCCTAAAGATCTTCCCGAGGGATTTGGACGCAATATCTGTTGCAGACATACATGATCATCGATCTCTTCTTTTTTTAAAAGTTCAAAATTCATTATACCAACAATCTGTCATAGTAAATTTATTGAATGTTATTTTGTATGGCAATTGATAATTAAGTTGCGCGTGTATTCGTTTCAACTTTTCACTTCCGAACCATTCCACACACATCTTTTTCTGTTATCAATTGGCAAATATTTATTTACTCATTTGTTATTACATTCAAGAATTAATTTTTTAGTATTATATTGATGGGTCCATTGGCTACAATTGTCTTGTACTCGTCCATAATGGCGATCAGGTACGTTATTATTATTATTAGGTGGATATATTTGTTAAATGTGTCGTAGGAAACTCCGAGATCATACTAACATTGTTTACATTTTGACAGTTCTTTTGCATCTGGTATTCTAACACTTATATTGCCTTTAAATTCAGCCTCAATTGGCAATGTGTCAAAAGTCACCGTCGGTATCTTAATTTCCACTGGAATTGTTTTGATCATTCCTGAAGGTGTTGAACATACGCATGATAATAGTTTGATTGGAATTTATTTATTACTTGGGTTTGTAACATTATTTTCAATTGATAAACTTACTTCATTATTTCATATTTCATCCTGTAATGGTAAATATTATAATTCATTAGCATTACCTCCACCATCTGCTTCAAGCGATGATTCATTTTTATCAGCTTCATCAGATAGAAAAAATATTATTATAAATGGTATCAAATCTGCATTCACAAATACGACTACATTAGGTTTATTGATACATTGTTTAACAGATGGTATTGTTATGACAACATCTTTAACAACTTCTGATCCCGATGTCGACTCATCCGGATCTAAAACTTCTTTTATGATTATTATTGCAATTTTCCTTCATAAATTACCTGCTTCATTTTCTTTAACTTCAATACTTTTAAGTGAAGGTCTACCTCAAATTTATATTATTATCCATCTTTTATTATTTTCATTAAGTGCACCAGTTGGTGCATTTTTAACTTATTTCTTAATTTTGACATTTGGTTCAACTAAAAACGAGAATTCTGGTGGTGAATTATTGTTATTTAGTGGTGGTGCCTTTTTATTTGTTGGTTTCCATGCATTAATGAGTAATAGTAATTACTCTCATTCATCAACTCAAAATGGTATGGATGATCCTTTCCAACTTCACGATGATGAAGATGATGACGATCAGACTATCATTAATATTAATAATGACAAGAAAACTCAACTAGTTAATTTCGGTCTTTGTATTTTGGGCATGCTTATTCCTTTATCTGTTACATTTTTTCATGAAAACTAAAACGTTTTTATAGATTTTTATTTTACATGTGTTATAAAATTTTAAAAATAAAATATTAAACTAATTATAAATCTATATTGTGAATGCAAAGGAACATTAGAAAAATCTATCCCCTTTTAACGGATTTTCTTTTAAACCATTGATCCTTTTTATTTGATATCACACTTTTAGGAACATCATATTTCTTCTTTTGAATAACTTTAACTTTAACAGGACCTATTTCTGCTGCCAATTTATTTTCTTCTCTAGCAAACAACAGTTTTTCTTCTTTTAACTCATTTAATTTTTCTTTTCTTTCTTGTTCACTAAACTTAATTTTTTTTGGTTTAATTTCATCATCATTTCCACTCTTATCTTCTAAACTTTCAAGTAAACTTTGAGGTAATTCGTCAGGCAGTTCATTTTCTTCATATTTTCTTTTCAAATCATTTTTATCCTTTTCAAATTGTTTTAATTCTTTCTCTTTTTTCTGTAATTGATTCTGTAAATCTAATTGCCTTCTTTTTTCCTTTTGTTTCTGACGTTCCTCTTCAAATAACTGTTTCTCTTTTATTTTTTGTTCTTTTATAGATTTCTTTGTTGTTATAACATTTTCTTCTTCTGGTGCATCATCAGATGAGTTATCTTCTTCATCTTCTTGATGTTGATCTTTATTTATTATTTTAATTGGGTTTTCTTGAATGTTACTACTGTCAATTGATTCATCATCATCAAAAGTTTTATGATTAGTCTGACTTCTCGTTTTCATTGTATTTATATTTTTATAGAAGTTTAGATATATATTATTGAAATTGGATTTAATTGACAAAATATACTTGGAAAAAAAAAATTTGACAAATAAAATATAATTTGAAAATTTTTTTTGAGCACATGAGATCTCAAAAGTGAAAAATATATTTTGGTGTAGATTGTAAAATAAATATTTTTGATATTCAGATATTGATAATAGTTTTTTTCATAATTTATAATTAAAGTGGTTAATAAAACATTGGAATGTTAATTTCTAAGTTTATGATTTATTAATTATATTGAAGAGGGAGACAAAGTTTCTGATGCTCAGGCTTTAAACAGTTTACGAGGCTTTCAATACTACTATATGAATGAAAAAGTATTTAACTCAAAAATTTTATTAAGCTATACAATAATTATAACATATAATATCTTTCAATGCTTTCAAGTTTGGCTTCAAGAATCTTTATGAATCATATTAATTATTCTGAATTATTGTGGTATTGACAAGCTATTTGAAAATAGCTAGTGAGTGATTTATCTTCCAAATTATGAAAGATAATGAAAATTAAGATCTCAGTGCTGTTAAACTTTCCTTGGAATTTAAATTCAACACTCTTCAGGTATCGTTTTGTTGAAATTAAACCGTCATTTTAACAACATACTATATGATTTGGTTTGCTCGGCTGCAACTGCAAATGTAACTCTCCCAATCTATGTTCTTCTGGTGCTGATCTGATTCCATCCAGTCTTCTGTGTTCCAACGAAGATTGCGACATTCTGCAGCATGGTCGGTAAGTTACTATATGCTGCGAATAATGGTCGACCTGATTTGAGTTTCGTTGTTTAAACATTAAGCAAATCTATCAAATCATCCGAATCCAAACATTTAGTTGCTACTACAAAATTTCATTTTTAAATTCTTTTATCATATTATACTGAAAGCTATATAAAAGCAGTGAAAATGATAACTTTTAAAATAAGAATTTCAAAACTTATTTAATGTCAAATTTATATTTTTTCCAATAACGACATTTCTTTTCTTATCAATTTTCATTTATTTATTATCAGTGCATTTAAAGAAACCTAAGAAACATAACAATCTATACCAAAGAACTTTTAATGTACTTATATTCCCTGTGTAAATCAAAACCAATGATACTATAAAAAAAACTATGATGAACCCTACAATAAACCAGATCTTATATTTATCGGCAAATGAAACAAAGTTATCAGGAACTTTAAATCCAAGTTTTTTACAAAAATTTTCCCAAAACCCTTCAGGACAATTAACTTGATTGATAAAATTCTGCTCTGGTAGAGATCCATAATTATTACTTAAATCTGAATTTAACTGTGAATTGGTTAAAGAATCTGTTTCAATTATTTCATTGGCTACATCTAACTTACCTTGCTCTAAATCAGTTTGACGATTAGTAGAATCATTATCTTTTCTATTCAATAATGCCTTGATATCTCGAACCGATAATGGAGGTTCAACTGGATCTGCTTTAGTTAAAGTATGATAGTCGGTGAATTCAGGATTGAACCTAGGGGTGTACTTATTATTCTTTTGTCCCATTCTGAAAATTTATTTCATCTAACAGAATAAAAAAACAGGAAATAAGAATCAAGTTGTTTGTTTTAAAAGATAAAGGAAAGGAAATATAAAAGGGGAAAATTAAAATCTTATTCGTTTGATTGATTCGATTTGTTACAAAGCAAAATATAGATACACAGCCACAACACATAATACTGTCGTAATAATTACCATCATCCAAATCAACCATTTTTGCTTGAAAACTCCATTTGTTTTGTTAATGGTGATATTAGCATCATAAGGTTGAACCATTTCAATGTCACGAAACTCTGCATTATTTTCAGGGTCATTTGGTGATCCGTAACTGGGGAATGAATTCGAAGTGATGATGGTTTCTGACAACAAAGGGATCAATGATGTTGTTTCATTTACTTTTGTCTCTAGTAAACTTTTAATGGTATTGTTATTTGTATCTATATGTGAAATTTCTCTAAACAAGGGATTGTCGCCAAACAATTCTCTTGATCCTGATTCCTGAAAATCGTTTTGGCTTCCCTCTCCATCTCCATCCCCATCTGGATGTTGATTTTCGTCTTGATCTTGATCCTGAGCTTGATATCCATCATGATTTTCATCATCTTGTTCTTGATGTTCTTCTTGATCTGCTTCTTGATCTTGATCCTGTTCTTCATTGTTTTTTTTGCTTTGATTTTCGCTTTCCAATGCATTTTCAGTTGAAAAACCATGATCAGAAGTACTAAGAACTTCATTTTTTTTATCATGGTTATTTTCTTCTGATCTAGTTAATCTATCAAAAGCGGTAACTATTTTTTTTCTTTTTGTTGGACCAGGTGAATTCTTCATTACATTTTGAAATCTTTTAATTGCCGATACAACAGACCCATTCGTTTTAGGTCTAACGTTGGAAAGATTATCGATTGTAAACATATTAGTCATAGTGGTTTACTTTTTGCTAACATTACTAAAAATAAAAACAAAAAATAAAAAAGAAAAATTAAGAAAGGGATTGAAAAAATGTATAATAAATAAGGGATCTTAATAATTTTATCTCTAGACGACCGTATACCCTCCGTCAATAATCAAATCAGTACCGTTACAGTAACTACTGGCATCACTACCCAAATATATATAAGCACCAACTATTTCTTTAGGATCTGCCAATCTACCCAATGGAATCAAATGTTTCCATTGTTCTCTTAATTTTGGGTCCATTTTTTGAACAAATTTTGTATCAACATAACCTGGAGAAACAGTGTTAACTCTAACATTACCAAACGATGCCCATTCAACTGCTAAAGATTTAGCATATTGTTTAACACCAGCTTTTGATGCATTATACGGTGCCTGTAATTGAGGATAATTTACAATAGAAGCGCTCATCGATGCAGTTATAATTAACGAACCATAACCCTGTTTCTTAAATATTTGTCCCACATAATGTGAGCAATAGTGAACCGAAGAAAAGTCAAGTTTAATAAATTCTTCCCATTGTTTAACAACTTCATCATCATCTACAGTGTCAATTACTCCACCATGTTTCCAACCAATACCTGCATTTGCAATGAAAACATCAATTCTTTTATATTTATTCACAACATAATCAATCATTTGATGTATTGATTTTGGATTTGTTAAATTACACCTGTAGGAATCACATTCTATATTATATTTTTCTTTGATTCGTTTAATATTTTCCTCAACAGGTGTAGAATTATAAATCATAACCACAAATGCACCAGCTGATACATAACCTTCAACGACTTCTAATCCAATACCTGACGATCCACCAGTAATAACACAAATTTTGTTTTTTAATGAAAATAATTCAATTGATGGGGTATCTTGAATATTTGGAGCTTTGGTTTCTTTAAATGGCATTTCAATAGTTTTTTTAAGTAAAAATGACTGTATCAATTACATGTCAACTAAATTTTAGTTATATTTTAATTTCCATTATTTGATAGTTTATATATATTTCTGTATATCATTATAGCAAATAGCAATCGAAACACGATAATTACATAAAGGTTACGTAATGGCTGTGCAATCAATCTGACTAAGAAATAAATAAATAAATCTATTTAAAGATTACTTCAGCGAAGTTATAAAAAATATTTTATTAAAATGTTATACTTTTTCTATCATATATATAAAGACTCTATAAATGCAGGGTCAACAAAGAAAACAAAAAGGAATTAAAATGAAGATAAAAATATAATACAAAAGACATCAACCATGAAATTAATGGAATTAATTAAAAAAACATACCATCATCAATTAGAAGCTAAAACATTAGAGCATCTAACAACAAAACAGAAACACCACCCAAAAACGTAAAAAATATTAAATCAAATTAAATTAAATTTAGTAAATTGGAGTTTCCCAAGCACTTGTTCTTAATTGTTCACCTAATTGTTCGTGGACAATTTTAGCAGATTCAAATGGAGAATTTGCATTATTATTTTTTAATTCATCCTTAATATCTTTTAAAGGATCAGGCAAAAGATTTCTAATATCTTCACCATTAGAATCAATAAATCTGTTTTTCTCTTTGTTAATTTCAACTTCTCTTGTTGAGATTCTATTCATTAACTTTAAAAAATTAGATTGTTTAAACTTATCAGAAGTTGTGGATGAAATATTCTTTGGGGTATTTGACATCACGCTAAAAACAGACTGAGCTAGTTGGGCAAATTTAATTTTATCCTCTTCTTCATCAACTTCCATTATATCTGTTTCTTCAGCGATTGGACCTTCTTCTGCTTGTTGATTAATTTCTTCTTCTAATTCATTAAAGGCAGAATCAAATTCTGAATTCACATTAGTGAAACTAGCGCTTTTGGCTAATCCATTGTTTGAAAGATTTTGTAAACTAGTTGCAGAAGCAAATGAAGCTAAAGCACTTGGTTGAAGACTTGGAGCACCCATCATTGTTAATGGAACAATATTGGAAGACTGTGGAATTAATTTTTTGTTAATCATTTGAAAGTCATTTGCCCAACTTGAAGTATTATTTGCGAGGGCTGGTTCTTGAATATTCATATGTTGGAAATCATTAATCCAAGTATTTTGTGGTTGTGGAGGTGATAAATGTTGATCTTGAATAAATTGGTTACTTATTGGTGGGTTAAAATTAGATTGGAAATTATCAACACCAAATGAATTGAATTCATTTTGTAAATTAGCATCAATAGTTGACATTCTATTAAAAGTGTGAATATTAGGTTGTTGTTGTTGCTGTCCAATTGAAGGTAAAGATTGGCCGAAAGTTTCCCTTGAAACTAATTTGTTCAAAGGGTTGCTTCCCGAACACGAAGCTGGATCTGATTGAAAGATACTCATTTAAACTCTATATAAACGTTAAGTGAGGTAAATATTATTTATAAATTAAATGAAAAAAGAGTTGTAGGTAAACAAGTTAAACAAATAAAACATTCAACTTAAAAACAACTTCGAAGAAAAATTGTCAGTCAGAAGGTCATTTTTTCAATCTGTTCCGCTTAAATGGGGAAAATTTTCCCCACACAAAATACTTGCCTAACCTGGGAACTAAATACGCAAACGTCCCGGACTTTTAAATCAGCCGGGTAACGCGATAAAACATTATAATTTCTATATCTCAAGCGGCATGTCTTATCAAAACATTACCAACTTTTGTATAACCTGACTATCCATACTTCTAGCTTCAGCCTGTATGCTGTAATAAAACAATTACGTATGCTATAATAAAGAAAACAGGCATATATATTTGAACAATTGAATGCAGTACTTTTAGTTTTTACCAATAAAATGATTTATTTTCTTACCTACATCAAAATGGTAGACCTTCTCATTTAAATGATTGTTTAGTCGAGAACTATATTAATATTTTAATTTTAAATATATTTACAATACGAAGGTTTTGATTTAATAATAGTACTTTTTATTATGATTTGAAAAGTCAACTAAAACATTTTCAAATGATATCTTATAACATCTGGGAATCAAAAATTAAAATACCGATAAATGAAACAATACATATCAATAAAACATTTTTTGAAAAAAAAATTCCCTTTGAAACTAATATCTCACAATGAGTTCAATTGAATTATTGTATTAAACACCGTGTGACATCTCGGTTCTGAATACATTTCGACTAGTCATAAAGTAAATTGACCGTTTTATATAGAAAAATACAATGTAGAGATCATGCTAATGTTACTAGCTATGGATTATATACACATGCTCATAACCAAATTCATACTTGATTTATGCAGTTTTTGATCGGAATGTCTTAATTTATCGTTCTAATCCATTTTATTTTTCTTTCCGGTTTGCACTAATATGACAGAATTAATTAAATTACAAGATCCCCGTTGACATACAAATCATAGGGATCTAATTCCGACAATAGATTTTTACCATATTTAGCTAGTAGTGCAACGTTATCATGTTGGAAAGCCATGGATCCTTTGTGATACGGAGACATACAATTAAACAAATCTAAAAAAATACACGGGGGAGTATTATCCATATCATCTTCGACTAAAACCATGATGTTACCTTTATTAGAACAGACTAGTCTAAAATTATTTATATGCTCTTTGCACAGTTGTAGCCCTCTGTTCATAAGTTCAAAACCTTCTTGTGCAATAATAACCTCAGGTAAATCAATGGCGCCGACACACCTTATCGTGAAAACTATAAAAATTATATGAATAAAGGAGGTCTTCATTTCTTAACCGTATATTTTTTTATCTGTAAAGAGCTTGAAACTTAATTAAGGAAATCAAATAGAAAAATATGCGAGTATTTATAGACAAGATAAGGTTAAAATCAAATCACTTTTGTGCGAGAACAGATCCATGATTAATTTCGTATCAGGTCCTTTACCCAATAATACTTTTGGTTTGTTTGATCCGATATCGTAATTATTGAAAAATTGAATAAATAAAATTGTTTGTCTATTGCTTTTTTTAATAACAAAACAAAATAGAGATACAAACCATTCTTATTAATAAGGACATAAGTACGCAATCAATATACCAAAGAAATTTGCTTCTGTGTTCGAACCGGTTGATAAGAAAATTGAAGGAATATGAATCATTATAGAAAGAATATTTTAAAACAGTACACTTACTTTAGACTGATAATGACCACCCAAATAGTAACACCTAAACCAACAATGTTACAAAATGTTTATAAACTACATAGCATAAATAGGACTAATTCTTGCTGTCTCTTTTATGAATTAAGTGACCTATAGAAGAGCTTTCAATTCTTCAGAACTGTTTTGATGTGTGGTGGATTGATAACTGAAAGGTTATCAGGTTATAATGAAACTACTTCAGATGATGATTATTTCGTTAGATTAATTTTAAATGATCAAGTTATTCCAATACCAGATTGTACTAGTGGTCCAGGCTATCCATGCCCCTTAGAAGAATTAAATAGTATATTTTTGATAACGACATTAACTATAACTATACAGAGTCATGTGGTTTAAATTCAACTGTTCCACAAAGCCTATCTTTCTATTGGGATTGGGAATCTGTTGAATATTCAACAACTGCAGATATGTCTTTCTTAACTCGACTATGAATTTCATATTGGCTAACATCCTAATATTACATATGGAAAATAAAATATAAGAGATACACTTGTTATAAGGGTACAATCTATCAATGCATATCTTTAATACAAAAGAACAAGAAAAATTTCACCTAATTTTTCTTTAGCGGTGGTGTTACGCCAATTAACTTTGATACTTCTATTTTTGTATCTTTTTTATTGGATTTTGTGTTTCATTCCTTTCTAATTTACTTTAACTCCAAAAAAAATCTATTAAATTTTGTGATTAATATGTTTGTTGTATTACTAGATTACTTTAATTTAGAAGAATACTTCAATTTTTTGATCTTGTGCGAATCCAATAAAAGAATTCGTCAATACTTCCTAAATAGGGCTTATAAGCGTGTGAAAACAATTATACCGTGTTTCGAGAAATCTACCAACTTCTACTATTTATTTTGTGTCAGAAAAGAAAACATACCGTTATACTGGGTATCATTCTAGATTGAAATATCAGGTATATTCAAATCATATACAAACTAATTAAGTTAATAAACATCTGCTATTTACCATGTAACTTCAAAAAATCGTTACAATATAATATCTATAGCTCTATATACTCAATTGATTGAATAAAAAGATTCGTGACTCTTTATGATGTAAATTTTTTTTCATTAAACCATGATATTACTTTTGTTTTTTTAAAAAACGGATATAAAATGATGAGATTATAAAGTGCAAGTATTAGTTTTTACGTAGTCATTTTCAAGTTTCAAGAGATATAAAAAGTTAACCTGATTTTATTTGCTGAATTTCCCAATATATCCGTGCTTGATAGTTAGTTTTGCGAATATATCCAAATGTTATGTATTGTTCATTAATATAAGATTAAGAAGTACTTTGAATGGCACTCATAAATCACATGGCTTCTACAATAATAACAATTTAAATGCTATATAAACTGCTTTTCTATAACCTTAAAAATATCTAATGCAGCCGCATGCTCTAATGATTAAATACTTCTTCTTCCTTCATTTAATGACAAGAGCCAGAAAGCTCTGTACATTCAGGAGCTTCTCTTTCAGCCTTTTTATGATACGGGTATAATAAGAAAGAGAATATTACAGTAAGCAACTCAAATTGTTTCATATACTCGGAGTTTATAATTTTTTATACAGGTATATAACAAGCTTACACATATTGATAATCTAATGTTTTCCTACAGAGGACTTATAAGTGCTTAATTTTTAAAATACTCTGTTTCTAGTTGAATTCTTTCAACTTCGATATCACTTTAGCAAAAACAGTATTTTCCACTTCAGAAGCCCATAGGGTATCCATATGTTCATAGCCTTCGATACCGACAACTTCTACATCACACGAAAGTTGTTCCAATGTTTTGTTAATATCGATTAACATATCTGATTCTCCATATATCAACATACATGGAGTAGTTATAGTTTGCGTGGGAAATGGAGCAACCCTATTGGTTTTCTTTGAAGTTCCACTAAAATAGACCAACTTTGAACCTGATGCACCTCCTTCATCAAACATTTGAAATCTTTTATTTTCAATAATTTGGAACCAATGAACCACTGATTTCACAGAAGAGGGTGAAAACATGTGTGGGTATCCAAGCCTTTTTTGACATGTTGGTATATTACCAGATTTCCAATTGAACAAAAAAGTCAAAGATTTATCAACAACGATCTCAAACATCTCCGGTCCCATTAATTTTTGCCAGAAAACAACGGATGGTAATATTGCACGTTTGCCAAATATACGATATAATAGGGCAGGTGCAGAATTAACTAAGAAAGAGCAAACAGGATTGTTCAAACCTTTCGGAATCATGGCAGGTGATAAGCCAATGAAAATTTTGATTTTATCGTTTAACGCATTATTCAAAGAAAGAGCAGAAAGACATTGTGCAGAGCCTTGACTAAAGCCTATGTAACTTAGACTTGGCTCTTTTGTAATTTCTAAAACATAGTCAATTGAATTTGGAATATCGAACATTGCAAATTCATCTAAAGAATAATCCCAAAATTTATAATCAGTTGAAGATAGACTTAAATGTTTTCTGGAGTATTTATTACCCCTATTATTACCCAGCCAAACATCATATCCAAGATCAACCAATTTGAATGGCAAACATTTAGAACTTTTATCACCAAGAACAAACAATTCGCTGTTTGTCAATAAGCCATGATGCATATATACCACAGGTTTGTAACTTATATCAGAGGAAGATTTGTGCGAGTTACTTAAAATACGATGTATTGAAAGTAGATAGCCGTCTTTTGTCTGGACAACATGTTCATGAACTTTATAACCATGGGCATGGACAATATCCACGATATCAACCGCATTGATAATTTTATCAAACAATTCGTTCTGTAGTTTTAATTCACCAACTATAGTTGAATCAGAGTCTGTGTCACTGCTAGTCCCAGACTCCTTATTATAACTGTCAGACTTAAACAACGAGGACACATTATCAGGTTTGTTAAATCTTGTTTGGAAATTTGACAGAAAAAGTTCTATACCAAGCGCATGGAAAATCAGCATAGGGATTTGAATCACCAATGCTATAGCATTCAGTAGAATCATCAACACCGAAGTCATAATGTTATTATCGTTATATAGTGAATCTGAACTTGTTGACAAATTTCAAATAGTTATCTGTGAAAAAAAGGGCCAAAATGGAAAACACGTAGATCCCTCAGACACGATTTTTCATTTTTTTTTGTTCTGTTTTCTTTTTTATTCTTTCTTTTTTTTTTTATCTTAAGTAAGAGTTTTTAGTCACATATATTATGAAAAAAATATTTTCAACTCTATTTAAAATCAAATACAAATATCCAATACATGTTATATACAAAGGTGATTGCCCAATATCATATTCCAAAAACTATGATATATACTCCTTGTTGAAGTTGTAGTTGATAACGATCTTATCCACGGGGTTATTGATTTCTTTGTAAAATTGTCTTAATATTGGTGTCAATTTCGAAAAGTTGGAATTGTAAACTTGGGATAAAGAATTCATACAGTTATTGAATGCATCCTTTTCGATATTTTCACCAAATTCAACACTGTACTTATTTTCCCTAGATAGATCATTACTATAGTAACAACGACCTTCAATTTGAGCTTTAACGTCACCAGAAATTTCCTTAATAGTCTGTTTCAAATTATTACCTTCAAATAGAGCCAACAAGCGTTTCATACTTGAAATGGAATATGTATTTGTCTTGGATGGATCGGTATTAGTTTTGATTAAACCTTTGATATCGTCCAAGAAAGTTATCAACTTACCAATGGTATGTTTTTTAGCAATCAATTCTGCATACGTCGACAATTCTTTATCTCTCATATCATCCATAGATTTCTCTATATCCTTTGGTAATGTTTCTAAATATTTTGCTCCCTCAACTAGCCACTTATAGTTCAACATTAATATCAAATGCTTTAAAATAATGTCGTTGGATATAGAACTAGAATTATTTTCATCCAGACTAGCAGTAGGCGATAGCCCATCAGAGGTAACATCACTTGAAGACCCCATATTTTCAATACCTTTATTTAATGACAGTTGAATCGCATTCCAAATGGTGCGATAATTACCTTCTAATTGCTGATAGGCACTAAATTCTTGAAAGTTTTCTAATTTTAGTGAGTTGATAATACCGAAGATCTTGAAAAAAAATATTGGATAACATTTGGTATAATTCATAACTCTATATTCAACAGTTTGGGACGTAATCTCTTGAACTTGTTGTTCAATTTCTCTATTCCAAAGATTATCAATTTTAGATTCGAGTTTGGTAAAATTACCATAAATAAATTCTTGATTTGTTGTTGCAACAACCGAAGAAAAACTTTGCAAAATAATAATAATAGCAGGAGACTGTAACATGTCTCTTTTAGCAAGGGATAATAAAACTTTCAATGTCGAGCTGAAAGTAGAATCAAACAACTGGCTCATAACCTCAAATATCGAATCACTAATCTCTCTATCAGTCTCAATGGAACCATTAATAAACTCCATCCTATTTATAAATTCTTCACATCTGGTAGCCATTGGAAGTTTTACTATTTTCTCAAACTGTGCAGAAGGGGAGGAAGAAATGGAAAACACACTTATAATTAATTCTTGCTCCATCGCCATGACATTCAAAATTTGAGAACAAAGTGTTTTAACTAAATGAATAACTTTAACTTCATCTGATTCTGATTGAATCTCTAAATCGTCAACTACAGAATCTGGAGTTTTAAAGCCCAATTCTTCTAAAATTCTACTACCATTCTTTTTATCACCTAGATTCGATGATGATAACTTAGTTTTAGAATTAATAAAATTTTTATCAATTAGGTCCTTCGGTAATGATTTGAAAGAAAATGAAGACAAATCCATGGCATTAACCTTCTCGGTCAAATCTTGCAGTAAAACATTACACAAATTGTCAAAAAAATCTTTGAAAGTTTGGCAAAATAAGTTTAGAATATCTTCATAGTCTTCTATCGCAATTTGTTTAACAAATGCTAACATACCGTTCAAAGTTATCAAAGATGACATTTTATTGATCAAAACAGGTCTGAAAAAATCCGATTCAAATGTAAAAGAGCTTACACCTTGTAATTTTGTACTTAAACTCAACGACATAGATTCAAATATACGTTTGCAAGAAGATTTCAGAACGTTAACAAATTGCATCCTTGCCTGCTCAAATTTCAACTTTTTCTCTTGTAGTGCCTTCATCTTTGAAATTTGGGAATTTTCATCACCATTGGAGCCCCTAACCTTGAGCAAGGATTGATATAGCTCCTCTGCGATGCTTTCAAGTTGTTCATTCTGGTAACCGACCACTATTTTACTACTTAGTAACGTTTGTAATTTATCTTCTGAAATATCTACAGAATGAACAATATCATTTAGTTCTTTTTTCAATAATTTCTTATTAGTAGCTTCAACTTGTAAATTATGACCTTGATTTTCAACAAATTCAACATCATCCTTGAATCCAGACAGTTGAATACCAAAGAAAGATAATATTGGATTAATTTGATCACAACTAGAGACGGCCGCTGTAAGAGAGCTTTTCAAAGAAGACACAACATCTGTGACTTCAGATAATGAATTAATTTTTTCATATTGTAATTTTTCAAGTTCTTCCAACAGTTTTTTTTCCAAAGTCATAGAATCATCCGTCATTGGGTCATAGCCGACTTCTTCAAATAATTCCAATAAATCACCATCTTTTTTATCATCTTTGACACGTGAAAATGCCCTTGACCTAGAATGCGGTCTATTATTAACATTGAGGTTATTGATACTATCCGAAAATGAATCAAGCTTATCCATAGGTGTAACAAGAGAATCAATCTCTTTATCTAAATTAAAGTTGTCATCCAAATTATTATCAATGTTGGGGATGTCATCAGTTTGAATTTTTGGATTAGTAAGGACCCTTTTAGAAACGAATTGTCCATTGGCGGTCGTCGTAGAGGTAACAGGAAATGTCGATGTAGGAGGAGTAGCAACTGGAACAGATCTTTCTCTACTTCTAGGTATGTTCAACTGTAAAGGAGCAGTGCTTTGTTCTTGGGAATCATATTCATCATTATAATCATCCATGAAATCGTCATGATAATCTTTGTGAGCGGAAGTATCATCTCCAACTTCAAAACTATTGAAACTATTATTTGCATTTTGAGTATCCATAATCCTTTGTCTTTCTTTTTGCATAGTTTCAATTTCAGCCTTTCTTTGAAGTTCTAACTGCTTTTGTTGTTCGACGATCCTATTTCTATCTTCTTCTTCTTGTCTTTTTCTTTGTTCAAGTTGCGATTGACGCTTTCTCTCCATTTCAATCTGCCTTTCTCTTTCCAAATCATCTAATCTATCCTGTTCTATTTTCATTCGCCTCTCCTTTTCTAATCTTAATTGTTTTTCCTTTTCAATTTTTGCCAATTGCTCTAATCTATCACTTTCCAACTTGGCTTGTCTTTCTGATTCTAGTTTAGCAAATTTATCTTGATCTTGCTGCTTTGATTGTTCAGTTGATTGTTGCAATGAAGGACTTCTTCTGAAAATATTTACATTATCCATTTTACTGTTAATGTCGTTTGCAGGACTTCTTAACATACCACCAGTTAAAGCAGCAGATGTGGCATTTGTAGCGGCAATTCTAGCGCCAGATGAAGATCTTGACATACTACCAAGATCTTTTTTCAGTGATGTCAAGTCATTTGATTTCAGTGGTGATCTATGTGGACTAACCATACCAGTTTGGGAAGTGTTTCTCGAATGAGTTAGATTTGGCGTTCTATTACCATAATTATTTGGTGTGGAACTGATTCTTTGAGAAACAATAGGTGACGAATTACCACCTGAGATTTGATAAGAGGCATAGAGTGTTTCTAGATGGAAATAATCCACTGTACAATTGACTAAATTCGGTAGTTTACCATTAGTGTATTTGATATAATGTTCAAGTAATGTTGTTAACCAAACTCTACGTTCTTTAGGACTATGCGTCTCCCAATAATATTTTTTAGTCATTTGACAAATAAAACCGGTTGGAACTTCAGAGTCTAATTCTAGTAGAGTCATTTCATCAAAATCCCAAGTACGACCAATTTGAATTACACCAGAACCAGATTCTTTTGCTTTATGTAATCTCATCCTACCAGAACTTTTAACTGACAAAATTAGAAATCTATTTTTCTTATTACCTGGCGGGCTGTTAGATGGAGGTCTTGAACTTGCAGATTTAGCATCTTCAATGATTCTAACATGAGATAAATATTTCTCAAGACGAACCCCATTTGAATCCATTTCTTTAAATACACTACGTGTGATCTTATGCATATCTTGTTCATATTGTTTTGCAAGATCAACCGAATTCATTGGGCGATGTCCTGGTTGAAAATTAGCTGCTGATGATGGAATTGATGGTGATCTTTGAGACGATGATGTTGGCGCCCGAGGTAGATTGTAATTGTTCATCTTGAATTGACTAATGTTTGAGTTATAACTGTGTGTCTATGTCTGGTCCAGAATGCTTAAAATGGTAAGGTTAAGTTAATGTTATGAATTTATTATCAACTCGGAACAAGATTTCGCTTGTGCGAAAGTTGAGAAAAAAGCCTACCAGCAACAACTTTTTACATTCTACTCTATAATTCAGTGTACTAGCGATTTAGAAGAATTATATTAGAATAGTTTAATATATTATTACATAAGTGAAGTATATAAATTCAGAAAGTTAATTAGAATTTCAAAATTTAAGTTTCAGATAGATCAAGTTGATTTTGCTGTTCCGCTCTTTCCTTCTGTTCTTTCAGTTCTTGACTTTTTTTTCTTTGATCAGCATCAGTAATTGAAAAAGTACCAAAAGTTTCATCTAAAACTTTTACTTGTAAACCAGAATTTAATATCTTATCAAAATCTTTGTGATTAATTTTCCAATTTAGTTTATCACCACATAACCAAGTAATAACTTGATCACAATAACCTAATAATTCAATATCAAATTCACAATGATCGATTGGATCTCTGTTAATTAAAATTTGTGGTATATCATTTGGAACACGATTAACAATTTCACTAACAGGTGCAACTTTCAAAGATGTCCCTATGCAAATAAGTAGATCACATTTTCTAACATCCTGCTTAATTGTACTGTGATAAATCTCAGGTAATTCTTCACCGAAAAATGTAATATCTGGTTTCATAGCACCAAATGATTTAATATAATCAAATTTTCTTGAGTAACCGCCTTCATCCTCCATTTTGTCATATTTTTGTAATAAAACTTTACGCTCAGTTTCACAAAATGGGCAATAAGCAATTTCCCTAGCTCGAAGATTTGGATATAAAGTTTCACCTGGAACTTTGTATTTACAAGTTATACAACTTGCAGTTGCAAATGAGCCATGACATTGAACCAGTTTTTCAGGAAGAACGCCAGCGTTTGCTTCTAAGTTGTCAATATTTTGAGTATAATTTCTTAATAATTTACCCCTATCCTGCAATAATTTTATAAAAGCATGTAATGGGGTATAAGAAAATTCTGGTGGTAAAATCATGTAAGCAATTGAATAAAAAATTTCAGGTTTTTCTTTAAACATTTGTAAACTGAAAACATCTTGTGGATCATCCAAACCTAAATCTTTCATTTTAGAATAAAAACCTTGGGAAGATCTAAAATCGGGTATGCCTAAAGAAGTTGATATACCTGCACCGGTTAGAACCAGAATATTTTTGGCGTTTTTTAAAGCACTGCAAAGTCGATTAATTGTGTTAAAACCAGGTAATCTAGTTCTTGATTTTAAAACTCGATTAATTGCTTCTCTCAAAAAAACAATTGATCTATGTAAAAATATTGTTTCATCAGTGGAATATTTTCTTATTCTATCAATATCTTTTGGAACATAACCCAGTAATTTAGTCAAAATTATAATATCATCAGGTTTTGGGCCTGACGGGATAAAAATATCCAAGAATTTCATATGACCTTCAGTTTTAAGGAAATTTCTAACCTGTGAGCAAACATTTTTAGTAATTCTAATTGTTTCTAAAGGTGGTATTTGACCGCCTTCATACAATTTTAAGTCAATATTATCAATTAATGGATTACCAGCATCTTGAAATTGGAATTCTTTTAATTCATCGTCACTATCATCCGGGTCAAAATTATCAGAATGATCGGAATATGCAGCGTCTGGGTCTATATCTTCATCATCACTACCTGCACCATTCGCAGTCGCAGTATCCGTACCAGCGGTGGTAACACTGGCACTAACTTCACCATTATCGTTACTATTACCATTAATATTACCATTACTATTACCATTACTATTACCCTCACTAATCACTTCAACTTCAAATTCATCAATTTCGATCACATTCTCAACATTATTATCACTATCTTCGGCTTCAATAATTTCAATCGATTCTCCTATAACTTTTGTGTTTATCGATAAACCATCTTCAGGATGCAAAGTTGGATCATCATTACCAGAAATTTTCGGCATTTTTAAAGGAGGTAGAACCTGTGAATCAATATGAGGTTTCTCATGCGAGATAGTTTCAGACATGGCCTTTAACTATGATGTTCGAAGTTAAACTTACAGAAAAACAATGCTATTTGTAAAAAAAACTACGTAAAATCGGTTTCATTTTAAAAGCGCACCGAATGTTTTTTAATCCTTAACCTACTTAGTTTAATTTACTTTACAAATAGTAAAAAAGGGTCCTTAAAATGTTATTATAAAAGTCTTAAACCTGTGAAAATATAAGATTCATTATAATTTATAGTAAGAGTAAGAGTAACGACTCGGTACATAATTACTATCAGAGGTATTTGTATCAAAAACTACACTTTTAAGAATCTGAAAATTGTCGTTGGTGGGCGCACGTCACTGATAATCCAAAAATTTTCACTTCATCGAAATTTCGACTTCAGCTTTATGTTGAATTCATTTAAATATACACACACACATATATTGCAATGGCCCTAAAAAACAGACCAGCAGTTCCACCTCTTCCAAGGCTTAGGGTGAAGAATCAAGTTGCGAAGCAACAAACCAATCCATGTTTAGTTGTTATGTCCCAAATGTTAAATTGTTGGGCATCAAATGGAGAAGGTTCAACAACCTGTAAAGGATTAGAGGTCGAACTAAAACAGTGTATGGGTAAAGGTATTAAGGTTCCACCACCACAAAAACCAACTTTGAATTATCATGCTGCTAGACTGTTACCAAAGATCCATAAGAAAGAGAAATAAGGAATTTTATTTCTTTCAAATATGTAAAGTAAGGGTTTTTGTCTTACTTATTTATTTCTTTATTTATTATTCCAAATTTGACATTTAGTTTGTATTATCATTATTTTTTTTACTGGATTTTTTGTACATAGCAAATCAATAATAAAATTTAAAATATCGATTAAAACAAAAAAAATGGGAAGAATAGGAAAGTAATTTAATATTATGATGGTATTAAATACCACTAAATACTTATTAACCTTTTTATTTGTAGCAGTTTGAACTAATATTAAGAAATTAAATGGTGTAGGTTCTATTTCGTTAGTAAGAATTATTCACATGCTTCTCTTAAACGAAGATAAAAATCAAAGCTAAAGTAATAGAATATAGAAGAGCCTTAAATGAAAATAATCAAATGATTCAAAAGATTACGTACCTCAAAAATATGACCTTACTATCTTACATCAGTTCAAATTTAAGAGTAATCTGGATTAACAAATTAAATATTTATTTGTCCGAAATCGATATCCCTCACATTGTTTTCCATTTAAATTATAATCCATCATCATCAAACAAAATTAAATGGATGTAAGCATAAATATACTGGTAATATCGGTATTAATATTCACACAAAACTGGATAACTTATTACAATAAAATTGAAGACGGAATAATTACGGAAACTGAAAAATTAATACTTATAATATCTAGATATGTTCATATCATATTTAGTACTATTTTTCTTCAAGTTACTCGGCATATCCACCTATTCCTATCATTATATGAGAAGCCATATCATCAGACGATGTTTAGAGTAAGAATGTTTAACTCGCATAAACTGGTTTGGCTTTCCGGGCTCGGCAGCTGTCGCTGTCCCAATTCTGTCATGAATTCAATCCGTTTACACCCGAAAAATTCTTCGTTTTAAGTCGTACCATTTACCAATACAATATGTGAAAGTAGATAATTAAATAATTTATTATAAGGAATCTAAATAGATTAAAAAATATTAGGTATCAATAATTGACAAAAACAAAACGAATATATATAAAAAACGGGAGAATAGGATAGGAGGAAAAAAATCATCAAACCTTTGTAGAATATAAAATTCAAATATTAGTAATTAAAAAGTATAGTTGAGAAACAGATAATGCATCGTAAAAATGTCGTGATCCTTTTTTAAAGTTTTTTTTTTTCGTAATAAGATACCAAGCATGAGAAAAATAAAATCAGATATCTTAAGTTAATATGTTGTATTACCACAATAATAAAAAGGAATATAGCACAATAACAGGTTATTAATTGGTTGATAAACTGATTTAAACAATGGCAATCTTATCATCATCGTTTGGTTCGGAATGAGCACCTGGCATTCTTAACCATGATGGTTCATTAATTGGTAAGTAAGAGGTGGCAGTTGATTGTAAACCATCGTAGAAAGCATAGAAAGCACAGATTGAAGTAATGAAACAGAAAATACCTGCAACAACTCTGACACCAGCATGGTTACCAGAAAGAGCAATGGTCATCAATAACATAAAGAACCATTTACAGAAAGTTAATGTGAATAATGGAATGGTAGATTTCCATGTGGCAGAGAATAAGAAGAAATCAAAGACGGTCCAACCTGAAAAGAATAAAACTAAAGCAGAAGTATAGTTTTCAGTTGTTGGGTAAGCAGAGATAACACCGAATAAATCTGAAGCAGCAGCACCATATGACATAACGAAACCACCGTAACATAATAATAAAACGGAACCGAATAAGTTATCATCGACAATGGCCCAAATACCACAAATAATTTGGATCAAACCGTTACCGAAGAAGAACATACCAGTTAAAACAGCTGGAGATTCAACTTTTCTAGCATGACATAAAATCAAACCTAAAACGAATAATGAGACAGCAATAAAAGCTAAACCACATGAACATGCAGTTGGGTATGGTCTCCATTCATTTGATCTTTTATACCAACAATTTCTCAACAAACCAGTTCTTGGAGGGTAGACAGAGTAAACTAATTTTTTTTCAAAGACTTGTTCAGACATTATAATTTATTTTATTTATTTATTGTATGTGTTTATAATTAATAATAATTAATATAATTATAAAAAAGAAGAAGAATTATAAACTAAAGAATAGCTATCCAATATGAAGAGGGATCTTGTTGACTTTTATATTCCAATTGCAACTTAAATGGTGTATATATTGGGAGTAAATCATACTATGAATTTGGTTAATTGTAAACAAAAACAATTAGCAAAAAAAGGCAATTGCTGAATCCATTCTTATCCGAGTCTAATTAACAACTGGTGAAAATACTTTTTTACTATGTTAAACACATGACCGGAAACGGTTAAGTAAGATGATTCCGCTCGTATTATTGTCCCAAATTTTAACCCCGTTACGGTTATAGCATGACCTGATAACATTTGTATATTATGGAAAACCTGATTACCGGAGCCGGAGAGGTGATCATTATATGGACTACAGGTAAAGATCTCATATAAAGTGGGATTTCAAGGATTAATGATCCATTAACTCCTTTAAAACATAATAGCGATCACGATTATTTTAATTCTGAGATTGATTGCATCATAATCAGCATTATAAATAAAAATTTCTTGTTTCAACTGTTATAAGGCAAATAGTAGATTACTTAATGTTTGATTACCACTACAAATATTCAAATAGATGAGTGTCGATAAAACAAGAGCTTATACATGGAATAGGTAATCAGATTATTAATCATATTCAAAATTAATAATCTATACAACAAAAATACACTGTAGACTACATGATACATAATACAATAAATAAGTAATAAAGTGGTAGCTATTGTTTCAAAATCAAACGATTATTATCATGTAATTAATTAAGTGCCTGACTTTAACAGAGTTATGTAATATTTAACCGAAAAAGACCTCGCTTTTTTTTTTTTTTTGACAGTTCGTATTGTTAGTAAGAAGACAATCACTTACTTCCACAAATATCTTAGCTTTAGATGAGTTACAATCGCAGTAGTATTCTGTAAATTAATATGAAATTTGGATCTTTCAAAAACCCTGTTCTTGTTGCAACACATATTGTAGTTTTGAAAATGTGATTATTAATAGAGCCTACGATACCGTCATTCTAGAAATTCTTGGGTTTCCGTGGCTGCCGAGCCAGGGTTTCCGTAAAACAATAAAAGGCAATTTCCGGTATTTTTTAGTCTTAGACGTTTTGTTTGACAGTTATCTCGCTCATCTGATCTTTCTGCTGTTTAGAGACTGAATGCACGTAGACATATCTTTGGCTACATTACGGTAACTTAATGGTAATCAAGCAAGAAAAAGATTTAAATGATAAATGACAGTGGTAACACCGGAACAGTTCATTAGACAAGTTTCTGTCGTCAGCTAGTGAATAATAACTTGAGTAGAATATTCAAACACTAATATACCGATTATTATTTATTACGTGCATGCGGTGATAATTTGTTATTATTGAAATCCGGAAATAAACGGCAGAAGCTTTGGTTGGAATTTGTAGCTAATTATTTCCATTCTGGTTAAATCGCTAAGCAAGAGGGCTAAACAGCGGATGGTTTTCTTAGCTCTTTATGTCACAAGGGTTTTTTGACACCCTAACACATCCTTACACGGCTATGGTCGTCGCGTCGATGTGTTTTTTATATTTTCTTTTTTGATTTGAACTTTAATTTTGTAGTCCCGTTTTCCATTACATTATATAAGAAAAAATGTTATAGGAAGAGCTGATATTCTGAAACATGTTTAAATTAATATATAAAAATAAAAAATTCAACATTTTAAGGGGTATCGTTCAAATGTAAGTTAAAAAAATTGATTAATAATAATTTTTAACTATGACATACAATTCATGTTCTGATATTTAGTTTTCATATTCCTCTTATCTAATTATTTAGAGTATTCTGTGATTTAAGTAAAGTATTTCTCAATATTAGTATGTCCAATCCCAGATATACATAAGGCATAGGGCCATTACTGAAGACAGACAACCCTTCTGACGATCGGCAGAATTATTCCGACTCTAAACATGCCAGTGTAGAGCGAAGCCAGTGATAGATTTACCCACTGAAGAATAGTATGATCTCGTCGTCGAATTCAAACATTTGTGTTCCTTAGCAAACCTATATGAGCAACCCAACTTAGACCAGATCAGTTTTCCATGTTTGAAGCCCTACTTCAGCGTAATTAACGCGTCTTACTGGCCTCTCTATGTTGTTCTCAGAATTCGAATTATTACTACAGACTACATCGTAGTCGGTTGAAGGTAAGCGGTATTCGACGTCTTCATTAATACTACCTGCTAATCTGCATTTTGACTCATGCTCGTCTCCATCTTCCGTTCCGTACTGTCTTGCCGATTGTTCTGCAATGTATATAATATTAAAATTGACTTGACCGCCACCCCTTAGTTGGAACGCCAAATGTCATTTGGATAAAAGCTCCTAAGCACGCCTTCACACATAGTAAAGTTTCTCCAAATAGCTCTAGAGCTGGAGTATTCGCTTAGATCAACACTGCTAATCATAACGGCACTGACCATATTCATGGTGTAAGCAAAAGAAATGTAACTCAAATTCTAAATATTTATCGGAGTTGAATATCAAGATTTTCTTTTTTAAAAAAAAAGAATAAGATGCCCTATATCAAAGTAGGTATGAACTATAAACGTAATCAAAAAGAAGCTATGGGAAAATAAAGACAACGTGGTAAAGCATGTCTATATGTTATTCTTGGAAATCCCAAAATAAACGGCAGAAAGACAAGCTTCTGCTCACACTTCTCTTATCTCAATACTAAAAAGATTTTTAGACACCATTTACATCCTTACATAGGCTCAAAAAAAAAGTAATAGTCGCGTCGATCGTTTTTTACTTTTCATTTTTTTCCTTCTTGATTTTAAATTTTTTTTTCAATTCTTTTCTCTGTCAAAACATAGAATAAATTTATTATATAAAATAGTAATATTTTTCAAATATGTTTAAACTAATATATAAAAATAAAAATGTTTTACATTTTAATAGGAATCTTTCAGATTTAACTATTAAAAAATCTCAAGTTGGTCAAACTTTTGGTGAATTAGAAAAATTATCAAATACGAACGGTAGCCAAAATAAAAAAGAAAATATTATCAAAACAATTACTGAAAATGATTCATATAAAAGTTTTTTCCAAGATTTTGCAAAATCAAATACTGAAGCTAAAACAAGAATTACATCATTTGAAGAACAAAAATCTTTCAAACAAGTCTTCGATTATTTATCACAAGATAATAATAAGATCGGTGTTGTCAATTCATTAAAAGATTTTGTTGGATTAAAATCACCTGTCGAAAATGTTCTGAATATTGATAATATAAATGAAAAGAATAAGAATAATAATATTTCAAAAACTATTAACAATAATAATAATAAAACTTCCAAAATTTCATTTTTCCGGAATGAAGCCGGTGCAATTAATTTGGAAATTCAATATGAAAATAAATTAATTAAAAATAAGAAATTATTAGATGCTTTATCACCAACGTTAAAGTTTATAAATTCAAATTTAAATAATTCAGAAAAATTATATGATTTTGTTTTATATAACATTTTAAAGAAATTTATTGAAAAGCAAGATTCTTTGAAAAATTCAATGAAAATTAATAATAAAATTAATAACCATAATAATAACAATGAAAGAATAAGTTTTCAAAAGTTAAATTCCATTGAAAAAATAAATGAAGTAAGTTTAAAATCTCCTGAGAATCCATTAATAGACTCCCAAACTTTACCCATATTATTAAAATACTGCTTAAATTCACTTACATTTGATTTTAACTCGATTTCACTATCTTTATTATTAGTCGAGTATATTAAAAATCATAAATCAATTGAATTATACGGTTATGGGTTGAATATTGATGTTTATAATTCAATTTTATTTCAAATTTGGTCAAAAACTGGAAACTTAAAATTAATTGGCCACTTAATTGATGAATTAAATGTTAATGCAATTCAACCTGATTTAGAGACCTATAAAATTTTGTCAAAAATATATCTACACTGTATGAGAGTTAAAGACAGTGGTACTTGTGAACCTTATTTACTCTGGTGTGATAGTTCAGATATTCATAAAATTAAGGATTATTTACAAAATATTAGATTTTTATAATTTTTTGTCTTGAATTCTTAGTTATTTCTTTTCTATTGGGGTTTTGTTTGTTAACTTTTATTTCTATTGTATATATCTTTCTATTTATCTATCTGTTAAATAATATATCTAACGTAATTTATGAATTCCATAAACTACGACGCGTTTTCAACAATTAAACAAAAAATTGTTTCTACTTTCAACATTTTTGGCGTTTTGAAAAAAAATTTATAAATATTAAAATGCTATTATTATTGTTAATATTTTTGCAACTATATTCCACAATTTGATAAACTTAATTCATATATTCATTTATAGATTGATAATAATTTAATAAACAAATGATATTAACACCGAGAGAATTTTCAAAAACATTTGAGCAAATCCGGAAAACATCACTAACACATTCAACTTGTAAATTAGCCATATTTGTATCATGCCTTGATGTTGATGCAGTCTGTTCTTCAAAAATGTTATCAACATTACTAAAAAAGAACTTCATTGTGTTCCAAATAATTCCAGTTGTTGGCTATACCGATTTAAAATTAAAATTTAATAAATTAGATGAAGGAATTTCGAATATAATTTTAATTGGTTGTGGATCAATGGTTGACCTTGAGAGTTTTCTAGAAATCAATTTACAAAATTATTTGGATGAAGATTTTTCAATTGAATCGGCTGAATCATTAATTAAGAATAAAAAGTTTGATGAAATTAAATTAAATAAAAGAATTTATGTCATTGATGGCCATAGACCCTGGAATTTAGATAATTTATTTGGTTCAGTTATAATTAGATGTTTAGATGATGGTACAACTGAAGAACTAGACAAAGAAAAAAATGCATATGATTTTTTAATTAATATTGATAGTGACATTGAAGAAGATGAGGGTGATGATGATGAAGATGAAGAAGAAATCGAAGAGATCGATGATCTTGCAGATACGGATGACGACGCAGAAGAAGGAGAAATTAATGAAAAAACTAGGAAAAGACACTCCAACGGAGGTCATAGTAATAAAAAGAGGAAAACTAAAGTGAATGAAAATGAAGATATAATTGAAGATTATTATAATCAAGGTACGACAATTACAATACCATCATCGTTACAAATATATACATTCCTTTCAACTGTCGGTGAAATTAATATTGATACATTATGGTTTGCAATTGTTGGTACGAAATCTTTAAGTTATAATTTTCAAGATGTTTATGATGATGTTATACCATTGTTAAAGAGTGAAGTTAATAGATTACAAACAAGAGAAGATGAATTTTCAAATAGAGGTGGAAGAGAATCATCTAGTAATGAAAATTCAAATTCACTTGACGTTAATGTTTCCAAAAAGGCAGATAACAATAGTCTTCAAATTACTAAAGAATATAATCTATTTTTATTGCATCATTGGACCTTATACAATTCATTTTTTTATTCAAATTATATTAATTCAAAATTAGAATTATATACAACAGATGGTAAAAAAAGGTTAAAAACGATGTTTGCACGTATGGGTATTCCATTAACACAAGCAAATCAAAATTGGCATTATTTAGACATTGATTTGAAAAAAAAATTGAATGCAACTTTTAGTAAGACATTACCAGAATTTGGATTGAATGATGTTATTAACCAAGGTTTTAAAAGAAATTATGGCTTTCATGGTACAATAAGTGCAGGTGACTTTGTTGATTCAATTACTGCAATCTTAGAGTATGACATAGGAGATTATTTTGACACAATGCTAAAATCCAAGAAAAATAATGAAAATAGTAATATAGATAATAAGGATGTTGATGGAAATGAAAATGAAGAAGCAGCAGAAGAAGAGGAAGAAAGCGAAATAGCTAAAATGAATAAATTAATCGGTAAAAGGGATGGTCAATTTGTCAAAAGTTTTTGGAAAGCATTTGATTCATTAACAGATTTTAATTCAATAATTAGAGGTATCAGCATTGCTAAAATTCAACAGCAATTTATCTTTGAAAGAGGTTGTGAAATTTTCAAAAAGCAGATGATTAAAAACTTAGGTATTTATAGACTTGTTGTTTTAAAAGATGAATTTACATCAAATTTAACAATTACTGATATGACATTATCAGAATATTCAAAAATGTCTTCAGCCAGCGGTAGTTCAAATAATTTAAATAGTTCAATATTACCATTAAATGATGCTGATGCAGTTGGAATTAAGAGCTTATCAAGTAATGCCAAAATGTTTCAAAATCCATTAATTTTAACAAAATTAGGCAATTGGATTTTAGAAGTTTGTGCAGAAATGGAGCAACAGCCCTTACCATTGGTTATTGCCTCCCTGGATAATGAAACAAGTACCTACCTTGTTTGTGGTTTACCCCCAAAATATCCAAACATGAAAGGAAATGGTGAGAATGAACTTGAAAAGCAAAGAAGGAAAATGACAATTTTGAATACTTTTTCATTGGCATTCCAAGAGATTGCCAATAATACAAATGCGAAGGCTAGATTAGATAGTTTTCAAAGTGCAATTGTTGAAATTAGGAAAGAAGATTTACCAATCTTTTTAGAAAAATTGAGTTTAAGTGGATTAATTTAAAGAATTAATAATAATGTATGGTAATTTACTAGTACAGACAATTCATGTTGAAAATACAACATATATAGCGGAAATGAGGAAAGATAATTTGTTTAATTATTTACACGACTTACAAACATGAAAGAATTTTTTGAATAAGTAAAGCCGTTTATTACTTTCCGTTAATTGTTGTTGACAATTTGGGCACTTATTTATTAGCATTGGTTTGACGGGCAATTGAAGGAAAATTACTTGCCTATGACTATATAAGGCTATTTTCCTAGCTTGAAACCTTTTCCGTAAAGTCAATATGAAAAGCCATGTGTGGATAATAGATTTATTTTGAATTTTCCAGTTCAAGTAATCAATTTCTACAAAACTGGTAATAATAGGATATGTCTGTGTCTATTATGTTTTCCATTTAAGGAAGATTCTTATATAAACCGATCACAATTAGTGTAAACGAAATAATTTACTAAACGAGTGATTGAAATGGAAACGGAAATGTTAACCAGAAATTTTTATGATGTACAAGAATTTTTATTTCCAGTCTATAAAATTCATATAAATATATAGAAATCCTCTAATAGGAATAAAGAAAACAATTAATGTTATTTATGTTTATTCTTTTCACTTGATATTTTTTAAACTATTCTGTCTATCAATTTTTTTCTGCAAAACTTTTTTGATTATTCTAATTGGAATTAAAGCATCTTCAGTTGAATCGTGTTCTTTACCCTGAATATTCTCACTTAAATATTTCCAAGCCAATTTTTTTAATGGATCTTTCCTTCTAATATTGACCTGATTTTCACTCAATAAGATTGAAGTATCAACGATATTATTATAAATTAATCTTAAAACATTCAAATCATTTTCTAAACCATGTCCCACGACAATTGTATCTTTATCAGTTAATTCTGCTAGTTTAATCATTACTTCATCGAAAGTTAGAGAATTTTTTGGAATTTCTGTCACACCCGAAATATTGGAATTTAAATCAATAATTCTATCACCATCAGGATAAACGACTTTATCTAAGATGGTTTTTAATGTGGTAAAATCAACGATACTGATTTTCATCATTTCAAAACCTAAATTTGTAAAACACATTTCACAATCTATGCCTATTGCTTTCAACTTTTTTTTCCTTAAAATTTGTAATTTATCATCATCATTAATACCGAATTCGTTTCTTAGCAATTCGATTGTTTTGAATTTTTTGCATTTATTCAACTGATGGAAATCATTTAACTTGAAAACATGATAGTCTAACTGTTTACATCCCTCGGTTTCACCTTTAATCTCATTGCAACAAATAAACGACCTGTTTGTATAATCAGTACCAAATATTTTTTTACCAGTATTTAAATCATTATAAGTCGTTATATTTAATTTACCAGGATGGAAAGTACAAGTAACTTTTTCATTTATTTTATCAATTGAAAAGTTTTTACCACAGTGAGCACAATCAATTTTCTTAATGACTTCAACTTTATCGTCATCAGGTATTAGATCCATTACGAAATTATTTCTAATTAATGTCTTTTTATCAATACACATTTTTAATAACTCTTTGATCATTAGATCATCGTTATTATGTTTAATAATATTTTTATCCTCGTTATCACTTTCAATAATTGGTTTACCATCTTCATTACCATATTTCTTTAAATTAAACATAGCCTTTTTAATTAACATTTGATAATCCATTTTCTGTTTACAAATCTTAGCAATTTCAAACTCTTTATTCACAGATTTCGTAATTGCATTAATTTTTAAATTATATTTGTGCTTAGCTGCAACATATTCGTTATATAAAAGTTTTAGGTAGTGCTGTCTTTCATCTTGTCTTAATGGTGCAAATGGTAAAACAGGTAAAACAATTAATTTCTGTCTCCTCTTAATTGAAATTTCATCATTAGTTGGTGATTCAATAGAATTATCATCGAATTTTCTTTTATTTGAATTTTCCATTACAATTTTACTATAGGCATTGGCAAAAGATTATTCTAGAAAATTTTCGGTTAAACTAGATGAGAGAAATCCAGATGCAAAAAAAAATTTGAAAATATGTGACGTTCCTCACCTATTTTGACAATCAAGAAATTAAAGAAATTATCATGATACCATACCATCTTCCATTACATCCGGTTTGGACTTGGATCTGGTTTTCACGTACCATAGTTTAATTACAATGATAGTAGTACCATAATATCAAAGGACTCCCTTAGTTTTAATAAATACACTAAACTGGGGAAGTCAATTGCCAGTACTTGAATGTAATTAAATGTTACACGCGTGCTAATTTTGCAAGCAAATCCCACAAAGTTAACAGTGCCAATGGTGATTTCAGATGTAAAAGGGTAATGCCGCCACGCGTTGATTCACATTTTACATTGTGGTCTCATATTGAGACGTTTGTCATTTGACACTTGATATTTAACAATGTAAGAAAGTCTGGCTAGCAATAGGCAAAATCAGGCAAAATTGGGGAAAATAGGGGAAAATGTCTCAAAAATCGCACAATCACTCCACGCCGTGAAAGAAAATTGCGTTTTCTTTCTTATGCTTTTGCCGTTTTGGATTAAATTTTTTAGGGCGTGAGTTTCTTATAGTGATCATGTTTTACAAAAGTTGGTAGTGATGCTGGTGGTGTTACTTTACGGATTTCAGGTCTTTTAATTGTATTTAACACGATAATTCAATGATGATTGTTGAAAATTTTTATCCATTATAAATACCACGCTATATCTCTCTCTGTAATGAAGATTGTAATTGTCATTAGTAACTAAAACATATTTAGTACATTCTAAATTTAATAACGATTACAATTACAAAAAAAATGTCTGATCAACAATCTAACAATACTGCAGTCCCAGAGGATACTATTCCAAAGGATGAATCAGCTCCAGCTCCAATGCAAAGTCAAGGTCAACCAATGTATGTTCCAATCTATAATCATATGCCATATAATTATGATGGTGAAATTCATCCACCAAGAACTGGTCTGTTGAGAACTTCTTATTATAAGAGAAGTGGTAACTACAGACCTTTCCCAACTTCATGTGCTGCAGGTTTAGCTGTTGTTGCAACAACCTTGTTTGCTTTAGGTTTGATTATTTGTGGTGCTCGTCACACTTCTTCTGCCTCATTATTAGCAGGTACTTTATTCTTTTCTTCTGGTTTAGTTCAAATCATTACTGGTATTTGGGCTATCGTTGATAATAACTTATTTGGTTCAGTTTTCTTGTTATGTTACGGTGCTTTCTTTATGTCATTAGGCTCTATTGTTTCTGATGTCTTTGACGTTGCTGCCAACTATACCGGTGATGATTCAATGACAGATGCTTTAGGTTACTTTTTAGCTTCTTGGTGTGTGTTTACATTCTTTTTATGGACTGCCACATGGAAATCAACTGTTCCATTGTTTGTTTTAATGTTCTGTTTATGGATGTTCTTCTTATTATACACCATTGCTGTTTTCGGTGGTCACAAGGGTTGTCAAACTGCTTCCGGTGTCTTCTGTTTCATCACTTCAATGTGCGCTTACTATGCTATGTATGATGCTTTCTCTGAACCATCTAACTCATACGCTCCATTACCAGAAGCAAAATGGTTAAGAATGCCAGGTTCTTGGAACCCACCTTCTGACGAAAACAGAGTCAATTACGTTTAATCAATTAATAATGTTAATAATAATACCTAATAATTTGATAACTCTTATTATTATTAATTTATTAAAATGATTTTAATTCTATTTATGATTATGAAACTTAATTTTAATTCCTTTTATATAATTTTTAATACTTTATGGTTTCCACTCTAGGTGATGCACCTAATCTATAATAAACTTAATACAATTTAATTTTTTAAAAACCCTTGACATTAACCAATTTTCAAAAAAATTTATTAAATTGGGAAAGGGCTCGATGCGTGTCACGAAAAAAAATTATGGGCTCATAATTTTCTTGTAATGATTTTCAGATCCTTATTACTTGTCTTTAAGATTTCTGTGAATAACATTTATATTTAGTGTGTCTTTGAAACATATGTTAATTAATCCCCTGGTTTTTGAGATTTCCTGATTTTTATAATAGCTTTCGTTTTCAAAAGGTTTGTCTTGATTTTGATTTTTACTCTTTACTAAGTTACATTCTAGTAGCTTCTCAAAATTAGTTATACTGCGTAATTATTCTTAAAAAACATTATAGCAATTCTGATATTCTCGATAGTTCCTCTATTAATTTCTTTGTATGTTTTTCATGTTGCTCCAAGAAAAATTATTATAGTGATATCAACTACTATTTCAGATCTTGATTGGATGCAAAGATGCAGGAACAAAAAGTAAAAGCTACTGGCGTATAATTGCAGCTTTTCATCTCTAATACATTTCCTCTAACTTAATTCATGAGTTATGCCCTCTATTATTTATTCTCACATGTAATAGTATATCCTTATCAATTTAAGCCCCAAGAGCATTGGCTATAAATATTTATTTATTTTATTAAACTTAGAGTATGTTTTATTAAACCTAGAGTATATTTATTTACCTTCAACTGCTTTTTTAAACCGTTCTGCAAAGCAAAGAATTTTTTGACAGAGACTATACCATGCTAACAAGAACATTATTGACAAGTATGACTTGAAAATAGCTTATAAAGCATATTGAAAAAATAATAATGAAAATCAGTGTTATAACGGAACAAAAAAAAGCTAATATATATACAACACAATACAAATGTTCAAACGTTTATTTCCTACTAACTTTTTAATTTAATTTTTTAAAAATCTCTGACATTAATCAATTTTCAAAAAAATGATTAAATCAGGTAGGTCTAAATGAGTGCCTGTAACGAAAAAAATATTACGGGCTCGTAATGTTCTGGGTATGATTTCTGATTCTTATTACTTACCTGGATCATTACAATATGGAATTCTGGAACAAGAAACCGGTTTAAATGATAGTTGGGAAATTTTAAATGGTAAACCAGATATGGAATAGTTGAAACTATGGATCCTTAGGACCAAAATACTAAAGGAGCAACCACGTATGTCTCTATTTTAAATACTTGGAGGGCAGACAGAGGTCAGGAAAAGCTTGTAGACTTGATTATGCTTTGATTGACAGTAAAAAATTATCGCCTCTGTTGACTTTACCAAAAAGATACAGGCGTTCAATAAAAATCTACTCACTTGAAAACCTAAGATATTGATTTTCCCCCTTTTCTTTATCCTTATAGTTTCCGTAGAACAGAGCTGATTTTTAATATAGGTAAAGAAAATTTCCTACACTTTTTGGTCAAACCGATTCATAATTCGGATGCCAAAGTTGCCAGAACGTCGAGTCATATTAATGCCCGTCAATGAATTTGGGAATATATATACATGTGATATTTATTTTGAAGTGTTTTAAAAAGTTATCACAACTCGTCGTGAGTCGTGTTTGAGTATCCACCCTTCTGAGCTTCAACGAACTCTTTAACATACCACTTACAGACACTAGTTGCTAACTTCTGAGTAATTCCGGGCATTGTAAAAGCGCCGTTCCTACTAGCAGAAATCAAATCACACTTACCAACAGCCTGTCCTACAGTTATACGCTTCGGAAACTTACTGTTAAAATCAGGATCTAGCGGTCTCATATATGCCTGTTCACGTCACAACCAATATGTTTGCCTCATTCAAGTCATCTACGTTATCCAAATACGCATTAAAATTATCACTATATATAAAAATGTTAGTGCTATAATTACCCAACAATATCTAACTCCCTGGATAATCGCAGTATTGTTGTCTTCACGCTTATTAAGCTGCCATGAAGCACAACCCAGTGCCCTATCACAAGAATCAACAATAGCAGTGTTACACAAATTTTTCTGACAATTGACTAGATCATAGTTGATTGCCTGTGCGCATGTAACATTTTTGACACTGGTTTGTGTCTGAAGCCTCAGCGCTATGCATTACCATCACCACGACAAACCCTATCCACAATTTTAGACTCTGTCTCAAGTAACTTCTGCATGCTAGCAAATATCACTTCATGTTCTTCTTTTGTAGCATTACTATATAATTCTTTATTAGTCCTTATATGGAGAGTAAAAAATATTTGAGCAACTAAATACTTGAATGCTAAAAACATAGAATGTCTATATGAAGAAAATAGTACAACACCGAGCCCAAAAGCAGTTTCAGATGAGTTAGAAATTGATAAGAAAAAGTGAAAATCGATGTCTTTTATGCTGTTTTCAAGTGGGAAGATTTTAGACATACGTTTTGTGGATTCCTCAAATTTCCTAACATTCTCGTCAACACCGATTCCCCAATTTTAACACTATCCTTATCTTTCTTCTGCCCACACATTTTTCAATTCGTTAAATAAATTAATAATGCTAATAGTAATACACAATTTATATTTAATGTCCTTGAAATATGTGTTAATTGATGCTTTGATTTCCGAGATTTACTGTCTCGGAAACCAGAGTTGTTATAATAACTTTCATTCTCAAAAGGTTTGTTTTGTTTGGGATTCTTAATCGCTACTAAGTTACATTCTAGTAGCTTTTTAAAAATAATTACACTGCGTAATTAGTTCTAAAAACATTACAGTGATTCTGAAATTCTCGATAGTTCCCCTATTGATTGCTTCATATGTTATTCATGTTGCTCCAAGAAAAATTATTATAGTGATATTAACATTCCTATTTCAGATCTCGATTGGATTCAAAGACGCAGGAACAGAAAGCAAAGCTACCGGCGTATAATTGCAATTTTTCGTCTCTATAATATATTTCTTCTAACTCAATTCTTGAGTTATGCCCTTTATTATTTATTCTCACACGTAAGAATATAACTTATCAATTCGAGCCCCAAGAGCATCGCTTAGAATTTCTATTTATTTTACCAAACCGATAGAATATTTACTTATCTACAGCTGTATCTTTAAACCGTTCTACTAAGCGATGGATTTTTGAGAGAAACTATACCTGCTAACAAGAATCCAATCAAAAAGTATGACTTGGAAAGTAAGCTGTAACGCACATTGAAAGAAAAATAATGAAAACATCGACGTTGTAACTGCACAAAAAAATAAAGCTAATATACAAAAACAACACAACACAACACAACACAAATGTTCAAACGTTTATTCCCTACTAACTTTTCATTATTTTTGTTCTCCTTCTCAAGGCTATTTGACTCCATATCAGACTTTAGCATAATTGTAGTACCACAATACCCGTCTTGACTTCATTTCCTATGTTTTTAGTAGTAGAGTTATGATTGGTGACTTGCTTTTTTGTGTCTTCATTTTCTTTACTTTGCTTTTTGTATTTCTAGCACCTTTTACAGTACCAGCGCCTCTGTTTCAAACATGCCTGTACTAACATTTTTTTTTATTCTTCATTTGTAGTTCAAGCAGTAGTTATTGCTATTTTTTGTGGTCACAAATATTGACGAACAGCTTCTAGTCTTTGATCACTTTAGTTTGTGCTTACTATTCAATACGGGGCGCTTGTTCTGAGTCAGCCAGCTCTTACGCTCCATTATCAGAAGTTTTAAGAGTATTAAGATGTTCTTGGAGCCCATCTTCTGACGCAAATAGAATCGATTATGTCTATCGGACAAAAAAAGACTTTTAACATTACAATGTGTGCTCGGCTAAATTAAATTTTCCTTTTTGCAAACTTCATAATGTGTTTACTTAATTCATATAATTAATGTAGTTGTTATCCTTCACTATATCGTCTACAGTCACATTGAAGCAAAATTTTACAAGATTTGTGTTTCCATTTTTGGCTGGTTTATTTAAAAAAAGCGCACATGTCTTGGATTATCCAATCGTATTACGTCTATTAGTATTATTGTATGGGTGCCATAGTAAAACACACAGATTAAGTACCTGCGTTAACTAAATCGTAGATCTGCCTTTTTAATTGAAGTATTAAAATATAATGAAATATTTTCGATATTTTTTTTTACAACACGTTTTTAAGATTTCCCCGATCATTTTTTCATTACTCTATAATGTTTTTTTTTATGTCTTTCATCCCACTCCACCGGAGCTTAGTATACCTTATTGTATTGAAGCTATTTGATTATGCCTCCCTTATATCAAATTATTGAGTTCACTGATATTTCAATTGATCTCAATATGAACTATACCTAGAAGTTTTCTTTAGATATTATCTAATTATTAGTATAAACCAATAGACTGATAAGCATATGAGCATATAACCAATAATTGAATAACCAAATGTGTCAAGATACAGAAAGTACCCTTAATTTAATTTTTCAGTTGATATCTACAATAGCACGTGCTTCGATAACTTGAGATTATTCACAAATAGACCATATGCTGGGTATGGGTGAATATAATAACGATCAATCAGTATATATGTCGTCATTCTATTTTAATTAGTTTTTCCCTTTTGCATTACTGAGCTAGCCAATTATTTTTGATTTCATCCGTAATTACTTTATTATATGATTGTTTGTCGTTGATATTGTTGTTACTAATCGGGTAATGTTGAATAATGTCGGACCGGTAGAATATTTTCAATTTTGAAACACTATACCCTTATTTTTCATGCCACCCAAAGATTTTCCAATTCGTTTAATCAATTCAATATATTTCAGTTTCAACAATTTCAATAATTTCCTTTGGTATGCCCTCGGCTTGATTAGCTTTAATTAACCAGGGGTACCCTTATTAAAAGTTGCCGTGATATTTTTCAAATATTTCACTTCCTTTGGTTTATTATAAATACAGCATTATTTGCCAATTATTAATTTTGCTTTGATAATAACTTCCCGTATTTCTTTTGCTTTTACTTTCTTTAGAAACGTTGTCAACCAATATTAGCTCTATTTCCTAATGATCTTCCCTTCGGTTGCTTTATCTCTCATCTTAGCTGTTGCTTATGCTGCTCCTTTAGAAGTTTATTCAAACGATATCACTTTAGAAGATTCTGATTTCAATTGGAGTAAGCCAACACTCGATGATTCTTCCATCGTTAGTTCTGCTCTTGAAGTTTTAAATGACATTAGCAATTCCACTCTTGATTCATGTGATAAGTGTAAGAACAGATTATTATATGGTAAAGCTTTGGCTTTGTCAAGACCAGATTTAATTCCAACTATTTTTGGAGAATGGTGTAATGCTAATGGTAATTATTCTCAATCTTGGTGTGCAACGAACTACAACAGAAATACCGTTGCTAATTCTGATACTGGTTCTAATTTTGCTGATGTTTTAAGTTTGATCAATCCAATGTCTCTTGATGCTGAATTTTGGTGTCACTATAAATCAGAAGCTGAATGTCCAATCCCTGACCTTCCTGAAAACTTGTCTGTCTCTTACTTATGGAACAACACTAAACCTGCAAAGGCTTCAACAGTTCCTATCCCTGGTAATGAAACTTTTAATGTTTTACATATTTCAGATTTTCATATCGAATGGGAATATACCGTCGGCGCTGAAGCTAACTGTACTGCTTCAATGTGTTGTACCCCTCACTCGGTCACCAAAAATGGTTCTCTTGCTTTGGTCGATCAGTCTACTCTTGCTGATCAATATGGTGCTTTGTTTGAAGGATCTTATTACGATGACAATGGTAATTATATTAAAGGAGATTTATTATCATTTCCAACTAATATTACCATGCCAGCAACAACTTTCGGTAATTACGAATGTGATTCTCCAGAAATTTTAATTAACAGTTCTTTATATTCTGTTGTTGATTTCCAAAAAAATAATAACATGTCTTTCGAATTTGCTCTGTTCACTGGTGATTTGGTTGATCATGATGAAAATCTATATAATACCTATGAAAAAACTATTGAATCTGAAACAGTCGTTTTCAGAGATATGAAGGCTACTTTGAAAGATATGCCTGTTTACCCAGTCTTAGGTAACCATGACACTTTCCCGTATGGTCAATTAGCTCCAGAAAAATCTGGTTTCAAGAATAAATTTGACTGGAATGCAGAATTAATGACTGAATTATGGAAAGATTACGACTGGATTGATTTACAAGAAGCTCAAATTTCTAAAACTCATTATACCGGTTACTCTGTTAATACTAAGAGAGGTTTAAAAATTATTTCATTTAATTCTAATGCTTGGTACACAACAAACGAATATGCTTACATTGGTTGTGTTACTGATCCTGATGTTTTTGGTGTTTTCGATTTCTTAGTTGGTGAATTGTTAGATGCTGAAAACAATGATCAAAGAGTCTGGATAAATTTCCATGTTCCAGCTTCAAACACCATGGTCCCACCTCAAGCTAAATTATTCTCTGAAGTCATTGAAAGATTCTCTCCTTATACAATTGCTGGTATTTTCAATGGTCACACTCATAGAGATGAATTCAATGTTTTATATGGTGATAACGATGGTACTAACTCAACCAAGGTGGAGTCAAATGTTGTTAATATGGCTTGGATTTGTCAAGCTGTTACTCCATGGGTTGAGAATAATCCTGCTTGGAGATACTATGAAATTGATACAAAAACTTTTTCTGTCATGAACGCTTTCAACTACTACACTCAATTAAATGCAACTTTCAGTAGCGACGCTGAACCTGTTTGGGAATACGAATACTCTTCAAGAGATGCTTACGGTATTGATTGGCCTGAAACTTCTCCATTGAATGGTACTTACTGGCACAGAGTTGCTGAGAAAATGCATGAAAATGTGTCAAGTGTTCAAGACTATGAAAATTTCGCAAAGAGATTTTCTCCATTCACCCCAGTCTGTGCCGAATCTGATGATTGTGATGCTGATTGGTGTTATGTTACTTCTTTTACAGCCTTGCAATATGCTGCTTGTTTGAAAGAACAAGGTATTTCGGCTTCTTAAATGTGATTTTATTCTATTTTCCCCATTCTATGTGAAGTTTCCCATTTCATTTTCAAACGTTTTTTTATATTCATGAAAGACAATCCTAGAATATTATCTTTAATTATTTTATTTAACCATTTATTTCTTTATATATTTAGTGTAAAACGAATATATTACTTTTTTAACTTTTACGATATAAATTTAAGATTCAAATAAAAGTTTAAGTAGCAAATTAGTTGAAACAGAAGTTGAACAATAATAAAATACCAATTAGAAAATACTTTAATTAGAGCATTCGAAATTTAATCCAATTAAACACATAATTCTATATTCTCAATTTCCTTTAAGGCGGAAACAGTATTCCTTCCGTTTAGCTCGTTCAGTTCAGAACAAGACGTGTTTTGTTCGTTTTTTGTTTTTTTTTTTAACTTAGTTTTTATTCTTTGGGGATTCCATTTAGAATAAACAAATACATATGGATCACCTTAATTGCTATGAACATTTTTTGATGAATATAATTCACTTTCCGGTTCAAAATGTTTTAAGCTTTCTCGAATATCATTAATTTTGGCGACACGATAATCATTTATGTTTAGCAAGTTTATTTTCTTCTCGAGTCAGCTTGAAACATGTTACCTATAATCGTTTACCATTTGATTTAACGAACTATTTATATGTCTACAATTTTCTTTTTAAACGATTCTTCTAAGCTACAAAATTCTTGGCAGAAATAGTAACGTACTAACAAGGACGATAAAAAAATATGACTAAAAAGTAAGTTTTAAAAATAATACAACAGGAAACCTATAAAACATATTGAAAAAAATAATGAAAACATCGATATTATAACAGAACAAAAAAAAATAAAACTATATACACAAACACAAACCACTTCATGTTCAAACGTTAGTATTTCCCACTAACTTTCCATCGTTTTTGTTCTCCTTCTCAACGCCATTTGACTCTATATCAGACTTTACTTTAATGGTAGTATCAACAATACCGGCCTTGACTTCATTTCCTGGATTTTTAGAAACAGAGTTTTTCTTGGTGACTTTGCTCTTTTTACTTCCTTCATTACCATCTTTTTTATTTTTCTTTTCCTTGCCTTTTGTATTTTTACCATCTTTCTCAGAATCAGCACTTCCGTTTAAAACGATACCTGTACTCACATCCTTTTTATTCTCCCTTTGCTGCTGAAGCAAAGCTTGTTGAGCTTGCTTCTGTTGATGAAGCAAAATCTGTTTCTGTCGTATTTGATGCATATTATCATAAGCTTTACTTAACAACATACAGCCAAATCTAATTGCTTGAGTCTGTTTGCCAATTTGATTCAACTTGGATGGATCTAATGGATTCATTTGTGGTAAATCAGCATCGTAAAGAAAACGAGATTTTAATCTTCGTCTAGAATCTTCTTTTGAATCATAAACGTTAATTATTTTCCTTTTCTTTGAAGTTGTTATCTCAACATCTTTGAGTTTATCAAGTGATTCAGAATCTAGATCAATTTCCATCGATTCTGATTTATCAAAGAGATCTTCATCATCACTTGGAACATTCAAAAATTCATCGAATAAAGGATCATCCTTGATACGTTTTCTATCAATCCAAAGCCTACCATTTCTACCATGTCTTTTCCTTAATTTAAATAAAACTTCAGAAACACCCAATCTATTCTTCTCGTTAAATTTCTCGCTGATTTCTTCGTTGTTTAATGCATAATCATTTGAGAAATTGTCTTCACCAGCTAGATCATAGAATTCCGGTAAATAATTGTGTCTATCATTTCTAATTGATTGCCCAGTTGCAGCATTGATTTTAACGATATCATTATCGTTATTATTGTAATGTTTACTCTTATTAAATACATAACTAAAATCAATTTCTCTTGAATTTTCAATTTCATACATTGATGACACAATTGAACTATATGGTAAATGTGTTCGTTGTTCTAATTGTTCTTCGCTATTTGATGTCATTTCAAAAAATGGATTATATGGGTCGTCAGTAAAATTTATCCAACCTTCATCCTGGGCTTTTCTTTTAATCAATTTATCAGAAACGGCCTTTCTTATACCTTCTAATTTATCTTTCAAAACAGTATTGACAGTAGTTAAGTCTAAATCCGGAATTTTTGAGCTCGGCAGTTTCACATACGGTTGAACAGAGACTTGATTGGTATTATTTTGAGCTTGCTGCAATTGTTGTTGCTGTCTTTGAATATTTTTATGCTCATTTCTTGATTTCTTGGATTCTTTTAGACCTTTTTGAGTGTGCTGTGATAGTTGGTCATTTTTGTTATTTTTATCCTTTAATTTTTCTTTAATATCTTTATCCCCTAAAGTAAGTGTAATGCTTGGTGAATTAGAACCTTGAGGAGGAATGACCTTCTTTTTCTTTTGAGCAACTAAAACTTCATCATCTGCTTTAATTCCTTCTTCTCTTTTGATTTTTTTGAGTTTACATCTCAAGTCAAATACCTCTCTTTCAACCTGTAAATGCTCTTTTCTTTTTATTTCTCTTTCAGTAACCTTGAATAATAGATCTTTTGCCTTCCGCATATCTTTATAAAACAATTTTAATTTTTCAATGCTTTGAGTATCTGTTCTTCTGGTTTTCCTAGCTTGTCTAAACTCTCTTCTTCTAAAGCACACATATGGATTGTTATCATCTTTTTGAGAAGGATCTTCCAATTTCAGAGCAGGGAAGACCGGCTTACCTTCTCTTTCAATTCTTCTCTGCTTCCAATGTTCATATATTGATTCACCAAATAAATCAAATAATTTTGCTAGTGGTCGTGGCTCATTGCCATTAGAAGGTTCAGCATCTAATAAAGTTCTAAAAGAATTTAAATGAAGCTGATTTTCTAGCGCATGTGCAACATCTGATGGATCTGTACTATTATGATAAAGTGCTACCTGTTTAATTTCTTTAAAACTAAGGATTTGATGAGGATCCATAGAAAGAAAAGGTTGTTTTTCATTAACAACAGATTCTAGTCTATAAGCAACCAATTCAAATTCATCTTCAGAGCATTGCTGATCAGATGGTTTATTTTCATTAAATTTATTCAAGAATTCTTCATCTTTTTCATCCATATTATAAGGACATCCTACTGTATCTTCCACTGTAGCTGAAAATTTTATATATGAGGCTGGAGGAGTAAATTTTTGATGATAATATTTTGCAGCATCTTTCCATATCTTGGAAGCATCTGGAGTTGGAATAAAAACTTGTTCAACTTTAGCACCTTTAAATTTTGCTTGTGACGCATTGATAACAGCTTGTAAATGGTGCTCCTCTTCTTCTCCCTTTTCAACACCGGTTTCAATTTGTTGTAATTCTCTTTGCTGCTCTTCAGTGTCAAGATCGGGAATATCTTTTTGCTTTAAGATCTGTAAGGTCTGTTTAACAGAGATTTTTCTCTGTCTGAAACGAGCACCCGCAGATGAGGGTTGTCCCATCTCTAAAATATATTAATGGTTTGTATTAGTCTCTTTGTAAAAATAATAATAAATATTGTACCAATGATTGATCCGATATAGAATGTATTTTATCTTTAACAGTTCAGATCAAGGATTGGAATAAAGAATCAAAAACTTACTTTTCAAGGCAGTGACGTAATATAAAACTTGTTTGGTGCACGGGTGTGTGGTTTGTTGTTAAGTTTTTAGATAAATAATGTTTTTTTTGTCTTTTTTTCTGAAATAAAATCGGCTGGAGTAGGTCGATAGTATAAAAATGTAATAGATAGTAATATAAATATGAGTATAGGTGTTATGTGGTATTAATTGTGTGTAATTGCAATGCCTGGTTGGTTCAAAAACGTAAAAAATGATGTGTTGTTCAATATAAAAATATAGCCTCTGTGAAAATTTTAGACGTCGACGACTTGGAGGGCAATCATTTGTTTCCAAGAGGATATCTTCAGGCAGTCTTTTGTTTTGTTAAAAAAATTAGTGTCACAGTTCTATCTGGACTTTGGGGCAATAGATGCAATTAAAACTAGCACAGAATATGTACTCTGTAATGATATACTGAGTAGTGTTGTTACAAAGAGTGTGGTGGTCTGGTTGAGACGAAGGGGCGACGAGCGAGAAGTTGCTGAAAAACAAGGCGTCATCTAGGGAATTTCCAGTGATACCGTGAGGTGACTCGGGGCTCAAAACCAGCATTATATATTCTTTATTTACAGTCTATTTTCAATTTACATATACGTACTACTTCTAGTTCTTCAGAGAAATATTGTACAAATCTAGTGTCTTTGTAGGAACTTGACTTGGAGAGTCAACAACAGGGTCTGAACCTGCTTGCGTTTTAGGAAACGCCACAACGTCTCTAATATTGGAAGATCCTAGTAACATAGAGCACATTCTATCAAAACCGATAGCTAAACCTGCATGTGGCGGACATCCACTATCTAATGCATGTAGTAAATGACCAAATAACTCCATATGATTATCAATTTTTAAAATTTCAGCAAAAATGTATTTTTGTAAATTGGCATCATGCACTCTTCTTGATCCACCACCAACCTCAACACCGTTAACGACCAAATCATAATGATCACCCTTAACTTTCAATGGTTCTGAGTTTAAGTAATCATAATCTTCCAATTTAGCCATGGTAAATGGGTGGTGTGTAGATTCGTAGTTTTGGAAATCATACACCGGATAACCTTGCTCAGGATCTTTTTCTATAGGACTGAAAAGCGGAAAATCGACTAACCAAGCAGCAACAAAAATATCTTCTAAGTCTTGTGGTGCTGAACCTTGAGTAATTTCACGTCTCCATTTCGTTGGGAAATGTTGAATGGCCAACTGTCTGAATCTACCTAATGGAGTCGGATTCTCATAAGTTAGTTCTGCACGATCACCAACTGCAACAATATCACCAACTTCAAGGTTTAATCGCTTATTCAATGCTTCAATATTACTACCGGTATTTAATTTGATTGGTAACTTATTAATCCAGGTTTTCAGCTCTTCATCATTTTTTATTTTAAAGATGTAAGGTCTTCTACCTTTATATTCTAATGAATCAAATAATTGTTTTGGTAATTTCACAGACTTACCATTTTCATCTAAAGCATTTTTTAAAACACAGCTTTCGACAATTGGAAACATATCATTTTTTAAAACTCCATGGAAAAGATCACTAACATTCTCAAAAGTTAAATTTGATCTTAAATCCGGTTTATCAATACCAAATTTACTCAAAGCAGTATGATAATCCAATTTAGGAAAACTTTCACCTTCTTTCAATTCCACCAATTTACCATTATTCCAATCAACTCTATATAATGGCAACTTTCTAACTTCTTTCCAAATCTTACTAACTAAAGCTTGAACAATGTTCCGAACATCTTGACTTTTAGCAAATGACATTTCCATATCTATTTGAGTAAATTCTGGTTGTCTATCAGCACGCAAATCTTCATCTCTAAAACATTTAGCAATTTGATAATATCCTTTAAAACCGGATGCCATTAACATTTGTTTGTATTGTTGAGGAGATTGTGGTAACGCATAAAAAAGTCCACTTCTTCTAGTCGGAACAAGAAATTCTTTGGCACCTTCAGGTGTTGATTTGAAAAGTAATGGAGTTTCAATTTCTGTAAATTCTTTAGATTCTAGAAACGTTCTTGCAACATGAGCAGCCTTAGATCTCATTTTAAGTGCATTCTGATAATATGGTGAACGAAGTTGTAAATATCTATATTCAGGTGGGTACTGGCTCGGTGTTTCTTTAAGTGATTCCAATTGAGTTGCTTTTTCATTAGAATTATTTAAAACTTGAAAGTTTTCAACCGACAATTCCCAAGTTTCTTCCATTCCTTCTTTTGATTTCTTAATTTTAATAATACCTGTAACTGAAAGCGAGTCTTCTGGTTTCAAAGAACGTAAATATTTACTCCATTCTTCATTTTGAGTGACAATTTGAGTAAAATCTCCATTGAAATCTCTGAAACGGGCAAACACAAGATTCTTCGAAATTTTTCTAGGAAAACCATCGATCCAACCATTAAGTGTCACTGGCTTGGACAAGATACTTTTATATGAATTATTCACTTCATCGATAGTATGAGTGAAGTGATTGAAATCAAATTTATGAATTGTTTGGAGCTTATCGGGTAATGCGTAACCAAAATTATATGATGTAGTTTGAAATCTTCTTGCTGATATACCGACAAGTATTGACGGTTTTGAAAGCGGTCTTAACATTATTATTCTATCCTATATACTGTAGTTTTAAGATGCTATATCCGTTATCAAAAAAAGCTCATGATAATTGATCTTTTAAGATTCTGCGACATTGAAAATTGAAAAAATCGTTCCTCGAGGAAATTCAATTACATATAGAACGATAGTTTTTTATTGAAGCAAAAACTGTATATACAAGAAATGTAATATTATAATCTTTTATAATGTATAAATTTATGTACAGATATATAAATGCTAATGAAATTCTCTTAAATAGAAAAATTCATGATCGTCTCTAAAACGATCTCTTTCATTCCATCTCTAAACTTGGATTCATCATTGTCACATTCTTCAATAAGATCACCATATTGCTTAAAGATATCGGTAATGACAACTTCATAAGATTCATCTATCAATTTATTTTCTTTGCTTTTAGTTTTAATCAATTGTGCTAAACCTAACTCTTTACCTATAAGGGAAACTGTTACAAGGGATTGGATCAACATACCTCTATTGGTTTCGTTACCTTCAAGTGGTTTCATGTATAAATCTAAAGATTTATTGTAGATGTCAAAGGCTTTATCTGAATCACCGAACCATCCATGAAATAAAACCAAAGATGCCAAATTATTAGCCGCTGGTAATGGAGTTTGGGGAATCAACGCTTCAGCAACAGTAATCATTTTTGTTTCATTCTTATTGATACAGTCGTAAACAAAAATTAAGGATGCTGTAGATCTTATATCATTTTGCTCCCAAGTTCCTTCCGGAACTTTAGTTTGATAATATTGAAAATATTCAATAGCTTTAGATAAATCTTTTGAATGGAAACCTGCCGATTTAATCAGATCCAATTTAACTTTGAACTGATCATCAAGTTCTAATTCTTGAATTTGTTCTCTAATTTCGTACGCAATTTGGGTAACAGAAGCTAACTCCGGTATGTCTAAATTGAGCTTTTCTTTTAATAATTTTAAGTTATCGGAATCTTTCAAAGTTGTTAATTGTAATTTAGAAATTGGCATAAAAACCTTTAAAATTGCATTACCTGATAATGAAACACCATTATTAATTGAGGCTTCATAAAGATACAAATAATCGCTATTCTTCAAATCTGTTCTTTCCATAATGATAGACTGTAAGATTGAAGAGGGAATAGTAATTAAAGTAATCAAGGGAGAAACTTGTAGATCAATTAAATCATTAACTAATTTTTTAATACTTTCATCATCTATCAAATTTTTATTACCAATTTTTTCATACAATTGAAAAATTTCGATTGCTTTATTCATGTCAATTTTTTCCTCACCTTCTTTGACTTCAATTGGATCTCCATTGATCATTTTTTTTAAAACTTCAATCATTAATGATTCATCTGATTCTGACTCAGGTTTTAAATTTTTATACATTTGCCAACTACTTTGAACTCTACCCGGATTATGTTTGATCAATTCAGTGACTGACTGAGAAGTTAATTTAGATTTATCATTCAACAGCTTCTTAAAAGCTAATGTTGAAACAGCATAGTTATATTTGGTGAATTTTTCAATTAAAGAGTTCAAAATTTCTTTCTTAGCTTCTTCAGAGACATCTGGTGTAGATTCCAAAAGATTAGAAAGTTTCATAGAAAGATCATAAATTTGGTCATACTCTTTAACAACATCAGGTGTTCCTGTGTGAAGTCTTTCACTGTGATGATTTATAATATCATGGTAGGATTGGGAATCTTTCAAATCATCAGGGGAAATGGAGGCAATGGTATCATTTATAGAAGTGTCTGGGGTAAGTTTAAACCCCTTTAAAAGAGAGTATGAAGGCCTATAATATCTCTTGGAGATTATATGTAGTTTATTTTGTAAATTGATTCTGGAAAACATTATTTTTAATGATCTTAAGCAGAATATTTGCGATTGACAATAATAGTACACAATTACCCTTAAGTTCTACATGTAATTTACACTCTGTAGTAGTGTGTCAACCGGCAATTTTTAAAAAATTTTCACAACGACGTGGAAAAAAGTCATAAAGATTTCGCACGTTGTCGACATTTCCCACATTCCAACCTTTTAAATACGATTGTTTCTTCTTTCTTTACCGCTTATATATATTAAGGTATTCTTTTTCTAAAATCAAAAACAATAACATGTCTTTAGGTACTTTATACGGTGACGTCCAAACTAGATCCATCTTTCCTGCTGGTTTAGTTAAGGTCTTTAACTTGGACATTGATGTCCAAGAAAAAGGTACTGCTGCACACTTAGCTGCTTTCCCAAGAGGTAAAGTTCCAGCTTTTGTTGGCCCTCATGGTTACAAATTAAGTGAATCAATTGCAATCATTTATTACTGTATGTATCATATTCTGTTTTTCTTTAAGCGAAAAATAACATTAAAACTCTTTGAAATTTACAATTTTGACTTTAAAATGATGAAAAAAAAATTATCAAATATACAGTTATCCCTGTCTTAAATATAGTGTCGAGAATTTAGAATCTGAAACTTAAATAAAATCTTAACTAAATTTAAAGAGTTTATTTTGTTATGTTTTCCCTTTATTGGAATCAACTTTTTACTAACATTAATCTTATAGTAATTAAATTACACGACCCAGAATCCCCTTTATTAGGTACTAGCTTGAAAGATCAAGCCTCCATTTTGAGATACCTTTCTTGGGGTACTGCTGAATTAATGGCTCCGGTTACTGATGTCATTAAAGGTTTATTAGGTAGAGTTCCATATAACAAAAAGGTTGTCGATACTGGTATCGAAGAAACTAACAAGTGTGTTGCTGAATTGGAACAAAGATTCGCTGAATATACTTATTTAGTTGGTGAAAGAATTACTGCTGCTGATTTATTTGTCGCTACTTGTTTCTACAGACCAATCACTATGTGGTTTGGTAAGAAATGGAGATCTGAACATCCAGTTTTCATGAGATGGTTTAACACTGTCATTAAATCTGAATTCTTATCTGGTTTCTTTGCTACTGTCAAGTTCGTTGATGAACCAATGCAACCACCAAAGCCAGTTAAGAAAGAAAAGAAGAAGTCTGAACAGCCAGCTAAGAAGGCTGAAAAGCCAGAAAAGCCAGCTGAAACTGCACCTGCTGCAACTGAAGAACCAAAGAAACCAAAACATCCATTATTAGCTTTAGGTAAACCAAAGATTGATTTAGACGAGTGGAAGAGAGTTTATTCTAACGAAGAAACTAGAGAAGGTGCTTTACCATACTTCTGGAATACTTTTTACAACGATGAAGATTGGTCGTTATGGAGAGTTGACTATAAATATAATGAAGAATTAACTTTAACTTTCATGTCTAACAATTTAGTTGGTGGTTTCTTTAATAGATTATCAGGTTCAACCAAATATATGTTTGGTTGTGCTGTTGTCTATGGTGAAAACAACGACAATGGTATTGTTGGTGCTTTCGTTGTTAGAGGCCAAGAATTTGCTCCAGCTTTTGATGTTGCTCCAGATTGGGAATCATATTCTTTCACTAAATTGGATGCTTCCAAACCAGCAGACAGAGATTTTGTTGATAACATGTGGGCTTGGGATTTACCAGTTGATGTTGATGGTAAAAAGAGGGAAATCGCTGATGGTAAGGTTTTCAAATAAGGGAATCAATAATTTTTTCATGTATTTTATGTCATTTTTATTTATTTTCGTTTCTTTTGTTTAGAAAAACCTTTTGAACACGTTATATTTTGTATAATATTACGTTACGCTTTATTATTATTATACCATTACTATTTATTAATTATTTTTGTGGCATCGATCCAATATCCATTTTGTGGTTTAATGTCTAAATAACCTCCATTTTTTAAAGCTTCATGTGCTACATCACTAATACATTTAAATCTGGCAGGTCCAAGTGGTACACCGCCATACCATCTGCTGGCTACAACTAACACATTCATAATTTTCAATCTATCCAACAATCCCAATAATCTTAACCCCGATCCTCCTTCATTATTATCGTTAAATCCTTGATTTAAACCTATTAATTTTTTAATCAAAATATCCTTCGATTCTATTGAATTTTCCTTTTTATTACACTTTTTAATCTTCACTGTGTTAATATTTTTTTTATCATCCTTTGTTGATATTGAATCCGCAGTTTTCCATGCATACATTGTTGGGTGTGAAGCCTTCTCTAATTTTTTGTCTAATTGGGGTAATTCTCTTAATAAATCATTTATTTCTAAATTATTTGAAATTGGAATACAAAATCCTTTAAATCTTGACTTATTAACAGTTAAGAGATCTGATACTGACCACTGGTGTAATTTTCTAATAGATCTGTTCATGAATTGTAATATCCCAAAAAATAGTGTATCTACGAAGATCAAAGAAACTGAAAAAAAAATGCATCTATATGCCGAGATTGAGAATAAACAGTTTTAATAGCTACCATAAATTTTATCTTTTCACCATTTACCTCTGCCGCCGAATATACTATTAATCAAAAATGGGGACAAGTAAGGCAAAAACAGATACAAAGAATGCCAAAAAGACTACTACACCTAATATTGGCAAGACGAAAAAGTCAGTTAGCAAAAGTTCAAATACTAATAGCACCTCAAATATTAATTCTACTTCAGCTGGTGGTAATTCCAATACATCTAATAATATGGCAGGATCTAGTTCAAATACAACTGGACATTTTAATAACTCATCGGTTAACAACAACAATGTGGAGTTACCTAGAGATAAGAATAGATACAAATATAGAATTGAGATTCAACAAATGATGTTTGTTTCAGGTGAAACCAATGATCCACCAGAAAGAACCACTGAACTGATTGAAGATATTGTGAAAGACCAAGTTGTTTGGCTAATTTTACATTCACAAAAGACTGCAAATGCTAGAGGACAAAGATCAATATTACCCGAAGATGTTATATTTTTAATCAGACACGATAAGGCTAAAGTTAATAGATTACGTACATACTTATCATGGAAAGATGTTCGTAAGAATGCAAAAGAGCAAGAAAATGGAGATTTAGCAGCTGCAGCTGCAGGTGGTGAATTAATTGATGAATCAGGTGCAGGTGGCTCTGGTGGCACGAATGGTTCGGGTAGCGCTGGAGTGGAGGGTAAAATGCTAGCTAGACAAAAAAAATCGCAAATTAGATTACCTTGGGAATTAGAATATATGTTCAATGAACAACCATTGATTGGTATTGATGAAGAAAAGGTGGATGAAGAGGAAAGAGATGCAGTTCTGGCACAAATAAAAAGATTAAAACAAAATGATGAACGTACTAAAAATATGACACAGAAGGAATATGTCCATTGGTCGGAATGTCGTCAAGCAAGTTTTACATTTAGGAAGAGTAAAAGGTTTAGAGAATGGTGTGGTATGTCACAGATTGCTGAAAGCAGACCCAACGATGATGTTATTGATATTTTAGGGTTTCTGACTTTTGAGATGGTTTGTTCTATAACAGAAGAAGCATTGAGAATTAAGAAATTAAATGGGAGTGGGAATAACGAAGAAATTTTAGGTAGAAGAAGATACTTATTTGATGAACCGAGTAATGATTCTAAGCCTATTCAAGTGGAACATATCCAAGAAGCATGGAGAAATTTACAAGAAGTTCCTAGAAGTAAAAGAGCTCTATATAATTTTAGAGGAGGTAGAATTAGAAGAGCTGTCAAGCTTATTTAATTCTTTTTGTGTAAAATAGAATGTAAAACATAAACGATACCTAAATTGTTTAGAAAAAAAACACTCGCATCCACTTTAATTTTACGTATAACAAGGAAAAACTTCTTCGCAAACATAAATAAATAGAAAAGCAACCTATATTGAAATAATTATGACTAGAAATCCCGAATTATCATATTTGCCTATATTACAAAATCCAGGACCGTTTACTGATCAAGAATATGAATATCCAACATCAAATGAAGAATTGAAAAAATCAAACATCTTAGTTATTGGTGCAGGTGGATTAGGTTGTGAAATCTTAAAAGATCTAGCATTATCAGGCTTTCGAAAAATAACGGTTATTGATATGGATACAATTGAATTAACAAATCTTAATAGACAATTTTTATTCACATTAAATGATGTTGGTAAACCAAAAGCAACAATTGCCGCAAACTTTGTTAATAATAGAGTTAAATCTACTAAAATTAAATCATACTATAATAAAATTCAAGATTTTGATGAAACTTTTTACAGACTATTTACAATGGTAGTTTGTGGATTGGATAGTATTGAAGCTAGAAGGTGGATTAATAAGATGCTTGTCGATATTGCTATAATACACGGACAATATATTCCAATGATTGATGGGGGTACAGAAGGTTTTCAAGGTTCGGTTAAATTAATAATACCTACAATTACAGCATGTTTTGAATGCTATATGCCACTTGTTCCAGAAAAGAAAACTTATCCATTATGTACGTTAGCATCAACTCCAAGATTACCTGAACATTGTATTGAATGGGCACATCAATTAGAATGGGGTAAAATTTATCCTGATATAGAATTCGATGCAGATATTCCAGAACATGTTGAATGGATGTATCAATTAGCATTGAAAAGAGCATTAAAATTTGGAATTGAAGGTGTTACAAAATCTGAAACTTTAGGTGTTGTTAAAAATATTATACCAGCAATTGCATCAACAAATGCGATTATTGCCGCTGCATGTTGTAATGAAGCTTTTAAATTTATTACTAGTTGTAATCCTAATCTTAAAGATACCATGTATTATAATGGAGAAGTTGGAGTTGTTGCAGTTAGCGACGAATATCATAAGTTAGACAATTGTTCTGTTTGTGGGAATAGAATTGAAGATATTGAATTAGATGATCGTGATATTACTTGTAAAGAATTTGCAGAACTTGTTAAAGAAAAATTTGAACTTACTGAACCTAATATATTTTATGGTACTAATGATCTTTATAATTTTAAAACACCGGATGGTACAAAGGATACAAATGACGAAAAATTAACTGATGTTTTAGAATTTGAAATTTTGTATTCTGATGTGATTACATGTACAGTTGAATTACTAGTTGTTGACAAGAGTATTGAAAACTTTTTAAGATTGAATATTAAGTTCAAGAATCAATCATGAGACAAAAACATTTTTTCCTAATTAGGAAACTAAGACCATGTCGTTGGTTTTATTATTTAATTCCCATATACAGGTATTACAATCGAACGAAAATTTAATAATAACTGGTATCATTAAAAAAAGTTATAAAATATAGAATAAATAACAAAGTCTTATACTGTAAATTCTGAATCTGAATTTTTTAAAAGAATCTAAAAGAGTCTAAAATTATCTAAAATTATCTAACCGTGTTTGGAAAAGTATTTTTTAGAGCTTTCTGGTTCTGGGATGATGGTATCAGCACCTGGAGTCCAGTTAGCAGGACAAACTTCACCATGAACATCAGTGAATTGGAAAGCTTCTAATAATCTGTAAGATTCTTCAACACTTCTACCAACTGGTAAGTCGTTGATGGTGATTTGTCTCAAAGTACCCTTTGGATCAATCAAAAAGATACCTCTCAAATCAATACCTTCTTCTTCAATCAAAACACCGTAATCCTTGGATAAGGATAAGTTTCTGTCACTGATCAATGGGATGTTGACTGGACCTAAACCACCATCAGCTCTTGCAACGTTAGTCCAAGCTAATAAAGAGTATTCAGAATCGGTGGAAGCAAATAAAACTTCACAATCCTTACCGGCAAATTGTTTAGCCTTTTCAGAGTAGGCAATGATTTCAGTTGGACAAACAAAAGTGAAAGCCATTGGAATGAAAGCTAATAAGACCCATTTACCCTTGTATTGTTCAAGGGAAATTTCTTCGAAAGTACCGTTAACAACGGCGGTCTTTGTGAATTTTGGAGCTGGTTTTTGAACTTGAGGAGCCATTATGTAATTGAATATATTATTAACTGATCTACAGTGCAAAAGAAGAAGAAAAAGAGGAAGAAGAAGGAGAGAGAAGTTTGGAAGTGAAAAGAAGTGGCGAAAGGTGCGATTATTTATCTCGATAGCTACCCTGATTGCAGAGGAAACTAGACCGCATTTTCAAATACAGCTGACTAAACAAGAAATCGCTAGCTACAAATGCATTGATTATTTGCATCCATTGTATCAACCATAATGTATGGACAATATTTATTATTATCTATATTAGTTAATGATTATAAATCGTTCGCAAATTATGATTATCAATATGCGACTGGTTCTGGTCTTGGGAAAGCGACCCAGATCCGTCTTAGTGATTTTTACGTTGATTCTAGCACTTTCTCCGATTAGCGACATTACAATAGTTGTACAACTGAGTAATATTATTATATAGTTTACTTATTATAACTTAATTATACAGGAATCTCTTCTTTTTCTTTTTCTTCTTCTTTTTCTTCTTCTTTTTCTCCTTCTTCTTCTTCTTTTTCCTCTCTGATAAATTCCTTGGATTCTTCGGCCTCCCTCTTTAAAGCTTCTTTTCTATCCCTGTCTCTCGCTATTTCTTTCTCCCTCTCTACTTCTCTCTCTAGTTTTTGCTTTTTCACTAGTTCTTGTCTCCTCAAGATTTCATACTGATACAACTCTAACACTTTCGGAATAACTGTGCCGAAAAATAACAAGAAATCTTGCAATATGATCATCAAAATATTCAAATATTTATGTTTGCTAACTCTTTCCTGTGGGTTTGGATCTTCTTCTGTGCTTATCATTAAGACAGATCTATTATTACCAATGCCCACATTAACTATAAATAGACAACAATTGTTAACGGATTCTTTTATAGTTGTCCTAATTATTCTTAATACAACACCTGTAGCTCCAAAAACTGGCGAAACTTGTCTACCTAATTCTTCAAACAATTCAATAACTGAGTCCATCAAAAGCAGCGGAAGCATAACAATTAGCTGTAAAAATATATTTGTCATTCCAGTCTCTTGTAGTAATAATTTGACAAACATCATTTTAAATAACAAATCAGTAATAACTTTACCAACCCTTAATAACAATCCATCAAAAATCCATCTGTTGAAGGTATCTTTAAATGTTTGGAAATATCCTACATTATTATCCACGTTATTAACCGTATCATTGTCTTGGGCTTGAGCTGCTTCAATAGCCCTTATATTTCCTCTAACTTTATTAAATGAGGATTTAATTTCATTGGCTGTTTCCTGGTCAACCATTCTTAATATTTCATTGACATCATTGTTATCGTCATTGATAATATTTTTTAATTTCATCATTTCATCTTCATTTTTTATAATTTTATCAAATTTACCAGTCATCATCGACCTATAATGATTCGTATCTCGATTTGTATTAATATTATTACTATTATTATCCATATTAATCCGTAATAATTCTAAATTACCCAATTTTGCAACTTGTCTTCTTGCACTATTATTTAACAATAGATAGGGTAAATAACCTTCAGATTCTCTTTTTGAATCCATTAAAATGCATTGTTGCGAACTCAATTCAATTTCTTCACCACTAATAGGATCAGTAATGACATATGTTGTTGATGATGTGGCAGTTTGATCAACAAGGACATCAGAATTTTCTAATTGATCATAACTATGGCCTGATAACTTATACTTTTTACCATCATTCAATCTGACATTTTCCACATACATACTGGGTTTTAAATCGTTTTCAATTTCAAAAAATGGGGAGTTTAAAGTAGTTGCCTTATCTTGATTCTCATAAAAACATTCTTCATTAGTATTCTTATTATCAAGACATTCTCCTTCCTTTAATGTACCAGTTATGGTCACGGGGATTTCAATTATCGAACTAGTGTTACCCATATAATTTAACAATGGTTCATTTGTGTCATGTATAATTTTATTATTAATTATTAAAGATGTTATTGTTATCTTCGGGAATTTTGATGTCAGATAAGTAATCCATTGTGATCCCGACATATTGGGATCAGAATTAAAATCTATTTCGGAAATAAACGTCTTAATAACGGATTGGGTATCTGGTGAAAGTATTATGGTAGTTATTTTCAATGGTATTTTGTTGTCATTCATTATTTTATTGGTTTAAAAAAGTACTCTAAGAAAGAAATTAATAGAACAAGAAAGTTTCAGAAAAATATTCAGTTTCTCGCTCAGTTGTCATTTTACGTATTTATTCAACTACATCCAGTTGTTCTAATTAACCACGTTAGTTATTAATCAGTATTGAATAGTAAAAATACAGGTATATAGAGGGTGATAGATCTTAATCGCCGTGATAATTAGAAAGATGTAATAAGAGCTAGTAGCAACTTAATAGACTGTACGTAATCACTTACAAATTCTCCCGCGTATTACCACAGGTTAGCACAAGCGTAAGCATAACACAAGGATAATTATAGCAGTAATAAGTTCATATATTAAACATTAACATTCTATCCTGAATCACTACTCTTCTTCCATGTACAAGTTTATAGCAAATCTTAAATCAAACTACATCAATTAAATAACGGAAAGAAATTCAACCTGCAAATTTTTCCACGCACCACAATTGAAAATTGTTTCCACTATTAAATCAATTTATGTATACAACTGCTTGTTTCTAATTGCCATTATACAAAGCAACCATCAATGTTCGCAACAAATATATACAAATTAGCTGCAGTTAAGCAATCTCGTCCTTTTGGTAGTTTTATAAGGAGTGTGCTTTGTTTAGATCCACCACCTTCACCGGATGTTCCAACTCCTGAAAACAGATTTCATCCATGGGACCAATCACCATGTCCAGATTTGAGAATGAGAGCTGCTACAATTAGAGCAAAGGCAAAATGTCCTGTTACAGATTTAGATATTAATTATACTTGTCCAATTTCAGGTATTCCTACACATCATTCAAAAGAAGCTTGGGAACTAGATAAAGATTATCATGAATCAAAGAGGTATGAATTATTAAAAAAAGTTAATATTTATGAACATGATTTGAGATCGGGTAGACCATTCCCAGAATTTGATTTTCCAAATGCTCAAAAGCAAGATAATTTGGTGAATATGGCAAGTTGGGACACTTATTTTTATACAAGAGGTTTTTACTCAATGGATACAGAATTTCAATTAGCAGTTGTTACTAAAATGTTAAGTTATCCGGTTACAATAGGTGCAATTTTACATCAATTTTCTCCTTATTTTTTAAAAAATAAAGGTCCATTACATGTTGAAGGTTTAAAATCTTTAGCAGCTTTGAGATATTCATTATACCCACAAACTAGATTATCAGGGTTCAAAGATAGACCAATTAGATTTTTCTTTTTAAATTCAAGATCAGAATCGTTATTACCTGCACATATCTGGAAGGAGCTAACGTATTTATTCCCTGGTGTTAGTTTTGAATTACATTTTGTTGGTCCACAATCTTATTTTGATAGAGAAAAGAAACAATATTTGGCTAGTGATAGACCAATAGTTAAAAGAGTCGATGATACATTATGTTTTGTTTATCATACTCAAGATTTCAATGTTTTACATGAAGCTCAAGATTTTTTCCCGTATGATCCATATTTAGATATGTTTTTCTGTTTCCATCCAAGATTTAAATCACCTGAATCAATTGAAATGTGGTCAAAGACAATTCCAGGTTTACTAGAATCAAAATGTGCAGTTTTTGTTACAGGCTTCCATGAAGGTAATAATAATAGTAATTTTGAATTCCTAACAGAAAATTTTAGTGATGATATGGATATTTTATTTGATAAAACACCAAATTTATTTGGTTCAACTAAATGGGAATTAAACGATTTAAATCCTCAGGAGGTGTTCCAATTTAATCAACAATTATTTGGTTTTAGAGGTAAACGTTATCATGCAGTTCATACAAATTAGATCTCTCTTGTTAACTTTTTTTCCCTAATTATTAATTTGTTTTTATTCCATTATCATTTTACTTTTTTATATTTTATTTAACATTGTCTTGTTTATAGTCTTATATTATTAAAATAACATTTCCGTTTTTGTATTTAAACATTAAATGTACATTTCAAACCCCTACCCAAATCCCGAAATTTAATTTACTGCTTTCATACCTTTGACAGTTTTTAAATATTGAAGGTAACATCTTTAACAGAAACTAGAGTTTAAGTTTTTCAACTATAAATATTTTTAAAGAAAAAAATGTCTGAAAAAAGATAACGTAACAAGCTATTGACTAATGAAGAAATATTATATTATTTAGTATTATAAAGCCGTAATTTGAATAGATAATGTACTCTACAGAAATGATAACCTTAAAATAATATGAAATACGCCCAAAATACGTTGAAACCAACGAAAAAAATATATCATTTGCTAAAGCTGCTTGACTTTTGGAATATCATTAATAAAGGGAATGTGCTGGTAACAACAGAAGAATTACCCTTCATTAGGATATTTATTTCGTTGTCTTATTGTTGAATTATGGTTTACGCGATATTTTTATTATGTTCTGTTTTAAACAAAGCATTTGGACAATTAATTATTACGTATCCATGTTTGTATCAATGGCATATATCAGCACGAGTAGACCACCGAGAAGTAATTAATTTTCATACTGTTGGATGTATATTGAATGGAAACAAAATTATACCACTCATCTGTTATCAGACACAAGGTTTATTTTAATTTTGTCTGTAAGAATTCACGTTTTGCGGTTTTCACATCTCGTACAGAAGAAATTACTATTTTATCTTCTTGAGTAGAGAGGGATCCATTATATATATCTATAACTAAGATACATTTTTACTTCATTTAAAAAAAAAAATACCCGTATGGAACCCATTGGAATACAGGAAGAAATTGCAGTTCATAACGGGAGAGATGACAGGTGTTTCATCTTCATTTTAGCTGTAATGTTTTGCTCACAATTATCGTGTGTTTCTTAATAGCATTTAAATGACCAATAATACTGCTTCATTTATAAGTTAGAGTATTAGAATTTGTTAAATAGATATGTACTTTATATAAATTAAAACATAATAGACTTAGTGTCTCTGTCTCATTTATGAATTGAACAATATATATATAATAATCAATAAAATATAGAATATACAATATTTAAATATTTGATGTAATATAAAAGTTATACTAAATACTTTAGAAATAAATCCCATAAATAAACCGACAATCAAAGTCTTGAAATCGTTTTTATTGGGATATTTATTTTGTAGTCGAGTCTTATTGTTAAATGATGGTTTACGCGATATTCTCACTCTGTTCTGTTATCAAACAGTGCAATTGAACAATTAATTATTATGTAATGAAGTATGTATAGTGACATATGTCGGTACGAGTAGACGAGAAAGAAGTAATTAATTTCACATTGTTGGATGTATATGGAAGAGAAACAAGATTATATCATTATCTGTTATCACACACAATTTTAATTTTATTTCCTCTATAAATACTTGCGTATCCCCTTTTTATATTTCTTAGTTAACTACTACTTTATCTTTCTGAGAAGAGGAGAGATCTTATATATATTTCTACCTTATTTATGTTTTATGTGAGTCTTTATCAGTTACCACATATAGATCAAGCTTACATGCCTTTATTGGTTGTGCTTGGAGAACTGACATTTATATTTTTATTGGCGACCTTATTTTACACTCATCGTACCACTTGGTATATTTCTAGCGCGGCGCGGCGTAATGCATTAATTATTTCACTAGCGATCATAGTTCACTTGACCTACAACGGTTCAAATAGCCCTGCCGTCGGCAGTATCTGCGCGATTGTTATGCTTACTGTGGCATCATTAGTAGCTATTTCCCCATCCTATGTAACGAAAATCACTAAGTTTGAAAAGTAAGTGTATTTAATATAGCTTTATAGGTTGAGTATAGGCAGCTATTTTATAATATCAATTAATAGTTTTATATAAACTATTAAAGTTATAAGTTTAACAAACAGAAACTTGTGAAAATTAGTTATAATTTTGCTGAACCATCGTAATTAGAAAATGTTTTTAATATAAGATAAATTGTCATAGAATTGTGAAAAAGGCTCTAGAATAAGAAAAGGTGAAAATTAAATATAATTTTACCTAATTATGGTAATCAATAAATGTTATTGATAATAGAATGAATTGTCATAGAATGATGAAGAAGATTCTAGATGATCATAAGGATTCTAGACTCAGTGGCTGTTACTAAAATAATAAAGTCTAGTAAAACTAATGATACTATTTATCAACTTAGACTTATTTATGTAAATAAAAAACATAAATAAGAGTAAGTTTCTCTTTATCTCATTTATGAATTGAATAGTTTATTTAAAATTATCAATTTACATACAAGATAGTTGAATACCTTAGAATTAAAACTTAGGGAAACCTATCATTAAAATAAAGTTCTATTTATGTTATTCTTCTTTTAATTAAAGTTTTATGGGTTGGTTATAGACAACTATTTATTGTATTAATTGATAATTTTATAACAAGTATTCAAGTTATAAGTTAAATAAATAGAAACTATGTTCTATTTATGTTACTCTAAATATAATATTATTATTCATCAGTAAAGACCTTTCATCGATATGGTTGGTTGTTTTACCTTTATTAATGATCTCTTATCTTGATAAGCTATCATCTTGGTATCATTGCCTATTATTAATTCTTGTTTTAATTTGAGTTTTATCGACAACAATTTATAGTATTAATTGATAATTTTATAAAAAGTATCTAAGTTATAAATTAATAAATAGAAACTATGCTCTATTTATGTTATTCTAATTATAAAATTATTATTCATCAGTACAGACCTTTGCTACTATCACGCTTTTCAAATTTTATCATAATTAGTAAAAGTATGTTTATTATCACCTTTTCTTATTCTAGAGCCTTTTTCAAACCTATGACAATTTATATATTAACAACATTTTCTGATTACGAGAGTTCAGTAAAATTATAACTAATTTTCACAATTATTGTTAGAACCTGTGAAAATTATGTCATTAATTTATTAATTCACAGGTTATTAAGATAATATAATTTTAAGCCATATCATTGTTATTTTAATATGCACATACCTTTAAAATAAACTCGGATAAATAATGTCCGACAAGTACATAGTTAATGACGATTAAGTGGCTAAAAGAAATATAGACATTTAATTGGATATTAAATTATCATAAAATGGACGAAGATAATTTTACTTAACCGTGTATATAAGCTATGCTATTCCCACTTTTATTTCTTTCCTATTTACAACCTTTTGTGAAAATTATGTTAAATTTTGAAAAGTATGATAATAGCAAATGTTGAATAGTTGAAGTCTAGAATTAATGAATAAGTAAGTCTAGATTAAATTAATAGGTAATGATAAGCGAGATGATAGCTTATCAAGATAATGTATTAGATAGCTTATCAAGATAGCTTATCAAGATAAGAGATTATTAATAAAGGTAAAACAACCGATCATATGGATGAAAGGTCTTTACTGATGAATAATAATTTTATAATTAGAATAACATAAATAGAACACAGTTTCTATTTATTTAATTTATAACTTAAATAGTTTTTATAAAATTATCAATTAAAATACAAGATAGTTGAATACCTAATTTAGTATAAATCATATTAAATAACTTCTAATTAAAACACCTTTTACTTCTTTCCTTTCGGGGAGATCTTTTATATAAAAATATATATCAATATATTATACTTGTTATCATCTATTATCTATTATTTCTGAGTTAAATCCATCGGTTACTTTACATACCACCAATAGTAAGTATTTTTCTTATCTATTTACAGAACCACATCTGTAACCGATCATCCTGTGAGATTAATTTAATCCTCATACTTATTCATTTAGGTATTGAGGATTACAAATAGTCTGTCACGCTACTGGTTGAGATGTGGGGTTTCGATGCAAAATCCTTAATGTTCTAATAAATATTTAACAATCATAATATGGATAATAAGTTCATAATCTAGTTGTTATATTAAACGGTTATATGCAGTAAGCCTACAATCTCTGGTCGAAAAGGTCCTATAGTGTAGTGGTTATCACATTTGATTCTGATTCAGGAAACCCCAGTTCGAATCCGGGTAGGACCTTATTTATCTTTTTAATACAAGTTAGATATCTTTTCTAGTAAACTTGTTATTATTTTTTAATAAAATGGATTAAGATACACATGTTTGTTGAAACCTTGTAGTTAGTCTTATGATCATATCATAACTTAATATATGAACAAACAACGTTATCTTTAACAATGTCTCTTACTAAAACTGTCGGTGAAAAAAGAAAAACGAAAATCAAAAACTTTTTCTTCTGCACGAGGCCTTTAAACAAAAGTTTCAATATAATGTGAGTCAGCTTTAAGTTTTCCACGGTAAATTTTCTTCTCTTTTTCATACTTCATTTATTATTCACTTTGTGTTATTTCAAAACTAGAAAATGTCTACTCAATCATACAGATCCACTCGTTCATCAACTGAACAATCCGTGTCTTTTGAAGATGCAATTATGACTGGTCTTGCCAAAGATGGTGGTTTATTTATTCCATCTGTCATTCCAAAATTACCAAGTGATTTTATTACAAAATGGAAAGATTTATCATTTCAAGAATTAGCTTTTAAGATTTTAAGTTTATACATTAATGAATCTGAAATTCCTAGTTCTGACTTAGAAAAATTGATTGAAAATTCTTATTCAACTTTCAGATCAAAAGAGGTTACGCCACTAGTTAAGATTGATTCAAAAAGTAATTTGTATTTATTAGAATTGTTTCATGGTCCAACTTATGCATTTAAAGATGTTGCTTTACAATTTGTTGGTAATTTATTTGAATATTTTTTAAGTAGAAAAAATGCAAATAAAAAGGAAGGTGAAGAAAGGGATATTATTACAGTTGTTGGTGCAACTTCAGGTGATACCGGTTCTGCTGCAATTTACGGTTTAAGAAATAAAAAGGATGTTTCGGTTTTCATCATGTATCCAACTGGTAGAGTTTCTCCTTTACAAGAAGAACAGATGACAACTGTTACAGATGATAACATTCATACCTTTTCTGTTAAAGGTACTTTTGATGATTGTCAATCATTAGTTAAAGAAGTTTTTAATGATGTTAAATTTAATGATAAGTATCATATTGGTGCTGTTAATTCAATTAATTGGGCTAGAATTTTAGCTCAAATTACATACTATTTTTATTCTTATTTCCAATTAAAAAGACAAATTCCAGAAGGTTCAAAAATTAAGTATGTTGTCCCATCAGGTAACTTTGGTGATATTCTAGCTGGATTTTATGCTGAACAAATGGGTTTACCAATTGAAAAATTAGTTGTTGCTACAAATGAAAACAATATCCTCAATAGATTTTTAAATACTGGTAAATATGATAAAGTTGATGTTAAAGTTACATATTCACCTGCAATGGATATTTGTGTTTCTTCTAATTTTGAAAGATTCTTATGGTATATGATCAGATCAACTGAAGGTAAAAATGATGATTTAAAAACAGGTGAGTTAATGAATAAATATATGTCATTATTAGCTTCAAAAGGTTTATTTGAAGTTAGTCCTGAAACATTAAAATTAGCTCAATCAATTATGGATTCTGCAACTGTTACTAACGAAGAAACAGTGGCAACCATTAAAGCAACTTATGAATCTACTTCAAATAGATATATTTTAGATCCACATAGTTCTGTTGGTATTACAACTTGTTTGAAAAAAATGGATGAACAAGATAAAGATGATGATAAAACTTATTATATTTCATTATCAACAGCTCATCCAGCTAAATTTTCTGAAGTTGTTAATCAAGCCTTAGGAGAAATTTCGAACTATTCTTTCGAAAATGATGTTTTGCCGGATGAATTAAAGAAACTGTCAAGTATGCCTAAAAAAATTAGATTAATTGAAACAGCTAATTTAAAGACTATTGAATCTGCCATCGTGGAAGAGTTAACCAAGGAAGGTAAAAATTAATTATTATGTAATTAAACTATAAAATAAAATAAATAAAAGTAAAATTTTTGCTATAGTAAGCATTAAAACATTAAAGCATTTACAGTAAAAGGTGGAAAAAACGTTAAAGGTTTTGATCGCGAAATTGTACAAAAAAATTAAGAAAAAAAAGGACTGAAAACTCACATAGTTGAAGTTTTCTTTCACAACAACAAACCATCGCTTGTGGATAATTAGTACAAACAATAAGAATAATGCAGAAGGATACTACGACAAAGGCAAACACCAACGCCGCTTCAAATTCTCCTCCTATCCAATTAAAACCAACAGATATTACCATTTCACCAGAACTGTTGTCACAATTTCCAGACAAAGTAAAATTATATCAAGAATTACAATCTCGTGAACGTTCACTTGATTTAATGATTAATAAAAAACTACTTGATATTCAAGATTATCAACAGCAATTAGCATCATCACAATTGGTTGATAATGGATTAAATTCTGATGGTTGGGATACTTTACGTATTTTTATTTATAATACTTCCGAAAATCAACCATGGCAGGAACAAAAAACTGGTACCGGAGAACCATCATGGACATTAAGAATTGAAGGTAGATTATTAAATGATAATGAACCACTAGAATCACCAAGCAGAAGAAAGATGTCATCATTTTTATCAGGACTATCAGTTGAGCTAAAAGCTGCTGATGGTAATGATGAATCATTAATTTTAAAGCCTGTTTCAAGTCCAGGATCTGCAGGTACAAATGCAAAATTAGTTGAATGGCACTTCAATCCTTCATTACCAGAAAGTGAAAGACTAAATAAACAATTCGATGGTATGGATATCAAAAGAGGTGGTGTTAGTATTAAAAATGGTATTAATGATGAAAGAGAAGTTATTGCAAATGTTGTAATTCAACCAAGAACTTTTCCAATTAAATTAAAAATTGTTAATGATGCATTAATAGAATTAGTTGGAGAAAAGGAAATTACACAAAGTGAGTGTATTCGTAGAATATTTTGGTACGCAAAAGTTAATGGATTGTTTGAAATTCAAAATATTGATCAGGATGGTGAAAAATCAAGTGTTATCTCGACAAATAATAATGTTACTAATAACAATAATACTACAGATAAAAATACTGGGCAGAAAATTATTGCCATTAAGGCAGATGAATTATTATATAAAATTTTTGGTATTAGTAGTATCACAATGCCTCAGGTTATGGAAATGATTGGAGGTAAATTATTAAAACCTATTGATCCAGTTAGAATTCAATATCATGTTAATACATTGAAAAATACCACAATTGGTGAAATTGTTCTGGATATAAGAGTTAATAAAGGATTATTAGAAGGTAAAAAAAATGGTCAACATGAATTAGAAGATCTTGGTAAATTATTAAATGAACAAATTTTAGATAAAAAAAGTATGAATGATTTAATTAGATTAGATGAAAATTTGAAATTAAATTTACAGTTATTAAACTATTCAAAAATGAAATATGATTTTTATGAGAATTTAAGTGAAAATCCAACACAATTTTTAGAACAAATCTTGGATAAAAATGAAGAGTACTTAAAGATTTTAAGTAGTGATTCAATGTCATTTGGTAAAGATGGTATGATTGACGAAGAGGTTGTGAGAAAATCCGAATTTTATAATGATGAATTTTTAAGACAACATATTAATCTATTATTAAATTCTGGCAGAATTTAATACTACTTTTAAATTTTTAAATTTTTAGTTTTGTATATTTTTTTGTATAATTTTGTTTTATTTAATATTATTAAGTGTTTCTATTAATTTATTATTCCATTGAATATTAAACCTTTTACTTTTATTCAAAGCTAATGATTCAAATGTTGGATATACATCATTAATATCATCACCATAAAACCAACCATTAACACCTACGAATACGTTGAAAACACCAGATTTTTCCAACCATTCAATTTCCAAATGATTTTCATCCACTAAATTAATCGATTCACAATATCCAACGCCATATTCACGTACTACGTTCAAATACTCGTCAATCATGGGTATATTTATTCTATTAAATTGAAATGAAAAAGAATGAAAAAATAAGGACGCGTTTATTTTTTATTTAATTTTATTTTCATTCTTTAAACTTGTAAAATTACACCGTTTCCTTTGTAGACAACAATGACTGATTTATACATTAAAGACTTACCAATTGATGATATAGAAGACGGAGATGATGAAGACAATGAAGTTAACGAAGATGAAGGTGGTGATTCAGAACAAACCATTTTAGAAGAATATAAATTATGGCGTAAAAATTGTCGTTACATGTATTCATTTATAAGTGAAACAGCACTTACTTGGCCTTCACTTTCAATTCAATTTATTCCAAGCGATACTTTTATAAATAAGACAAAGGATAGTAAATATGCAACTATTAGAAATCTTGTTTTAACAACCCATACATCAGGTGAAGATATTAATTATCTGAAAATTGCATCGATGCAATTACCAAAATCTATTACAGAAAATATTGAATTAACAGAAGAAGAATTGGAAACTGTCAATTCAAGATTAAAAATTTCCAAAAAATTTGAACAAGATTGTGAAATTAATAGGGTTAGAATTATGCCTCAAAATGGGAGGATTTTAGGTAGTATTAATGGAATTGGAGAAGTTTTCATTTATGAGCTAGATGATAAAATGAACGAAATCAATAAAATTGAATTAAAACACCATAATTTGAATGGATTTGGATTATCATGGAATAGAAATAATGAGGGTGAGCTAGCAACATGTGGTGATGATAAAACAATTGCAATTTGGAATTATAAAGAGAGTTTAAAACCAACGAAAATTGTTAAGTGCCATGAAGATATTGTTAATGATGTCAGATGGCACGAATTTAACAGTAATATGTTTGGTAGCGTTGGTGAAGATAAAAAATTTTGTTATAATGATAAGAGAACTGATTCATCTGTTATTAATACAATATTAAATAAGGATACTACATTTAACACATTAAGTTTTAGCAAATTTTCTGAAAATTTGGTTGCATTTGGTGCCGAGGATTCCAATGTTTATCTTTATGATATAAGAAGAATTGAAAAACCGTTACATGTCATGATGGGACATACAAAATCCATTACCAACGTTGAGTGGGATCCATTTCATGAGAATGTTATTGGCAGTTCATCACTGGATAGAAGGGTTATTTTATGGGATATTAATAAGATCGGTGAAGAACAGTTACCAGATGAAATGGAAGACGGTGTTCCAGAATTGTTGATGATGCATGGTGGTCATACAGGTGGTGTTAATGACTTTCAATTCAATAATGAAATTGAATGGTGTGTTTGTAGTTGTTCTGATGACAATATTGTTCATGTTTGGAAAGTCGACGAGAAAGTTGTCGAAGATTACAATGAGGATGTTGATTACAAGATACTAGAATGAGATAACATAGAATAGCATAAAGTAAATTATTAAATTATTAATTTATAGTAATGTATATTAGAAAAGAATGGAAAATTGAATTTTAATTAGCGAGAAATTTTTCATTTACAATTTCAATTTTATATTCTCAGTTTCAATTTCGTTCTTATTTTACTTTTATTTACTTTCTCCATATTAACAGTTAAATACATCTAAGATCCTAGAAAATGTTTTCCAGATTATTTACTAGAACATTCAAATCATCCGCCGTGTCGCTTTCCATGAAAGAGAAGAAGCCTATGGCTGTTTATGCACCATTACCACCACTTAGAAATGGACAAAAATTGATGGACTATGTCAAGCAATCACAATATCAAAGGTTTGATAAAAATGAATCAAAAAGAAAATTAATTAATTTAAAGAATCCAGAGAGGCTTAGAGCAGACGATATTGTCACTGTGGTGTACAAAAATCAAAAACCAGTTACAGGTCAAGTTATTATGGTTAAAAGAAAAGGTATTGCATCAAATATTTTAGTGAGAAATAAGATTACTGGTTTAGGTGTTGAAATGATAATTCCAATTTTCCATCCAAATATTTTAAGAGTTGATGTTGTTAGAAGACCTATTAAATACAGACCAAGAAACAGACATTATTATATCAGAAACTCTAGATTGGATGTTGGTGAACTGGGTAGTGGTAAACATTAATAGAAGAAGTTAAGGATGATTACAATGGCATGTATATATTATATTAATTACCCTTATTATTTATATATTCTTATTTAAAGTAGATATTTTAAATTATTATAAACATAATCAAATTACTGTGTAGTAACACTAACAATAACAGTAACAATAACGTTAATAAAAATGAAATGAGATTGAAATTAATAAACGAGAAAAAAAAAGCGTCGAGTTTTTCCAACAAATTTCAATTTCGAGAACTTTATAATCTTTTATCTTTTATCTTTTATCTTCTATATCTTTTGTATCTTTAAATATCAGTAAAATGGCGAACTTAAATGATTATCCAATTCAAGAGATTTTAGAGATGTCTTTATGGAAAAGACTCTCTCTTTATCCATGGAGAGTTGAAATTATGTCCCTTGGATTTATTTTTATTTATTTTTTAACATTTTATTTTGGTTCTAGATATAATAGAAAATTAGTTGATAATTTTGTTAATTCAATTTTACCAACATTAAAAGAAAACTTTTTCCAAGTTGGTGTCACATCAAAGGAATTAATCGCTCAAGATGATGGTCAAAATTATACTTTATATGCAACAGGTAGATTAAGAATTGAATCAATGATAACAAAAATTAAGCTACAGGCAAGACAAAACTTGTTCTTATGGTCAATGGAATATTTGATTTCATTTTTCACTGATTCAATTCCAGTTCCACAGGATTTAATTACAATTGAATTTAAATATGATGAAGAAGCCAGTGAAAAATTTGATAATTTTATTTGGGCAATTGTGACAAAAAACAACATGAATGATTTCAGATCATCAAATTATTTTTTATCATTAACAAAAACTGCTGAATCACCAAAATTACCAGTTGAGTTTGTTTTCATGAATGAAGTTCCAGAAATGAATGATGTTTTATTTAATAAAAAACTATCTGACTTATTAGAATCTAATAAATTACTTTTGAAATATATTGCAATTACTGACCAACAAGATGAAAAGCCAACAACAATTGCAGAATTAAAACCATGTAAAAAATTAATTATTCAATTTAGTGCACCAGCATCAAAAACTGCTGTTGAATCAATTTCAAATTTAGTTTCTTATATTGTTAATGATTACTTGGATTCAATTGTTAATAAAGGTACTTTTAGACCTGAATTGACTAGAAAAATCAAGAAAACTAGAGAAAATGAATACAATAAATTGAAGAAAATTTTGGATGATGAAAAGAAGGAAGTTTTGAATACTAAAAAATTGGAAGAACAAAAAAAGATTAAAGCTAGTATGACTCCAGAAGAACAACAAAAACTATCTCAAAGACAAAAGGAAAGAAAGCAAAGAAAGATGTTGAACAGACAAAAGGTTAGATCTTGATCATGTTAAATAAATTCTATATAGTTTATGTATAATTTATGACAGTATATAACATTTATAACAATTTATAATAATTTTAATAAAAAATTAACTGACAACAATAATTATGTTGTCGTGTTCAAAAGTAAATGCGCATTTTTTATTTTCAAATCTCTAAATCATTTTTTCTCTATTACTAGTTGCTTGTTTCATTTAAACGGTGGTTAAATAGCTATGAAAGTAACGTTATTGCCATTGTTATTATTAATAACAACTGTTTTAGCATATTTCTCTTCGACAGAAATTGAAATTATTAATTTGCATCATCAATTACAACCTAAAAAGTCAAATTCAAATTCAAAATCAAGAAATTTTTATTCATTTCTTCAATTAGATTCACATAAAGCAAAAGAAAGTGAAATTGAAAAAAGTTACAAAAAGCTAAGTAGAAAATGGCATCCGGATAAGTTTAAGGGATTAAAAGAAAAACGTAAAGCTGAACAAAAGTTTGAAAAATTATCAATTATAATTTCAATTTTAAGAGACGTCGAAAAACGTCATATTTATGATTATTATTTGAATAAAGGCTTCCCTGAATATAATTCAAAAACTGGTAGATATGTTTTTAAAAATAGATATCAACCAAGTATGTTGATCGTGTTTGCTATATTGGTTATTATATTTAATTTTATTCAATGGATTATTTTAAAACTAAATAGAAAACAAATTGCTAAAAGAATCGAGAAAGTTTTAGTTGATGTTAAAGCTAAAGCTGATAGAATGGAAAATCCTAAAGTTATGGAACTCCCTGATGATTATGGTGCTGATGATATAACTGCTTGGCCTGTTGGTGATAAACTTGTTCCTTATGTTGATAAACTATTTATTATTAAAAGTGATCGAAGTGTTTGGTTATATGATGGTAAAATTGAATCTGAAGATGATCAAAAGGAAGCAGTTAAAAAAATATCTGAAAGTGATCAATTTAATTTAATTGGATTTAAAAAACAACAATTAAATCGCAAAGAAAGAAGAGCTAAACAAAAGGAAGGTGGTGATGATGATTCAGACGTCTTGAATGTTATCGAAGTTAAGGAAGAAAATGTTAATGTTGAATTGAAAGATTTGTTTTTCTTTAAATTCATTATCTTCTTATGGAATTCTACAATTGGTAAAATATCTAGAAAACAAATAGAGAATGCTACAGAAAAACAAGAAGAAGAAGAAGAAGAAGGAGAAGAGGAAAAAGAAAAAGAATTAGAAAAAGTGAAAGCTAATGATAAAAATACCTCAAAGAAGAATGAAGATGATCTGGTCTTACCTAATGGTAAAATCCTCCATTCCAGAAAACGTAAATAATCCTTAATACTTAATAAATTATTTGTAAATCTATAATCTCTTTTAAACGCGATCTTTAATTTAATCACTTTAGCAGTTATCAGACTCTTTCTTTTTAAACCAATGTCAACTTGTAATATTTGCCTCTGTTCATCTGAAGAGCAGGCACCTTTTTTAACACTGGAAGAGTCTCAAGATATTATACAGCCATGCACTTGCTCTTTTACAACACATAGAAAATGCCTATTATTTGATTTAAGAGTTGAACTCTTAAAACAGCAAACTCCCTTAGATAGATTTAGGTCATACCTAGTGAACAGTCAATCGACTGAGCATGCATCACAGAAATATTATACACCAAATCATTACACTCCAGGATTAATTTCAACCCCAATAACAAACAAATTTACAGTTCCTTCTTATTACAATACTATAGTCACGAAACAACTCATATCTAAACAATCCTATATTATTAAATGCCCTCTGTGCAGATCACCAATCTTACTATCAACTCCCAAATCTACTTTCTTAAATAATATAAATGATCTGGCATCATTATATAAACTTTCTACGCTGGCGATGCTAATTATTGGCACTTCATACACAATAATTGATTCCACCAAAAATTCAATATTGATGCTATTCTCCATATTTGGTTCAAATATTCTTGAAAAATTATGTAAAGATAGTGTTATAATATCAATGTTTGGTAAAAGTGTATTTCCAGCAAGTCTATTTGATGCATTAAATACTGATGTTATATCAACTCCAAATTACATTTTTTTATCCGCATATTGTGTTCCATATACTTTTTTACTTATAAATTCATCATCATCTCATATATTATTGAATGTGTTAAATATTTTCTTATCAAAGTATATTTTTGGTGGATTCAAAATTTTATCAGATGATAATATTACTAATGTTTCAAAAATTTTAATCATTTTGCCAAGAGTTAAACTTTTATCAACATTAATTTATAGATTGACATTGAATAAACTATTTTATAAATGGTTTCAGAAAACACAATCATGCTTTTTAACTGATGCTATGTCAATTGATGATGCATGGAATGCACAATCGTATATAAATGAAAAAGTTTTTGAAGAAGAAGAGGAGAAAGAACATACTAGTTGGCACTCGTTGATGAAGAAAATAAAACAAATATTTGTCAATTCTTGGGCTTGTTTGATTAATGATTATTCTAATTTATTCAACAAAAGGTCTATATTACTACAAATCGCTAATACCGCATTTGTTCCCTATGCTGGTAAATTTATAGGGGCTTCTATATTAAGCCATTTTAGAATATCATATACATTATCACATTTAATAGTCAACACACCAGACGAAGTGGATTTTGTTTTGAATCTCGTAGGATGTGGAATTGTGGTCATTCTAGAAAACATATGTAGTTGGACGTTCTCATATTTTAATTATTGCTTGCGTACAAGATTTCACATAGAAAAAGATCCAAGTTTTATAGCAGCATTATGTAAAAGATATGGCCTGACCAATAACATGTAGATATTTACATTATATATAAAAAATACAAGTTAAGAGTTTTTATAGAGGAAGAAAGATAAAAAGATGATAAATAAAATTCAACCTTCTTAAAATCGCGATCCATTACGTATTTAGGTAGATAGATAGAGATATATGACATTATCTTTTAACACATATCATAGCAATTACCAAAATGGATGATCATTGTCTACTCTGTTTTAGTGATGGAACTAGATCACGTCCTTTAAGTTATCCCTGTACTTGTTCATTATCCGTTCATCAAGATTGTCTACTATCCTGGTTTTCTTCACGATCATTGTCTGTATGTCAAAAAAATCGTCAATCCAGAGAAACACCATCATTATTTGCTAGATATTTGATACCACCACTTGAAATACTGTTAGGATCAGATAATGGCTTCTATTCCAACGTTCACTCCGAGCACACATCATATTCTAATTTTCTTAGAAGAGGTGGTATATCATCTCCACCACCAATTGGATCAACAGGGTTTGGAACATCCCTTATAACATCTGGTCCACTATATGGAGATACCACATATCAATTTAGCTTAGCATTTGCTTGTCCTCAATGTAAACAACCAATTATTTACAGTTCATATAATTATCCGATTTTTTGGTTCACTGAAAAGATGACAAATACGATTAAAAAATTGACGCTTTTATTTTCTGGATCGGTATTAACAATTAGTCCATTAATTGGTTTAATTAATTTAATAATGCAAATAGCAGAATATCATAATCTCTTTTTGGGATTTATTGGAGCTGATAAAATTCAGTCAAGCATACTTAATATTAAAAAATTTCCACTACCAAATTTAGATCAAGCGTTAGATCAAGGACTAATTACTTTCGATATTGCAAGTGAATATATATTATCATTTTTCCCGTTGGTTTACTTTTTGGTTAATCCAATTGAATTAAATATTGGATTATTATTTCATTTAATTCATGCCCCATTACTATTTACTCAATATAGTCTAAAATTTTTAACAATCCCATCCAAAATTTGTTCAGTACTTCCTTGGATTAAACTTGGTTGTTCAATACTCTATAGATTAACATTTAATATATTTTATTTTAATTGGTATTTGAATTTACAACCATGGGGCCTAAAAGAGAATATCTCACCAGAATTAAATAATGAAATTCAGGAATATTTCAAAGATAGAGAAAATGAAAATACAAATTGGAGATGGAATTGGCTATTTGTTATTAAAACAAGTTTAAAAATTGATTTTTCCGAGTTATTTGGACAAACCAAGTTTTTAGATAAATTAATAAATATGTTTATAATTCCAATTATTGGAGGATTGATTGGTAAAAAATTGATTATCAAGATACCATTTTTTGTTAATAATGTTAATAAAATTGTTAATACACCTGACGAATGTGAATTTGTTATAAATCTAATTTCGTGTGGTGGATTAATTATACTAAAAACTTCAATTGAATTTTTAGTCAATTATTTTAAATATAAACAGCTGAAATTATTTAACATTGATTATGATTTAAATTTAAGGGATAGTTTAAATAAAAGGGAAATTTATAAAGAGAATATATACTAGTAAAAATCAAACAATAATAATATAACAGTTAATATTAAAATTAAAATTAAAAAACATTAAAATTATTTCTTCTTTCTCATTGCACCAACATTTGCAGTATAACCCGTTCTAATTGAAGAAACTGATTTAGTTGAACCACAAGCTTTACAAACAATGAAATGTAATCTATTTGTACTTTCTCTTTTCAATTCGGTATTCATTGATTTACAAGTTTTACAAATAACATATTCTTGAATATATCTTCTCAAAACACCTTCAATATTCTTAGCTTGAAATCTACCTTTAATAATTAATCTTTTTTCACCATCAATTGACCCTGAAGTACCCAATTCTGCAAAAAGGTATTGAATCAAATGTTCAGGATTTCTTTGTAAAACTTGTGCAATTGTTTGAACATTTGCGAAAACTGTCTTTTTGTTACCATCCCTACCAACTTCTGGTGGTGGAATTTTTAATTTTTGTTGTTGACCACCAGCTAATTCTGGATTTTTCTCTTTTAAAATATCATAAAATCTGTTTAATAGATCTTCATATGATATTAAATTTAATTTTTTATTTGAATCTTGTTCGGTTTCATCAACTGTGATACCTGCTTGTTCTAATTGTTTATCAAAATCATCAGTTTCTGAGGATTTAACTGCTTTCTTTTTCTTTTTTTTAAGTTTCAAACCTTCAAAACTATCAGCTAATTCTTCTGTTTCTTTTGTATTTGATTCATCTTTACTTTTCTTTTTCTTTTTTTTTAAACCTGCAAATAATTCGTCGACATTATCACCTGGTGATGAAGTTGTTGCTGACTCATTTGAAGCATCCTTTGATTTCTTCTTCTTTTTTAACGTTGGATCAAACCCTAGCTCTTCGGTTGACATTATTATTTGAGTACTAGTATTAAATTTAATTAATTGTAATTGTCCTTGTGAATATTATTTAATAAATCTTATGGAATTTTTCAGTCTCGAATTTTTTTTCGTTTTTTCGTTTTCTTAAAGGGCGATTTAAATTTCCGGGTAACGATCATTACCAGCAAATTGTTGTATTTACTTGATTTACCACTGTATTACTTATATGTACTAGTATTTATATTAATGTCTTATGGTTATAAATCATCCACACCACACAGCAATCTCTATATTATATTACCGTGTAGCCTTAACACTCAGCTCAACTCTCAACCTTCAAATTATCTGTCTTCTCTTTCAAATCATTAACCAAATCTTCAGTCTCTTTTGCAACTTCAGCTTCGGTATTTGCCTTTTCAATTTCAGTACCTTCACTAAATTTGATCTTTGATTCATCAAATTCTTTATTATTTTTTTCTTCTTCATCTTCTTCATCGTCAACAATATTACAAAACTTTTTTAGTAAATAATCCTCCAATTCTTCATTATCATTACTACTTGCCTCATGGAAAACATCATGCTTATAATTGTTCCTTATAAATGGATCACCGCCAAATTCAATTAGAATCTCAACACAATTTAAATGTCCATTAAGTGCTGCCCAATGTAATGATGTATTACCTGAGTCATTTTGTTTGTTAATTAAATTTTTAGCATCATCCTTTGAAATTATTGATAGTAAGTACTTAATAACGTCTTCATTACCATTTGCAGCTGCCATATGAATTGGTGTCGTTAATGATTCATTATCTTGAATGTTAATTAATGTATTTGGTTCAACTTCATTTGTAAAAATATCCTTAAGTGATTCTAAATCTCCAAATCTGGCATCGTAAATAACATTATCCATTTCATCTTGTGAAAGACTGGTTAGTTTTGACATCTTTGATGGTATTTACTTATTATATTTCGTAGTTATCACGATAAAAAATCATTAAAATCGTCAAAATCAATAAAAATTTTAAATTTTAAAATACTTTTCTTATATGGTGTAAGGATGTATAATCACGCTACTTATTTACTGGCTTTCTTTTGTCTATAGATAAATTATTATATCTTTGTTTATTATAATTGTTTGTATGTATTACTAAGCATGAGTAAACTGGATAAGAAGCAATTAGAAGAAATTAAGAAACAATTATCAAAATTTCAGCAATCTGGTAGCATACCAAATAGAATTAGAACAACTCCATTGGGCAAATTATTTGATGACATTATAAAACAATTAGATGGGTATAATAAAGTTGAAAATCCAATAAACTATTTATATGACAAATTTACTGAAAACGATAAAAATGATTTTCATATTGATAAAAGAGAGTTTGTTATCGACAGATTATTACATTTTGTTAATAAAATAAATGAATTATCAATTAAGAATGAAGGTGATGATGATAAATCAAATAATTTGATTTCAATTCCTTTATACGATATGAAAATTGTGGAAGAGTTAATGAATCTAATTATTGTGCAAGGTATTTATTCAATTATACCTACTAATTATTTAATACCACTGGATAAAAGAAGACTAAAAAATTTTAGAATTCCGGTTAAATTAAGTAAAATTGATTATTTTGATAACAACAAAATAGAGAATGAAACAAGTAAAAAAATTTTAATGAAAATCTTGAATAGTTTTATAAATATTTTTAAAACTGACAGTGATTTAAAGGATTTAATTTTAATTGGTACTGGGTTTACAGATGTTTTAACAATTTCAATTTTTTTGTATTTAAGTGAAAATGAGGATAGTGAAGATAAAATTAGATTTTTCAATGATTTTATTAATTTAGAAAAATTTAGTTCAACATATCAATTATTTTCGTTTTATTCCATTTTAATGAACAATTGTAACGAAAATGATGAACTTAAAAGATTTTTATTAAATAGACTATCACTATTGATGATTAAAAAAAATGGTGTTGAGTCGATAATTGATTTAACTTTAGGTTTGAGAGAAGATAACGACGTTGAAGTTTCAAAAATTAAATACATCGTGCACATTTTATTAACATCAAAACCAATGAATATGTCAAATATAGATTATTATAAAAATATTTTTGACCAAATTTATGATTGTTTAGTGTTTGTTAATCAACCAATTATGACAACCATTGTTGTTCAAATTGTAACAGAAATTTATTTAAAAAATAAATTAATTGTGATTGACTTTTTGTTTAAAAAGATTTGGATAAAATTTAATCCAAATCTAAGAGAAAGTATGGATGGGGATGGGAATGGGAATGAAAATAATAACGAATTAATTGTCTTAACTGATGAAATCGAATTAAATAATTGTTTCAATGTTTGCTTATCATTTTCAAGAAATTTAAAATCAGATGCAATTTTAAATCAATTGTTTGAACCAATCATTGTTTCGATATGGTGGTATTTAATTTTTCAAAAAAACAATGATAAAGACTTTAAAATAGTTGAAAATTTTTTGGTTTCAATATTAACAATTGAAGATTCTAATAACCTGATCGAATTAGTAATAACAAATTTAATAAATTATTCAATTTTTAACAATAAATGGAATTTCTTTAATGGTGAAAATAATTTAACCATAATTAAAGTTATTTCCAATGAAAATTTAAATAAAAATAACAAATTAATGATTTTAAAATTATTTGATGAAATTGATTCTAATGTTACTGAATTTAATTCAATAATTGAAAAATTAAATCATATCAATGAAAATAAATTAAACATAATTTTAATTTTAATTTTAAATAAATTTACTAAAAATTCAATTACGTATGAATCAGAAAATCCATTTGAAAAATTAATTTATTTAAAATTAATTCAATCAATTATTGAAAATTTCAGAGATCAATTGAAGCAATCACCAATTTCTATCTTGACGTTTATCCAAACATATTTAATTCAGTATAGTTCGACTGATAGAAAATCATCTTCAGACTTGAAGATAGTTAATAAAGATAATGGAGATTCTGACGATGAAGATTCCGATGATGAAGATGAAGAATCTGAAATCGAATCAATTTCACCAATTTTTGAATTTTTAACTACTATTTTGGCAAATACACATAAATCCCAAGAAGAAATTCAATTAATTAAAAGTATTGAAAGTACAATTAAATCAAATATTAAAAAATTCCCAATCAAAATTCAACCAATTTTATATAATTTGAATAAGACAATCGATAAATCACTAAATTCAAAATCAATTAATCTAACTGAAGAAGTGGATTCTATTACTAATGAAAATTCAAAACAATTTGAAATTGCATTAAAATCAATTAATGATCCAATACCATCAATTAGAGTCTACGGATTAGATATCATAACAAAATTAGCAGTGACAACAAATCAAATTAGTTCGAAATATGCAGTTAATTTATTGATTTCGCAATTAAAAGATAAAGAGCCATTTATTTATCTAAATAGTATTAAAAATTTAACAAATATATTAATTTTTGATAAAACACAATTAGAAATTTTTTTAACTGCATTTTTTGATTCAAAAAAATCGATTGATGAAAAACTGAAAATTGGTGAAGTTTTAGTTAGATTTATTGAAAAAAGTGGTAAAGTTTTAGATGAAAAAGACATCAATGAAATAGTTAATGATTGTTTTAAGATTATTCAATTAAAGGATAAAAGTGCTGATGAATATAAATTATTTAATTCAAGTTTAACAATTATTAGTAATTTATGTGTTCAAATTGAATTTAGGATTAAACCATTTTTAAGTGAAATAATTGATTGTGTTAAAAATATTTTAAATTTTGAAAAAAATGAGTTAATTAAACTTAATAGTTTGCGCATTATTCATGATTTAGTTTTGGTTAAAAATGGATTACATTTACTCGGACCGTATGGTGGTGAATTGGATATTTTGTTGAAATATATTGTTGATAATGATAATGATTATTTCGTTAGGGAAGAAGCTAAAAATATTTTATATGAAATTGATGAATTATTTGAACAAGAGATTAGTGAGAATTTAAAAAGTTTATAGAGTTTTTATAGGTTATAGATTATAGAGAATATAGAAAATAGATTACATATTATATATTATAAAATATTAATTATCGTCATCTTCAAGTAGTAATTCGAATGCGTTTGGTTTGGAGATCAAAGTGGAAACATTATCATCGTTTCCATTTTCAGTTTCAATTTTATCATCATCAACTTCAACTTCATCATCGTCTAGTTCCATTAATAAATCATTTTCAACTTCTATGTTTGTTTTCTTAAGACTATCCGATCTACTGATCAGTTCATTATTGATTGAACTTTTAGTTAATTCATTAATTTTATCCCAGTTTGTTTTACGTAAACTTGAAACTATTTTATTTCTTTTAATTGCATTTTCAATTTTATGACCTAATCTACCATTAATATTTGAAAATTTCTTCTTTTTAGTTCTAATTGTCTTAGAAATTATATTAGCCTTACGTTTATTTAAATCAGGGGAGTTTTTAAGTAGTTTGTTTCTCAATAATTGTTCATTTTTTAAGATTGATGATCTAATTATAGGTGAAATAGTATCCGTTTTTTGTAATCTTGGTAAATCTGAAAGTGCTTTTGATTCGGCACTTTCAATTGCTAATTCACCACGGCGTGCAGCTCTTGAATGTTTTGAAATCTTCTTACCCATGGTATAAACAGTATACAGCAATGATTGATGTAGTAAAGAAAATGAAAATAAATTAATAAAAAGAAAGATAAAATTTTTTTCAGGCGCATAATAAAATTAAAAAAATAAAAAGTAATTTTTTTTATTGAAATTGATCTGTTTCGGAATAAAATATAAATAAATAAATAAATGATATAAAATATATATAAGTTATAATATAAATACTAAATAATCAACGAGATACTAAAATTTGAAAACATTTGATTTATCAAAACCTAAATCTGCTAAAATACCAGTAACTTCACCTTGATCACTTGGGGAAACTTTATTACCGGAAATTGCTTTGTACAGTGGTGGTGGACCACAGACGAAAACATGAGAATCTGCAGATGGCTTTGGTAAAGTTGATTTCAAAACGGATTCAGTAATAAAACCAACAGTGACATCTTTATTTGCACCATTTTCATCGGCTTTATCAACGAAATATTGAACATTAAACTGTTCAGGATATTTCTTAGCCAAATCATCTAATTCTGGCTTTAATAAAATATCTTTTGGAGATTTTGAACCATATAATAAGTTGATTTTTGTTTTATCATTTTTGTTCTTTAAAATTTCATGAAGCAATTGATATAATGGGGTAATACCGGTACCACCACCAATTAAAGAAATTTCTTTAAAACTGTTTGGAGCCCACTTCCACTTAATAATTGGACCTTTAAATGCTAAAGTATCATTTGGCTTTAAACCAAAAATATGAGAAGACATTTTACCGCCCTCATAATGTTTAATTAACAGGTGCAAAGAACCTGTATGCTCAATATCGTTAACTGGAGTATAAGGTCTAATAACGTTACTACCCTTTGGAGTGACGAATTTAGTTAAAACTGCAGATGCGGTAACCAAACCTGAAATGTCATTCTTATGTGGGAATTCAAAAGTAAACAATTTTGAGTCACCTGACACATCTTTAATATTTGTCAGCTTCAAATCAACCCATTGACCATCACCTTTGAAAATAGTTTCTGCTGGGGTGTTGTTTAATGTTGAGTAGTAAACTGAACCAGCTGCAATTGCGGCCAGTGGAGCTAAATATTGGATCTTTAAAAATTTTGACATTATATTAATATGGTAATACTTTAATAACATAAAAGAAAGAAGACTAGCAGAGAAAGAAAATAGTTGGGAAAGTTAGGAAACGTAATAAAAAGCCACAAAAGCGGACGTGGTGGTGCACCAAGGCAAATTAACAATGCGAGTTTATTGTTAATTTATTCTCTTTTCACCAATCATAATCCACAGTATTTAAGATTACAAACAATTAAAATGTCCACATTAACAAAACTTTCAAGTCTACAACTCATCAAATTAACTAAAAAGATAATACCACCATTATTGGCAAGCTTTTATAAAGGTCAATGCGGTAAATTGGTGGTCATTGGCGGATGTGAAGACTATACCGGAGCACCATTTTTTTCAGCCCATTCAGCTGCTCAGCTTGGTTGTGATTTGACACATATAGTTTGTGAATTGAATGCAGGAATTGTGATTAAGAGTTATTCACCAGATCTAATGGTGCATCCATATTTAAGGGATTTCAATTCGTACAATAAAGAAGGTTTAGAGATTGATATTGATTCGTACATTGAAAATAAAGTGATGTCAAAAATCAATAAATTATTGGATAAGATCGAGCTTGTTATAATTGGACCGGGATTCGGTAGAGATGAAGTTATGATTAAGTGTTTTAGAAGAATTATTGAAGAAATAAAGTTGAGAAAATTACCGGTTATCTTTGATGCCGATGCATTATTCATAATTAGCCAAGACTTGGAGTTAGTTAGAGATCATGACAATGCCATTATAACACCAAATGTGATTGAATTCAAAAGGATTTTTAAGAATTTAGAAATTAATAAAGGTAAGGAAGAAAAAGATTTTGAAAAAGATCTGGATAATCAGTTGATATTGATGAGTAAGGAGCTGAAGGATGTTACCATTGTGCAAAAGGGTGAAGTCGACAAGATTTGTTTGAACGGTAATATAATAGAATGTGACATCCAGGGATCCAATAAAAGGGTTGGAGGTCAAGGAGATTCTCTGAGTGGATTAATTGGCACATTATTATGTTGGGGACTGAATTCGTATAAGAAGGAGATTTGGCCGGAATCGAAATTAAATAAGTTAAGCGATGATGAAATCAAATTATTAGCTTGCTTTGGTGGATGCTACCTAACAAGACTTTCATCGAATAAGGCCTTCAAGGAGTATGGTAGAAGTATGCAAACTTCGGATTTACATAAGTATATTGGTAAATCATATAATGAATTATTCAATTAAGCTATATATATATATATATATATATATATTTATTTATAAGTTTCTTTTATTTACGATTAACATTAACAACGCCCAGGAATTTCGTCAATTCATTAAACAAATCATTCAGTAATCCTGCAGGGTAGTCATCAGCCGGTGGCTCAAAATCGTTCAAATGATCATTAGGCGAATTAATCTTACCTTCAATGAACGCTTGCATTCTAGCTTCTTCTTCTAATGTAACAGGCATCAATTGATAAAATTTACATAATTCAATTAATGAATCATCACTTAAATCGATCAGCGCTTCTAAATTTCTTGGGAATAATGTATCCAATGGATATTCCCCATCAAAATTTGGTAATTTAATTAATTCATCACCATCATTTTTTTTTGAAGCATTTAGAATTCTAATCATGGATTTTTGTTCTAAAATATTTAATTGACCTTGTAATTCACCAACCAATTGAACTAAATCTTCATTAGTGGCATAATTTGTTGAATCATTGGAGCTTCCAGTGATATCTGGAATTTTAATGTTATTCATTTTTTGTTTTGTATCGTTAACCTGAATTCTTAGAACTTGTTCTGCAGTTTCCGTAATAACTTTACGTTGCTTCGCAACCGTGTTCTTAAGGTCATTGATTTGCAATTGTAAATCTTTTAAAGTAGGTTCTGACATTGTATTGTTGTTGTTGCTATTTACTGAAATAACAAGAAAACGCCATAGAGAAACAATACAAAATGACAAAATTCAATCAACAGAAAATTCGCGGGTTGTTGATTTTTTTGTTGGAATTTCATAACGAACAATAATATATTAATAATCATAATAGCAAACAGATGATTTGTAGAGATAGTGGATGGTGAATGGTGAATGTAGTTTGACTGAGGTCTACCGATATTAAATGGTGATCACTAAGGTGAAGTCAAAGTTAATAGTAAAGTAAACAGCGAATTACAACGACGTGAAAGAGAAGCGTAAATTAATTATACCCAAATCTACCACTTCGTAATTATCGACTCACTTCCCTATTTACTTCTCTTTCGTTCTTTCTATCATTCTCTTTTAAACAGATTTACCCTGTTATTATTCATACTATAATGAGAGTGTTTGACTTAAAATACCAATTGGCCTTTTACAAGGCGTATCATATGGAAAACCACAACATCTTAATCCATTTATACTGTATACCATTAATTTTAATCACCGCTTTAGTTTTAACTTCTTATGTGAATTTACCATTTACAAATTTAACTTGGTATGGTATTGTTGGATATGGAACATATTATATCATCTTAGATAAGGTTGCTGGATTGGTTATATTACCATTATTACTATTTTCAGGATTTTTATCTATGTATTTACAAAATAACTATGAAAAACAGAATGTTATTGTGGTGACATTATTTTTTCATATTATATGCTGGCTTTTACAATTTTACGGACATTTCCACTATGAAGGTAGAGCTCCTGCTGTTTTTGATAATTTGCTACAACCATTGGTTCTAGCACCTTATTTTGTTATCTTTGAAATCTTGTTTATGTTTGGTTATAAGAAAAATTTGGAGAAGGAGATTCTTATTGAAGCCAAGAAAATGAGATTGAATACGAAAAAATGAGAGCGTTTTTTAAAACTTATTGTATTGTTTTTTTTATATACAATTTATACATTCATTTATACATTTATTTATACATTTATTTATACTACTTAATACACTGAATATGACGAACCATTTCATTGTCGATGGCAAGACCGTTGTTATTTCTGGGGCTTCGCAAGGTTTGGGATTGGCACTTGCGAAAAAACTGGTTTTAAAAGGAGCCAATTTAATTCTATTGGCAAGATCGACAGATAGATTGAAAAAGATTAAAGCTGAATTAACAGAGCAGTGTAGAGACAGCCAATTCGTTGACTATTTTACAATTGATTTAACAAATTATGACGAAGTTCTAAAATTAAACGAATTTTTCTTAAAATTAGATCTAAAGCCGGACATTTTATTTTGTTGTGTTGGATCATCGTTACCAAAACTATTCACCGACTTGACCATAGAGGACCTTGATAGTGGGATTGATATTAATTACAAATCATGCGTTTATTTAATCCACTCGCTTTCAAAGTTAATGTTGAGTGAAAAGATTACTTCAAAATTAAATAAGCATATAGTTATAATTTCATCCAGTGTTTCGTTTTATTCATTCATTGGTTACTCACAGTACGCTCCATTGAAAAACGCATTAAAATCTCTTGGTGATTCAATCAGACAAGAATTTAAACCTTTTGGAATTAAGGTGTCGACAGTTTTCCCAGGTAATTTCAACTCTGAAGGCTACATTGAAGAAAATCTAACAAAACCATCTATCACTAAGACTATCGAGGGTTCAAGTGTACCAATTTCTGTTGAAAGCTGCTCAGAACTAATAATTGATCAATTACAAAACGGTACAACGTACATCCATACAGATTTCATTGGCTGGGTTTTAAATTGCTTCAGTTTGGGGTTCGGTCCTAGAAATTATTGGTTCTTACAAGTAATTTTCGGCTTGTTTGGTAATCTATTTGCTAGGTTGGTTGATATCTACCATGAAAGTTTAATCTTAAATTATTTTAAAGAAAAAGAAGGGGAAAATGACGGAGATAAAAAAGATAGAAAAGATATATAACTTGTATATAAATCTATTTAAATAATGAATCGATAACTTTACCACCAATTGACGATAAATTCAATGAATATAACCAGTTAACACTTTTAATAACTTCGAAATTCCAAATGTCTTTGGTTGATTCAATTACGTCCTTATCAATATAGCTAATTTTATTTGAACCATTGATTATTTCATTTTGGTTATTTTCAATTAAATTAATTGAATCATGTAATGAATTTGATATTTTGTTTTTATTACTTGAAAATTCTTTGCTAGTAAAATATGTTATGGAGCCGGTTAACAATGCACCTGCCAATAATCCATGTATTCTTCCTACCATTGTTGTTTTACTCCAAAAAACAAGTTGTTTTTCTATTAGAAGAGACAAAGAAAAAACAGAAGCGAATTAAATCTCATTTAGAAATTCGTTGGTTGAAGAATTTTTTGAATTTTCAACTTCCGTTTTTCATTTTTTCAGTTTTTCCAATTACAACTACCATTGCAATTTATCTCTTTAATCAACTGACATAATGACACTCGGTAGATCTTCAAAGCACTTAGAACATACATTAAAGAATTTGGCATCATCTTTGATTCAATATGATCATATCGTTACAACAGCAGCCAAAGCAAAACTCACTCAAAATTACGTTGAAAATTTAATTACTAAAACAAAACAGTCGAACAATTTAAAAAGTTTTGAAGGCTCATTATATGGTAAACTATATAATCAAGACATAACAATTCCAAAATTAACAAAAGATTTAAGGGAAAGATATTCAAGCAGACCAGGTGGATTCTGTAGAATTTTAAAATTAGAATCAAGAGTCGGTGATAATTCACCACAGGTTATTTTAGAATTAGTTGATAATAATGATAGAGAAATTAAATTCTGGTTAATGGCCAAGATTGTTGCAAGATTACAGTTACAAAATTTGGAAATGGATAAATTGACATCAAAAAATGTCGATGATTTAATTAAATTTAGAAAAAATGGTCAAGAAGAGTTTAATAAATTAGTTGAACTTTGTAAAAGAGAATTTTTTAATAGTGGAAAAGAAGAAAAAACTGATAATAAGATTCAGAATAAGAATGATGAGAGAAGTGATAATAAAAACATCGATTTAAAACCAAGAATGAAAGTTCAATCAAACGGTTTTAATAAACAATTTACAAATTTTGTTATAATTCCAAGAGAAAATCAAATTGAAAAAGAAACTAAATAATTTTTATAAACTTGTATATATAAATAAAATATCTAAATACTTTTTACTGTTACTTCTAAATATCTTTATTAAAAGCATTATTTAAAATTTGAGTTGATTTAAAATTATTAGCCTTTGTCTTTTCGTAAATTTGAAAGTAAATTGAATTATTTGAAGTATTTTTAATCGAAATGATTTCATTATCTTTGAAGTTGAATTCATTTTCATTTTCCTTTAAAATTTTCAAAATTTCGGACTTTTCAATGTTGAATTTTTCTTCAAATTCATTAATGTTTAAAAATTTATAGATCTTTAAGAAATTCTTTAGAATCAATAAATAAATTTTTGAAATTAATTTTTCACTATTTAGATTTGAGATGAAAAAATCTGTTTTAATTAAAATCTTAATTTTAACCAAATTCTCATTTAAATCTTTAAAATTAAAGTTGATAAATAAAATTTTAATTAATTCAGTAAATGGATCTCTAAATTCATAATCTTCAATTTTAATTGCTTTGATTAATTCCTTAACTTTCTTAAAATCATTTGAAACTAAAATTGAAATGATCAAATATCTTAAAATCCATGGACAGGATGCTCCAATTGTTGATAAATATGATGAAGAAAAAAATAATTCATTTAAATTAGTCAAATTTTCTTCATTACCATTAAAAAATATAAATAATGAATAATGAATTAACCATGTTCTCAATTTCAATTGTTCAATTGTGGAACCTTGATAGTTTCTATTATCAATAATTTCTCTTAATTTATTCATTTCATTTTTAGCTTCTAACCAACTAAATGAAATTATTTCTGATGATAATTTACCCCATGTTGCACTTAGATTTAATTCTTGATTTGTCGATAACAATCTGAAATTATTTAATAAATCGGATGACATAACATAATCACCTCTATTGTATTGAAATTTACCAAATTCGTATAATTCTAGGATTTTTTCGTTGTTTATATTATGCTTTTTACTTAAATAATCTCTATTGAAAATTTTATCTTGTTTTAAAGATTCTTGAACTTCCTTTGATGATAAAATTTCTAACGTTTTCTTTGTTGATTCATTTAACTTAATCAATTTTGAATTAATTTCTTCATCCTTTAATTTAAATTCTATAGGTAATTCTTCATTTGGATTTAATTTTAAATATTTCTCTTTGATGAATTTCATCATAAATGTATCTTTTAATAATTTAAATTCAAAATTTTCAATTTCATCTTTATTATAAATATTTTCTAAATTTTCAATTAATGGATAGATTAAGTGTCTATCCAAAAAGTTAAAGAAATGCTCTGATAAATCATATTCTCTTGCAATTTTAATTTCTTCAGTTGTTAATTCTGACATTATAATTGTTGATTAAAGGAACCGAAAGAAAAAGTAATTAAATGAAAAAAAAAAAAGATTTGAAAATAATTTTGAAAATTTTTGTCCAAAAAAAATTCTCAACAACGTGAAGTAGTTTTTAAAAATTGAGGCCCTCATTAATTTTCATTGGTTGCTCCTTATTAATTTAACGTTATTTTATTAATAATTTCACTTTCTAATTGCATTTCAGTCAACATGGAAGAACATAAATTACTCAATAATTCGAGGGCATCGATTAATGTTGATATTGATGCAATTCATCAACAACAATTGCAACAATTGCAATTACAACAACAACAACAACAACTTCAATTTCAACAGCAACAACAACAACAACATGAATTACAATTGCAACAACAACAAAATCAATTCACAGCTCCTCAATCAGCTATTTTAACCCCAGCAGAAGAAGAACAATTGAACTATTTAAAAAGGTTACCATCATATCAAGCGATTATTCAACCAAATTATATAAACCTAAAAAAAAAAGTGAATAACTCAAATTTATTACCACGTAGATCGACAGTTTCAAAAGGTAAATATTCTTTAAAAGATTTTCAGATCATGAGAACTTTAGGTACAGGATCATTTGGTAGAGTTCATTTGGTTAGATCAATTCATAACCATCGTTATTATGCAATTAAGGTTTTAAAAAAACGTCAAGTTATTAAAATGAAGCAAGTTGAGCACACAAATGATGAACGTAGAATGTTAAAATTGGTTGAACATCCATTTTTAATTCGAATGTGGGGAACATTCCAGGATTCAAAAAATCTATTTATGGTCATGGATTATATTGAAGGTGGTGAATTGTTTTCATTACTAAGAAAATCTCAAAGATTCCCAAATCCTGTTGCAAAATTCTATGCAGCAGAAGTTATTTTATCATTAGAATATTTACATTCACATAATATAATCTATAGAGATTTAAAACCGGAAAATATCTTATTGGATAGAAACGGCCATATTAAGTTAACAGATTTTGGATTTGCCAAAGAAGTTGAAACCGTTACATGGACGTTATGTGGTACGCCGGATTATATTGCACCAGAGGTCATAACAACAAAACCATATAATAAATCAGTTGATTGGTGGTCGTTGGGTATTTTAATATATGAAATGCTGGCTGGTTTTACACCATTTTATGATCAAACGCCAATGAAAACCTACGAGAAAATTTTAATTGGTAAAATCAATTACCCATCGCATTTTAACAATGATGTGGTTGATTTATTGAGTAAATTAATTACTTCGGATTTAACTAGAAGATTAGGTAATTTACAAAATGGTACAGAAGATATTAGAAATCATCCTTGGTTTAGCGAGGTTGTTTGGGAAAAATTATTATTAAAGGATATTGAAACACCTTATGAACCTCCAATTACTGCAGGAGTTGGTGATACCTCATTATTTGATCATTATCCAGAAGAACAATTGGATTATGGTATAAATTGTGAAGATCCATATTCAAAATATTTCACTGAGTTTTAGGAAACCAAGAGAATGAAGAATTTGTTAGGCGCAACATGTTTTTTTAGAATAAAATCCAATCCCCTTTTATATTTACATATTTTTGTTTTTTTTTTTTATGTTTTCTTTTATTATATTTATATCAGTATCGTATAATTGCAAAATAAATATGTCGACAATAAGTAAATTTTTTAATAAGAATGGTTATAATAATGAAAAATTATTATTTTCGAAATTAAATACTGAATTAGAAAAGATAAATAATCCTGTTTTATTGTATTCGTTAAAATTACACTTAAAATATTTAAATGAAGAATTGAACTATAAGTGTAGGGAAAAGCTATTTAATTCATTGGCAATTATAATTTTCACTTTGACTAAACAGGATGGGAAGGAAGTACAGGAATCAAAGGTATTAAAGGAATTAAAGGTAGTAAAGGGAGAAAAAGAAATCAAAATTAATTCAATCAATTCAATAAATTCCATTAATTCAGTCCATTCAAATAAAGTAAGTGAATTTAGTGAAATAAGTGAAACTAGTCATGGTAGTAAAATCACCAAAGATAAGGAAAACTTAACAAACACGTTATCAAGATTTAAGTTATTCAAAACAAAAAATTTAAATAAACCAATTGAAGCCAGCGATAATGAAACAGAAACGGAAATAATTTTAAAAAAATTAAATGATAGTGTTTTTAATACAATAAATTTATAAAATTTTATAGAAAAAACTATGTGATTTAGCTAAATACAAGAATAAATAAACAAAAACTCAATAATTATTCTAAGATAATTTTAGCACCTAAACCTTCTAAAGTTGATTTAATTTTTTCAGCTTCTTCCTTTGCAATATTTTCTTTTAAGATTTTAGGAGCACTTTCGACAAATTTCTTGGAATCAACTAATGATAAACCTAATAATGATTTAACTTCTTTAATAACTTTAGCCTTTGTTTTAGCATCAAAAGATTCTAATTTAATATTAAAAATTGTCTTTTCGGCTGCAGCTTCAGCTGGAGCTTCACTTGAATCCTTTGAATCTGCAGCATTTGCACTGGCAGTATTGACTGCACCTGCAACTGGGAATGCCATGTCTGGAATATCTAATTTAACTTTAAGTTCTTTGATTAATAATGAAGTTTCAAGTAATGATAGTTTTGAAATTGATTCAACAATTGTTGAAATTTTTGGATCAATTGCTTCATTGGATGCTGCTGCGGTTGAATTAAATCTAATATTTAATAATCTTGGAGTACATCTAACTCGTAGACTGGTTCTAACAGATGATTTTAAAGCTGATTGTAACATTGATGAAATACTGATTGTTATTGTCTATAGAACAGAAGGAAAAACTTATGAAGTGAAAAGTTGAAAAAATTTGGAAAAGCTGAAGAAATTTTAAAATTGGACGAGGGGCACGAAAAACTGGGATTGTGTACACCGCGTTTATGCCACTATTTACTGTGAAGTAAATTATTTGATTTTTCAAATTCAACATCAACTTCAATAATGACATCCTTTTAATAAGAAATGTCATTTAGATTCTGTGCAGAATGGTAAGTAAAGAAAACAATGGATATAATGAATATAACGAATTCAAGAAATACGATCATAATAAATAATATTGAATACTAATTAACCCGTTTAGCAACAATATGCTCTATCCTAAGGAGGATAAAGAAAACAAGAGATTGCTTTATCAATGTAGAAATTGTTCATATAGTGAATTAGCCGACACGCCAAGGGTCTATAGACATGAGCTAATTACAAACATCGGTGAAACTGCCGGTGTTGTTGAAGATATTGGATCCGATCCAACATTACCAAGATCAGATAAAATCTGTCCAAAGTGTCATAATAATGAATGTGTTTTTTTCCAGTCACAACAAAAGAGGAAAGACACAAGTATGGTTTTATTTTATGTTTGTTTAAATTGTAAAAATGTGTTCAGAAGTGATCAGTAGATTTAGAGGCCTCAAGGTTTAAAAAATTAATTGTATATTAAATATTATATAAAAGGTATAAAGTAAGATTACATATAAAATTGTGAAAATAACCCGTTACCATTTGAATTCAAATTCGAGTTTAAGTTCGAATTCGAATTGGTAGCCGAATTTGTATTGGAAAACTTTGTATGAAAATTGTTTAGTGAAGGTAAAATAATCTTATCGAAATTTTGCAGGTCCGTTCCGTTATTACTATTACTATTAGTGTTATAGGAATAATTGGAATTCATGATACTGTTGTTTTCGTTACCATTCGGTGGCGAATTGAAGATTTTTTTTTCTGAAAAGTCGAAATTCTGCACACTTTGTAAGCTCTTGAGGATATTTATGATCTTATTATAAGTAATTTCCTTTAGATTGTTTGAAATACTTAAATTCGAGTTCAAATTCAGTAGCAAATTATTGATTTCCAAATGTAGTAAATTTAGCGAAATATTTTTATTGATGGTTGATGTTGTTGAGTTATTGAAATTCTCATTCATGTTCAAATTCAAATTTGAACTTGAGTTTGGTATTGGTAGCGGTAGTTTATTTAAATAAGCTAATGAATTATCACTGTTTGTGGTTTCATTTTCATTATTTATCGAAATAGGATGGTTATGTTGGTCATTAACAATGACAATAGTCCATTGCTTGGCTCTTAGCGAATAGTTTGCTCTAATTCTAAATGGACAAACATGTTTGGACTTGTTAATCTTATCAAGTTTGTTAACTTTATTGACTTTATTTAAATTTTTGTGTAGATTTTTACATTTGAAAACTATTTTAGAGTCATCGGATCTTTCGATCACAATATTGATACCCAAAGGGTTTAGTTGTGTTTGTAACCATGGCTTGATCAAGGATTTTTCTTCAAAAAATCGTTTTTCTAACTGTAATTTTGTGTTACACCCATTGAGATTACTATTAATACCAGTATTAATATTATTGCTGCTGCTGCTATTATTATTATTATTATTGTTGTTGCTGTTGTTGTTATTGTTATTATTATTAATCAACCGCGGGGTGAAAGAGTTGTTAATATTACTATTAATATTGTTTAGATAGTTTAAATTCTTATTGAGCATCATTTTTCTAATCACTATACTATAATATTTGTAATAAATAATCTGACCTAAGTTTTCAAGTAATTGAATTGAACTACTTTTTATACCACTTGAAAGTTGCGGAGATCGACCAAACTGCTATTTATTGCACAAAATATTGAAACCAATTGAAAATATTTTGGGGGGTGTTGGATGGTGCCAGTAAGAAAAAGCCCTTTTTTATTAACCTTTAACGATATTTTAATCTGCTGATGTGGTAAATGTGGTAAAACTGTAGCGTTTTAAAACTGCAATATATGTAATCTTGTGATATTGTAATATTGTAATATGCTGGTCATGGCAGCTGTTGTGTGATTACTGCGATTAGTTGGATTAGGAAAACCTTTTATAACACACCAGTGCAAGTGCTTATGTTTCGGAGAAAAGAAGTTTTTTTTTCTGTCGGACACCGACAACACACTGCCAGCTATGTATTTTCAACGTCACAAAACTACATCACTTTTCCGTTATTGTGGATAATTACTCTAGAATCATTCGCTTGTTATTAATATGGAATTCAGTGCCATGTAAAAATTAAACATCAAAGTACTATAAAAACTTACAAAACACCATCAATTCCCCAATTCCCCATAATATTATCAAGTGTAAATAAACTCCGCACTTTTCACCCCCTCAAGTGTGGGTTTTTCTGGCAATTTTGCTAATTTTCACACCGGACACCGACACCCCTATAGGACACCGACTATCTTCTATTATATTTGTTACCACCCGCACCGCCAGCACCGCCAGCACCGCGGCCACCACGGCCACCGCGGCCACCACCACCACTACTACCACCCCTGCTGTTGTTCTTGTTGTTCATGCTGTTCATGTTCTTACTAGGTCTTCCATTCTTATCTCTCTTCTTGTCCTTCAACTCTCTCTGTTTTCTAATGTACTCTGTGGTCCTAATCTCATTGCTTGGTGCACCTTTGGCATTGAACCCTTTGACTTTAATACCTCGGTCAACAGCCTTCTTAACCTTGTTCATCTGCTTTTCGTAGTCATCTCTACCCTTTAATGGCAGTTTCGGTGATTTATCGCCTTGATGGTGGAACTTACTACCAAATTTCCTACCACTTAAGTTACCCTTGAAATTACCAGTATTGGCTCCAGTCTCAATTGCACCAACTTTGTAGTTACTGATCTTGTTCTTGTCTTTCCAGTCTTCATACTTACCAGATCTAAAACTGGCAGGAATCTTCTGTCCACTCTCACCAATGATATACTTAACATTGTCCTGGTTGTTAACGTATTTGCCCTTCTTCTTATCCCAAACCACTCTTGCAGTTTGCTTGTGGTTTTGAACCTTGTCATCGTTGAAATCAATATCAAATGCCGCATTATTAACGGAATTCGTAAACCCGCTATTAATAGATAGCTGTTGGTCTTGAATGACGGATTTTGGTGCAAAACTTGGTAAGTAATTATCTAAATCTTTATATGTAGTTTTCTTGGTCTTACCTTGGTTAAGAACCTTGTCACCATCCTCAAAGTTTCTCATCAACTCTTCTTCGTTAACTTGATATCCAATCTCGTTGTGGCCCATTTCACCGTCTTCTTCATCTTCATCGCCTCTACCGTTCAAGATTTCGTCTTCTAATCTGTGCGTTAATCCAAAAATTCTTTCCTGTTCTAATAGTTTTTTCTTATCGTTGGCTCTGGCCTGGATTGGTGCAATTTGCCTGCGCCTCTTGTTCATCAAATCAATCAATTTGTCATTTTTCTTACTGAACTCAAAAACCGTCTCTTTGCTATACCTATTCTTCAACTTGTCTAAGAAATTCTCCTTCTCGATTTCAAGGTTCTTACCGAAAATTAAATTCTGGTCCTCCCATCCAATGTTAATCAACTCCTTGGACCTTCTGATTGACTCGGTTGATGGCGCCACTTTAGATCTTAAATATAGCTTCTCGGCCTTCTCACAGACTTTCCTCATGACTTGGATATCGTAGTTATTGTTCAAAATCGTCTCGAATAGCTCTTCGGAATTCTCAACGTCATTTCTTGGAATACTACCTAAAATCAACCTTTTGGTAAATGGAACTTTGGGAGCAACAAACAACTCTTCACTACCACCATCATTCGTAAACTTAAGTTTTAGAATTTCAATCTTTTTTTCTTGCATTTTGGTTAACAAGATTTTCTTACCGAGGAAAATTTCTAAATCTAATAAATATGGTAGTTCTTGCTCAGTCAAAATGGAAAATGCCCAACCTTTGTTACCAGCTCTTGCTGTTCTACCAACTCTATGAATGAAAATCTTAGATGATGATGGTAACGTATAATTAATAACGTTGGCTAGAATCGGTATATCAATACCTCTAGCGGCAACATCTGTAACCACCAATATATTACACAATCCGGCTCTAAAGTTCATTAACTGTCTCTTTCTGGCGTGCTGATCCAATGATCCATAAATATAGGACGTTGCATATCCAATTTTTTTCAACATATTTGTAATATATTCCACATGATGTCTTGTTGGCACGAAAATAATTGTCGAATGTTGATTTGGTAATTCGTTACTTTTTGGCATCTTCATCTTGAAGAATTTTCTTTTCTTGCTTTTGTTCTTGTCCGCATCGACATCTTCATCCTCGGATTCATTATCTGATTCGTTTCTTTGTTTGTCCATCTCAATTAACTTCTTCATTTGCTCATCCGTGGCAATCGGCATCTTAATTATATCGTTTAAAATACTTAACAGATTTGCTTCTCTTTCATTCTTTTTACTTGAAAAAAAACACATTTCCAAATTTTCGGAAATTTTTGACTCGGTGTCCAATCTAATCAAAATTGGATTGATTAATCCAGCTTTGGTAAACTCAACTAAATTCTTTGGTAACGTGGCCGAAAATAGCATCGATTGTCTCTTATCCGGTAATGAAGATAATAATTCATTCAATTGTTCAGCAAATCCCATCTCAAACAATCTATCTGCCTCATCATAAATTATAAATTCAACTAATTTTAAGTCTAATTTCATTTCAATCTTCAAATGTAAAAATCTACCTGGTGTGGCAATTAGAACATCAGGGTTTAAAATCATCGACCCAAATTGGTCCTCTAATGAATCACCACCAATTAATAATAATGATCTTAAATTTGTACCTTTAGAAAATTCTTTAAATTGTTTATTCGTTTGAATTGCCAATTCTCTTGATGGTGATAAAATAATTGCTCTGACACCGATTTTGGCCGAATGGATCTTTAACTTCTCAATTAATGGTAGCAAAAATGCAGCTGTTTTACCAGATCCTGTTCTGGCCATACCAACAACATCTCTACCTGAAATAATCAATGGAATTGTTTTACGTTGAATTGGTGTTGGTTGCTTGTATCCTTTCTTAATTATATTTCTCAATAGAGTTTTTGATAATCCAAAAGATGCAAATGATCCCTTTGATTTGTTTTGGGATTGTTGCAATTGAAACTGTTTTTGTTGCTCAATAAAATAAACATCCTCTTCATGGTTTTTTTCATCTTCATTGTCACTTAGTTCTAATAATGGGAATCCAGTTTTAGCAGCATTTTTGTTCGCAACCTTTTGTTTCTTCTTTTTAGGTTTTATTTTCTCAACAACCTCTTCTTCTTCCTCATCATCAGAATTGATAATTTCATCTTGAATTTCAATTTGTTCTTCTTCACCATTGGATTCGTCACTTGATTGTTCATTATTAACTAATAATGAACCAATATCATATTCTTCTTCATCACTTGACATTTTAGATACGTTTATATTTATAAATATATATATTTATATATTTACTAGTATTAATAATGTTTATCTGTACTTGTTAATTGAGTAGAAAGAAAAAAAATATTTGAGAAAATTTTTTTACACTGAAAAATTTTAATCTTTTACACTGCCGTTGGTTTACAACTAAGAAAAAAAATTTTAATTTTAATATATTCTTTCTTTCTTTCTAATATAACAAATAAGTAATCAATAACGAATAATGTCACGTATCATTGTTAAAGGGTTACCCATTTATTACAATGAAGATAAACTAAAAGATTTTTTTTCAAGAAATGGTAAAATTACAGTTACAGATATCAAATTAATGAAAAAAAATAATGGTGAATCAAGAAGGTTTGCATTTATTGGATTTAAACAATTAACTGATGCTGAAAATGCTGTTAGTTTTTTCAATAATTCATTTATTGATACATCAAAAATTAGCGTTGAATTTGCTAAAACTTTTAATGATCCAAATTTGCCATTAACTTGGAAAGAAAGGGAAAAAAATAGGAGATTACTTTTATTAAAAACCGAAGAAAAATTAAAAAAATTAGAAAGTTTTGAAAATCAGAAACCTAACAAAAGACAGAAAGTTAATAATGATATTGAAAGTAAAATTGAAAATAATCAACAATTAAAAGAGTTTATGGAAACAATGAAATCTTCGAATAATTCAAGATCTTGGACAAATGATGAAATTGTTAATATTAGTGGTGCACCTTCAACTGAGAAATTAAATGAAGCTTTAAATATTAAAGACAATAATGATAAGGAAATTAATAGTGATGATGAATATGAAGATTTTAAAAAAATTGACCATGAAAAAATTGACGATGACATAAGTGAGCCAATGATCTCATTGGATGAAATTGGAAATAAACCTCAAAATAAGATTGAAAATCAAAATGAAGACGAAAATCAAAATCAAAATCAAAATCAAAATCAAAATCAAAATCAAAATCAAAATCAAAATCAAAATCAAAATCAAAATCAAAATCAAAACGAAGAATCCAATAACACAGAAATGAACGATTTGGATTGGTTTAAAAGTAGAAGAAAAAGAATTATTGAAGATAAAGTTGAAGATGAAACTGGAAAAGATGAAGATAAAAGTAAAATAAAGGAAAGTCTTCACTCTGAAGAAACTAAAGGATCAAAATCAAAAAAACAAATAAAACCAATTGAAGAACCCATTGAAGAACCACAAACTATCGAAGAAAAACATATTGATGAAATCTTAAAAACTGGTAGATTGTTTTTGCGTAATATTTTATATTCATCCACCGAAGATGATTTTAAAGAATTATTTTTAAGTTATGGTCCATTAAAAGAAGTTCATATTGCAGTTGATTCAAGAAATGGTAAATGTAAAGGTTTCGCATACGTCCAGTTTGAAAATCCAAAAGATGCAATCAAAGCTTATATTGAACTTGATAAACAAATTTTCCAAGGTAGATTGCTGCATATTTTACCAGGTCAACCGAAAAAGGAACATAAACTCGATGAATTTGAGTTAAAAAATATGCCATTAAAAAAGCAAAAATTATTAAAAAAAAAATTTGAAGCTTCAAAACAAGAATTTAGTTGGAATTCATTGTATATGAATACTGATGCGATTATGGAAAGTGTTGCTTCACAATTAGGTATTACTAAATCTGAACTTATTGATCCAACAAATAGTAATTCATCTGTCAAACAAGCCTTGGCTGAAGCTCATGTTATTAATAATGTGCGTAAATTTTTTGAAGATAAAGGTATCGATTTAACAAAATTTTCAGAAAAGGAGAAGGATGATAAAGTTATTTTAGTTAAAAATTTTCAGTTTGGTACAACAAAGGAAGAAATTGGTGAATTGTTTTCAACTTATGGCGAATTAAATAGAATTTTAATGCCACCTTCAGGTACAATTGCCATAGTTGAATTTAAAGATTCAATTTCTGGTAAAATTGCGTTTAGTAAACTCGCATTTAGGAGATTAGGTAAATCGATTTTATATCTTGAAAAAGGCCCTAAAAATCTGTTTACTAGTGATGCTGATTCAGATGATATTATTAAACCTATAGGTGATGGAAATGAAAATGTTAAAGAAATTAAACAATCTACTTCAGATATTATGACTATTGATAAAGAAGAAACTGAAGAAGAAAACAACAATAATAATGATGGTGATTTCGGTCCGACAGTTTCAATATTTATTAAAAATTTAAATTTTTCAACAAATATCAATGATTTAATCAAAATCTTCAAGCCATATCCAGGATTTATTTTAGCAATTATTAAAAATAAGCCTGATAATAAAAATCCAGGTAAAACTTTAAGTATGGGATTTGGATTTGCTGAATTTAAAACAAAAGATCAAGCAAATACTGCTATAAAAGAATTAAATGGACATATATTAGACGGACATAAATTACAACTAAAAGTTTCAAATAGAATTGGTAATTCAGAAAACGAAGCCAATAATAATTCAAATAGTAATAAATCAAAGAAATCAAAGAGTAGTAAAATCATTGTTAAAAACTTACCATTTGAAGCAACACGTAAAGACGTTTTCGAATTATTTAATTCTTTTGGTTCATTAAAGTCTGTTAGAGTTCCTAAAAAATTTGATAAATCTGCAAGAGGTTTTGCGTTCGTTGAATTTTCAACAGCAAAAGAAGCAAATAGTGCAATGGATCAATTACAAGGTGTTCATTTACTTGGTCGTAGATTAGTTTTAGATTTTGCTGAAAAAGATACTGAAAATGTTGAAGAAGAAATTGAAAAAATGACTAAAAAGGCTAGAAATCAAGTTAATTCCCGAAAATTGGCTGATATTAGAGAAGGCAATTCAGGTAAAAGAAAACTTGAATTAGATGATGAGAATGAAAATGAAGGATTTTAATACAAGAGAAAGGGTCTGCTTTGTTTATTAACTAATTTATTTATTTATATATATATACATATTTGCCTAAAAAGTATTTACAGTATATAATTTATTTCATTTATTTTTCTTAATTAAACCTTCTTTAACTAAGAAATAATTATCATCATGTTCGGAAGCTAATGAAATTGGATTCCATGAATTATCAATTTCACCCTTTGATAGTTCTTGTTTAGAATTTTCAATGTTATTCATCAGTTTATCAAAGTCTATTAAATCATTATTATTATCATCTACAAGTCTAGTTAAAATTGATTTACCTTCAATATTTGTATCCAATTCAACCGCATGTAATTTTGTTATAAAATTAAGTTGTTCATTTAATGAAGACAGTAGTTTCTCTGATTCTTTATCCGATATAGTTTTAAGTAACCCTGATAAGTCTAATAAATTGTTTAAAATTTCTTTATCTATGACTTCAGATGTTTCTTCCCTTTTCAATAATTCATTTGTACTCCAAGTTGATCTTGATAGAATCTTTCGCAACTGTTCGGAAGATTCGATCTTTTTTCCCACAAATGCACCTGTTGTTATTTGCCTGACAAATAAGAATTTATTAAGTTTATAGATCTTAGTCTTATATAATCGTTTCAACATTTTTATTTAATTTAAAAATATACATATTTCAATTCGATTCGTTATACAAAGCGAAATTAAATTACATGTCTTAATTTTCAACATTATGATAAAAGTAGTGTGAAACTTAAATTATTTGAAAATTTAAAATTTTTTTTTCTTACAAAATTTTTTAAATTTTTTTTTTCATTTAATTTTTCACTTCATTATCAAAATCTTTCTTTTCATATATTAATCATCGATAAGTTATATTTCAAACAATGGGTAGAATTAAGAAAAGAGGTACAACTGGTGCTGCTAAGAATTTTATTACTAGAACTCAAGCTATTAGAAAACTTCAAGTTTCTTTAGCTGATTTCCGTAGATTATGTATCTTTAAAGGTATTTATCCAAGAGAACCAAGAAATAAAAAGAAAGCAAATAAAGGTTCAACAGCTCCTGTTACATTTTATTATGCAAAAGATATTCAATATTTAATGCATGAACCAATCTTAGTTAAATTTAGAGAACATAAAACTTTTTCGAAAAAATTAAATAAAGCGTTAGGTAGAGGTGAAGTTGGTGATGCTAAAAGATTAGAAGAAAATAGACCAAAATATACATTAGATAGAATTATCAAAGAAAGATATCCATCATTTTTAGATGCATTAAGAGATATGGATGATGCTTTAAATATGTTATTTTTATTTGGTAATATGCCAGCAACAAATTCTGTTAGTTCAAAAATTACAAATGAAGCCAATAAATTAACAAATCAATGGTTAGCCTTTATTGCAAAGGAGAAAGCATTGAAAAAAGTTTTTGTTTCAATTAAAGGTGTTTATTATTCTGCGGTTGTTAGAGGTCAAGAAATTAGATGGCTTGTCCCATTTAAATTTCCACAAAATATTCCAAGTGATATTGATTTTAGAATTATGCTCACGTTTTTGCAATTTTATTCAACATTATTACATTTCATATTATTTAAATTATATACTGATGCTGAATTAGCTTATCCACCAAAAATTGATGAAAATAAATTAAAAGGTATTGGTGGTTTATCAGTTTATATGCTTGAAACTAGAGACCAAAAAAGTCTTTTATTACCTGATATAGAAGGAAAAGATAATACCAATAATGATGATAATGAAATAATTGAAACCAAACTTTCAAGTGAAGAAATTTCTAAAGCTATTAAAGCTGATAAAGATGAAGAAAATGTTAAAACTAAAGATGAAGAAGAAACTGAAAAACTTCAAACTGAAAATGATGAAATTTTTGAAAAAGAAATCGTGGAAGAAACTGAATTAGATGAATTTAAAGATACAAACAAAAATTCAGGTGACTCTTTAGCCCAACCATCAAAATATTCTAATCCAGTCTCAAAGTTATTTTCAAATTTCATTTTTTATATTGGTAGAGAAGTTCCTGTTGATGTTTTAGAATTTGTTATTTTGTCGGCAGGTGGTCAAGTTATTAGTGAAGCGTCATTAGATCAAATCGAATTCAAAGATAAAATTGATTTAACAAAAATTACACACCAAATCGTTGATAGACCAAAAATTAATAAAAAAGTTCAAGGTAGAACATATATCCAACCCCAATGGATTTTTGATTGTATTAATAAAAGTACTTTACTAAATGTTTCTAATTATGCCCCTGGTGAAACTCTTCCACCACATCTATCTCCATGGGGTGATGCTGGTACTTATGATCCTGAAGCTATCGTTGAATTAGATGCCGATGAAGAAGAAGAATTAGAAGAGCTAAATGAAGAAAATGCGGAAGAAGCTGAAGAAGAAGGTGAAGTCGATGAATCTTTGAAAGAACAAAAAGAATTAGAAATGGAAGCTGCTGGTGTTAAATATTCTGATGTTTCAAGCAATGAAAACTCAAAGAAAAGAAAAATCGGTGAAGCCGATCCTACTGCTGAAGAAAAAGATTTGAAAATGATTATGATGACCAATAAACAACGTAAGTTGTATAAGAAGATGCAATATGGTTTAAATAAACAGGATCAAAGAAAGAGTGAATTGGAAAAGAAGAAAAAACAACTGATCAAGAAGAAAAGTGAGCTAAGTAAGCTCGAAAAAAAATAGCTCTATAGTTAAATATGAAGTATAGACCTCCATTTATATTAATAATCGTTTATTCAATTTTATTAAGTAGTTATATTTCAGCTTAATATCGAAACAATAAAATAATAAAACAATAAAATAATAAAATAATAAAATAATAAAATTCGCTTGTTTAGATGGTTTCATATATTAAAGTTATATTAAACATCCATAAAATAAATTAGTTTCACTTGACATATAAATCCAGTATTGATTGTATCATCTATCTTTTATAACTCCATGTGTAACATGTAATTTAAATACCTAATTCACTTTGTTCGTCATAAAATGGTCTTTCCCGTTTATTTTTTTCGTTCTAATTTTTTCAAAATTTTTTTCCTACCACTATTGTCAACTCTCCAAGCTTTAATATTAACAGTAACTTCGACTGTCATTTTGACTTTTCAAATTGGAGTTTGGGTTTTCAGTTATGTCCAAGAACCAGTTTTCATCCAATTTTAGTTCGCCTAACATGGATTCTTTTACAAACGTTGTAATGGCAGACCCTGCACAACAACTCAATTTAAATGATCGTACTGGCGTTTATCAGCAGAATAATGTTCCTCTAAACCAACCAAGACATCCAAATATGATGGCAGCAATGACGCCAGGGTCTGTACCATCCCATCCAGGGACTCCTGCCCCACAGTCTTCTCAGATAATATCCCAAAATATGCAACAAGTGAGGCCTAAATCATTTCCTATACATCGTCAACAACAGCAAAATATACCTAATCAGCAGCATGTGATGCAAATGAATCCACAACAGCAACAGCAGCAACAGCAGCAACAGATACAGTATCAAATTCAACCACAATTTCAATTGCAACAACAATATCAACCTCAAGAACAACAATATCAACCACAGGAACAACAATATCAACAACATGATCAGGTACCTCAACAATACATCCAGCCGCAGTTTCAGTCCAATGATCAAATTCAACATCCTCAGCAGTATCCACAATGGACACAAGTGCAAGATAATTCCAATACACAAATGACCACGGCTGCTGCATCAGCTATAATGGGACAACAAGGTATGTCGCAACAACATATGGCAACGCTACAACAATTGCAATCGACTTATGGTAGCATACAGAATAACATAACTAAACAATTGGATAATCAAAAGAAAAATGAAATCCAGCATCATGGTTCGGTAGTTTCTTCTCGTAGTTCACAAGGTAATTTGAATTTTCAGAATATAACAATGTCACAAATACATAATAATTATACCAACCATCATGAACTTGATCAATCGTTACAAAATTTAGATACAATTGCAGGTTCGAAATCAAAATTACAGCCCCAATTACAATCACAGTTACAGTCAGCTCAAAAATTGAATCAAGTAATACATACAAACTCACCTAACATAAATAATACAACTAGATATGTGGATCCGGAGTTACATAAAAAACAGCAAATCAAAGTAAATTCATCTTCATTATCAAATCAAAATTCACATTCTTCCTCGCCTGCTGCTCTGTTATCAAGAAGACTATCATTAAAGGGCCAAACATTTTCACCTTATAATTCCGAAGACACAACACCATTGACACCAAATCATGATACTTATATTCCCAATCAAACTAGTAGACAACCCAAATTTTGTTCAGATAGAGATGATAAAAAAAGTAATATTGAGGTCTTTATGACCGAAGAGATTAAAAAAAATATTGCAAATATTTCAATAATACGTTTATTTGAATTTACTGAAAGATTATCTGCAAAAGTTGTTAATTCACCAGATTTAGAATACTTAAAGCAAACAGTTGATGATTTTTTTTGTGAAAGTGCCCTTGCATCTCTAGCTTTTAAAGTTGGTGAAGAAAATCGTTATTATAATTTTGCTTATAGTTTAATTCCATTAATTATTTGTGAATTAATGAATTCTCTTGATTCAATTGAAATTTTTCAAAGTTTGATAAAGGCTAATGTTTTACAAAATGGTTCAACTTTCCTGGATTGTTCTCGGTTAACCTTACGATCATTATATTCTGATGGTTCGTTTTGCACTCTTCATGGTTCTATCAAAGTAAGATTTAACAGAGAATTAAAAATTGAAAGGTATGATATTTGTATTTCAGGTAGCAGTTCCGGACTTCAATTTGAGGCACTTGAAAAATATTTGAAAGAAAATTTATTAAAACCAGAACCAAAGGGAATCAAAGAAGAATTTGCAGCATTTTCTGAATTAAATACTTTAGGATTAAGAGATAGTATTCTCAGAATTATGCAAATTGGTGATGTTATGACATTAATTAAGCCATTAATGCATTTCCATGCTTCGTCTACTTCACAATCCCCAATCACATCTCTTGAATCATTTAATAGAAATATATCCCAAGATTTGAAAATCTTAAATCAAAACAGTGGTCATAAGATGCCATCAGTTGATGTTTTAACACCGACGTTACCTTCATCATCTTCGGTTGCACAAGTTGTTTCTAAAAAACATCAAAAGAAGATTAAATTACAACCACCACCACCGGCCAAAAGATCTAAAGACGTTAAAACTGGTGGTAATAAACGACCAAAAGCTTCAGATACCAAGAAAACAAATTCAGCTAATAAAAAAAAATTATCCAATGATGATATTAGCCCAAAAACTATCGATGCTGAGAAATGAGTGTTTCTCTTATTTTATTTCATATTTTTGTATTCTATTTTCCTAGTAATTTGTAATTTTAATTATAAATCGTTAATGATACTTCCGCATTATTTTACTATTTAGTCATTTTCAATAAACAGTAAGCGATGTAATAATGTAACTAATTTGCTTTTGTTTCGTTTTTAAGAAGTTAATGTGAAGCTTTTTCACTGGGTTTTTAGCTTAATTTTGCATATTTCTATATAGTTACGATTTCTAAAGGTATAGAATTTACTAGCTAGAAATCAAAACTGAAAATTAATATGACATCGGTAAATAACTCAGTAACATTGATAATTTACTCAATGATCTTAGTAGGCAGCTGAATAGCATTAATAAATAGTTTATGCAAATTGCATAATTCAAAACAAAAATAGGATTAGTTTTTCTTTGTCGTATATTAAATAGTTTATATAAGCTTAGCAATTAAAAACTAGGGAGTTGAATAGCTAAATTAGTATAAAAATTTTATTAATACTTTATAATTAAATCTGATCAATGAACCTACAATCAAAATAAAACGCCCTTTGATATATATAAATACTCTTAAGAAAATATATTATAGGAAGAATAGATCTCTGTCTGTGGTTACATCAATTTGTATTAGGACATAAAGGATTTTATATTGAAATCCCACATCTCCGCCATTATGGTGAGAGGTTATATGTAATAATCTACTTCCAACAAGCATACATGATGATTAGGATAACCCTCACAGGAGGAACAGTTATGGATATGGTTCCATAGATAGATAAGTTTATACTTACCATTGATGGACTGTAACCGGTTTAACTCAGAAGTAATAGATATAAGACAAAGTATAATTAAAATTGTATTTAATTTTTTTATATAAAAGATCTCCTACTCAAGAGAAAAGAGAAAGGTAGTAAAACAAGTAGAGACTAAAAAGTAAGAAAAAGTTGTTTATATAGCTATTTTGAATTCAATTGTAGTTAAATGTGATTATACATTTTCATTCTAGACAAACTAATAATGACCAATAATGTCAGAACATAAATTATATATCATGAGTTAATAGACATAATATGACACAAATTTTGTTCTATGGCATAAATAATTACAAGAACTTAATATTATTACATCATATTGATTACAGTTGTTATCAAAGATATTCATTCAATTATTAGTGACGTAGTAACTGCATTCTATTGTCGTCACTACAAAGAGCTTATCTATTGTTACAATAAGCTTATTTTGCTGTTTATCATCGTCGTCACAAATTAGATTTATAGTTCTTATGAAAATTGATTGTCTATAAGAATAGACCAATTCCCACTTTATTTTGTATATTTTATATATCTTATTTTTAGTTTTGTTTTAAAGGAGGATTCATTATTTAAAAATAATACTACATAGTAATTCGTTCATAAGACTTTAGCCACACTTCATTTTAATTAGCTAATACCAACAACAGGAAGTACTGTTATTTTGTTAACGGTTTAAGACCTCTAACGAGGCTAGAGGGTATGTCACGTGACAAGTCTACCTGTACTGGCTTACATACAACCGTGCTTAAGGTAGGAGATATCTAGGAAGCTAACCCGTCCTCTGATAAATAAAATGAATTTAGCTATATATAAATTATTATTGGTTCTAACTTCTTTGATTTCATTGGCTCCATCTAAAGGAGGTATGCATAGCGGAATGGCTTTAATTAATACCAGCATAAACATCGGAGTAATTAACTAATAATGGAAATTTCTCCAGGTTCCAACAATTTGGGTCAAAATGAAATCCCTCGAGCCTGCCGATATATCTAAAATATTTAAGTAGTCTGCAAATAGAAAAATTTTTTCTTTCACAAAAATGCCTTCTTAGCTTAGTGGTAGAGCGTTGCACTTGTAATGCAAAGGTCGCTAGTTCAATTCTGGCAGGAGGCAGTGATTTATTGTTATTATTTTTTATGATACTTACTTTTTTTCAGGCTCCAAATTTTTTTGCGTTTTTTTTTTTTCTTTAATCATTTTTTTTTATTGTAACAATTATTATACACATTACAGGTTTTCATAATCAATTATTGTACAACATGGAAGACATAGATAATATAAAGAAGCTAATACAGTCATTAAAAACTGAAACTAAAGAATTTTCTTCTGAATTAGAAGGCACAATACTTGAAAAAACTCTTAATGAGTTGTTAGTTGATATATCTATAAATGGTGAAAATAAAGTTAGTGAAAGTCAGATACAACTAAGCAAAGCTAAGTTATTAAATTCATATGCATATGTTCTCACATCATTATATTTTATCTTTTTAAAAACTAGTGGATTGAATAAAGATAACACACACCCAATTATGCAAGAATTAAACAGGGTTAAATCTTACGTTAATAGAGTTAAAAGGGCAGAAGATTATTTGAATAAAGATGAAAAACAAGCTGAAGAGGATACAGAAGTGGCTAAAAGAATGATAAGGAACCAATTAGAACCAGCAGTTTCAAAAGTTCATTTCGAAGGAAAACACACTAAATTTGATGAAAAATCCAAAATAATTGGAGAGAAATTGAGAGAGAAGACCAATAAAAAGGTTAAAAAGAACAGAAATAAAGTAATTAAATAAAATTTATAGAATAGATAACTATAATAAATATATAAAAAATGATTAAAAGGTATAGAACTTCCCAAAATGGATAACATCCGTGCACCACACTTTCTTTATCGGTGGAAGTATTACGTATTTATTATCAACAGAATTATAAGTCATAAGGGAAATAGATTTATTCCCCAGTCGCCTTTAAATTTACTGTTCTATTTGTTTGTTTATTCTGTTATCCCATATCAGCGTATATAATTTTAAAATGTTTCAGTACTGTAGAGATTTGATCCATCGTCATCGAAAGAAAATTGTTGTTTCCACAGGTATAGTTGCTGTGTCCTATGTTATAGGATCATACGTGACTAAGAAAATTACTGAGTTTCAGGAAAAACTTAAGGAAGAAAATGCAACTAGAGAATTAATTAAAAAAAGATTTAGGCAAACTCAGAAAGATTGTTATATGACGTTCCTTTCATTTTTACCTGTTTTAGTTGAGCCAATTTATTCTGAACTTAACGTTGAAGAAATTACCAGAGAATTGAGATTAGAAAGAGCTAAAAGATCAAAATCAGGTTCTATTGATAATAAATCAGAATTATTGACCGTTCACAGTGATGATTTACTATCTTCTACCGGAGATTCCAAAAATCCAAATGATAATAATAACAGCAAAGGTAAATCAAAAACTCAACTTTGGAAAGAATTAAAAATTCAATCATTAACTAGATTTTTCACATTAATTTATAGCGAATCTTTACTAATAATTATGTTACATTTACAATTAAATATTATTTCAAGAAAATCTTATCTTAAAACGGCACTTAAATTAGCTTCCCAAAGCCAAGGTATTGAATTGATTGATTTTGAAGATGAAGATTATAATGTTTTAGATGACAAAGATTTATCGGAACAAGCATTCTTATCATTTAGTTGGTGGTTATTGAATAAAGGTTGGATCCAATTAAAACAAATTGTTCAAGAAAGTGTTGAGGACGTCTTCCAAGAATTAAATTTAAGACAAGAATTAAGTATTGAAGAATTTGCAAGGTTAATCAGTGAAGTTCAGAAAAATATTGATGAAAAATTATTAATTGAAAAATCAATTGGTGAATTATATGGTGAAGAAGAAGAAAATGATGAATTAAACGACGAAAAGCATCCAACTTTAATTGGTTTAATTCTACCACCTTCAAATTTAGAATTTTTCTTATTACAAGAAACAAATTCTATTGAATTTTTATCTAATTTCAATTCAAAAGTGGAAAATAATGAAAATTTAAAGAAAATATTGTCTGAATTGAAAAATTATTTAAAATCTGATCAAGTTAGTGTTATTACAAGCCTGTTATCTAGTATTGCAATTTCTAAAACTTTAGATAATACATCTCTAAGTTTAGCTAATAAACATAAAGCTACTAAAGATGAACAAGAATTTACCGATAAGTTTAAGCTTGCCTTAATTCTAGCTGTTTTAAGTACGCAAATGAATGAACTTACTAGTAGGAGGGTTGATAACCAAATTTTATATGAGATGAACAATATTGAAGCATTAGACGATTTAAGTGCAAGTGTATACTCAAATTTTGATGCTTGATATAATATTATATAAACTAACTATATACAGCGTATAATAATAATACTATTAAAAATATTAAAAACTCGAACAATAATTTGAATCCGACTTCCAACAACATGTACGCGAGATGGGGGATCTTACTTCCTAAAAGAGTATCATAATCGACCGATAAGAACGAAACACATCAAAATACTTTTCGTTCGAAGTTTCAGTTATTGTTCATATTTAGTGGATAGCCTCACATATAAGAAGAGTGACATCAAGCTCCAATCTCAAAAATTTTAGATAAAAATTGAGTTTTTATAAGAATTAGAATCAAATTTTTATCTGACATGGATCAGATTGTGGAAAATGAAACGATTTTTTCATTTCGTGTCTGTCGCTCACACTCTCGTACCTCTCGTTCCTATTCATATTTGTAAACGCTATTCTTTTCCCTTTTCTTTATAAACTTGTTATCATAGCATCTTTCTCTAATTCTATCTTAATTAAAAGACAGAAACTCACCATATGATGGATACTCTAGACAGTGCTGTGCTGATTGCCGTTTTTTTGGCCCTAATTGCATACTTTACAAAGGGTAAATTATGGGCAGTTGAAAATAAACAAGATGAATTTAATAATCACAGTTCTTCCAATGATATAGTGGCAACGCTGAAAAAATCAGGTAAAAAGGCAGTCGTTTTTTTTGGTTCCCAAACTGGTACTGCTGAAGATTATGCTCATAAATTTGCTAAAGAATTTCAATCAAGATTTTCAATCCCAACTATGGTTGCAGATTTAGCTGATTACTCTTTCGAAAATTTTCAATCGATATCTAATGAAATTTCAGACTTTAAACTAGCCACATTTTTTATGGCAACTTATGGTGAAGGTGAACCTACCGATAATGCTGTTGAATTTTTTGATTATTTAGAAAATGAGGCTGAAGATTTAACAGGACTTAAATTTTCTTGTTTTGGTTTAGGCAATTCAACCTATGAATTTTATAATGCAATAGGTAATAAAACAGTTGATCAGTTATTAGAAAAAAAAGCAGAACTTGTTGGTGAAGTTGGTCTAGGTGACGATGGTAAAGGTTCTATGGATGAAGACTATCTTTCATGGAAAGATAGTTTATTTGATGTTATTAAAGATACTCTGAGCTTAGAAGAGCAAGAGATGAGTTATGAACCATCCATTGAAGTTAAAGAAAGTTCAACTTTGACTATAAAATCATCAAATGTCTCATTAGGTGAACCGAATTCAAAATATGTTAATCCAAAAAGTGAAGAAGAATTAGAATCTTTAAAATATGGGCCTTTTGATCATACTCATCCATATTTGGCACCAGTTACCAAGTCCAAAGAATTATTTAACTCAGAAACAAGACATTGTATTCATGCTGAATTTGATTTATCAGGTTCAAATCTAAAGTATTCTACTGGTGACCATGTTGCAATTTGGCCTTCTAATTCCAATGAAAAAGTTTTTAAAATATTATCAGTTCTGGGATTAGAAGATAAAAAGGATCAAGTTATAGAAATCAAATCGTTAGATTCAACTTTACATTTACAAATTCCTTCCCCAACAACTTACGAATCAGTTTTAAGATATTACCTAGAAATTTCTGGTCCTGTTTCAAGACAATTTTTGAAATCTATAGTTCAGTTTGCACCAGATTCTGAAACTCAAGAAAAAATTAAAACTGTTTCTGATAGTAAAGAAAGTTTTCAAAAAGAAGTTACGGAAAAATACCTTAATATTTCTGATGCTTTAGATATTTTAAGTTCAGGAAAAAAGTGGTCTTCGGTTCCATTTGAATTTATTATTGAATCGATAGCTAAATTACAACCACGTTATTATTCAATTTCGTCATCGTCATCTTCAGAAAAGCAAACAGTGCATGTTACAGCTGTTGTTGAACAAGAAAATCCATCTGGTTCGGATCATTTAGTTACTGGTGTTGCAACGAATTTATTATTAAATATTAATGCGAAACAAAATAAAGTAAAAGATTTGGAATTATCTCAAACTTATGATCTAGAAGGCCCAAGAAATAAATTTTTGCCTTATAAATTACCCATTCATATTAGAAGATCAACATTTAAATTACCATCTAACCCTGCCACACCTATCGTTATGATTGGTCCAGGTACAGGTGTGGCACCATTTAGAGGTTTTATTAGAGAGAAAGTTAAGCAAATTGAAAATGGTAATAAAAATATTGGTGAATTAATGTTATTCTTTGGTTGTAGATCATCCAACGAAGATTTCTTATATAGGGATGAATGGACAGACTATTCTAAGAAATTAGATGAGAAATTTTCGTTAATTACTGCATTTTCTAGAGAAAATGGAGAGAAAATCTATGTTCAGCATAAATTAGCTGAATATTCTTCTAAGATTATAGAATTAATGGATAAAGGTGCATTTTTTTACGTTTGTGGTGATGCTTCTAGAATGTCAAGAGATGTGCAGAACACTTTAATTACGATTTACAAAAAAGAAAAGAAGTTAACTCAAGAAATTGCCTCCGATATGGTCAAACAATTGAAGGTTATGAATAGATACCAAGAAGATGTTTGGTGATTTCACATGATTCATATAGAGTTGAATTTCTAATTTAATTTAATCTAATTTATCACACTAATTGATTGAACTTATATCTAAAAGTATTTGTAGTGCTAACTAACTTTAAACTGATACGATTGTTACAATATCGAAATTAGTCTGATTCCGAGTAAGTCGATAAGCAATAAAATTTAATAATATAAATAATACATCAATATTATTTGTGTAATGAAGTTAATGTTTTTAGATAAAACACAAAAGAAGAAAAACTGCTCCATGATAAAGGCAGAGAGCGATAAAAATAATATTTTTTTTCTTTTCTTTTCATGAAAATTTTTTTTAAATATTTTTTTTTATCTCTGTTTCTATAATACATAATCCAGTTAAAATATGCCACCAATAGATTCAAAGAGGCTTAAATCTATTAAGAATAAGCATAAGAGGCAACAGCTATTTGCCCAACTAAAACATGAACAAAATAAAGCACGTCATACTGACCGTAAAGCCAGAGCTCGTGAGGAAAGAGACAATCCAGAATTAAAAGAGAAAAGACTTGAAGAGAATGTTCCAGCAACTATAGATTCTAAACGTGTATTTGATGAAACCGTCAATGTTCAACTTGAAGGTGAAGATAATTTTGATTCATATTTTAAAGAAGGTAAAGAACCGAAAGTTTTAATAACGACCAGTGCTAATGCAAAAAAGGCCGGCTATGAATTTGCTGCAATGCTAATGGAAATTGTTCCAAATTCAACATTTGTTAAAAGAATGAAAAAATATTCAATGAAAGATATGGCTGAATATTGTTCAAATCGTGATTTTACAGATTTAGTTGTCATTAATGAAGATAAAAAAGTTGTTAATGGTATAACGTTTATACATTTACCTGAAGGTCCTACATTTTATTTTAGTATTAGCTCCCTCGTTGGAAGAAAAAGAATTAGAGGACATGGTAATCCAACAGGACACATTCCTGAGTTAGTTCTAAATAATTTTACAACTAGATTAGGTCAATCCGTCGCCAGATTATTTCAATCATTATTTCCTCATAGACCTGAATTTCAAGGTAGACAAGTAGTGACTTTACATAATCAAAGAGATTTTATTTTTTTCAGAATGCATCGTTATATTTTTAAAAATGAAGAAAAGGTTGGTCTACAAGAATTAGGTCCAGAATTTACTTTAAAACTTAGAAGAATTCAAAAAGGTATTAGAGAAGAAGTTGATTGGGAATATAGACCAGATATGGAAAGAGACAAGAGAAAGTTTTACTTATAATTCTTATTTAATTATTTTATATAGAAATATATTTTATTAATATCTAAAAATGCATCGTTATTTACGTTTATTTTCAATTTTTTCAAATAAATCCCTTGCAATTTTGATATCTTCTAAAATTAAACATTCATCATCAATTTGGTATGAATCGTTTTTGCTCCCTAGATTATTATCCATAATAATCATTATATAAATATTTGAAGTTAAAACGTCCAAATAAATAGATGAATTTTTACCGTGTAAAATTAAATTTTTAAAATTTGATCTAATTTTATTAACACTTTGTTTATATGTTTTAATGATATTCGAAATCTTTTCAAATCTCTTAGGATCTAAATCATCCACTGGATTTTCTGATATTATGTTGGTTTTACTTTTAAATATATTCATTGAAGAAATTACCAAAAAGGTTGTTTTTTCAAATAAAATAATTTCTCTTGCGTTTATAATTTCATTTAATTTTGTTAAATGTTGTTCATATAGAACAATATTTGGAATTAGTGAACAAACGATTGATGACCAGGCTTTATATAAACTTTCGTCCCAAATTGAAGTCGCAAAACCTGTAATGTTAAATCCATATTCATTATAAGCAATAGATTTTAATTGATTATACATCAAATCAAATAATTCTTGTCTTTTATTTATTTGAACTAAGTCCATTTTATGAATTAAAATAAATATCTTAACATCTGGTGAAAATTTCCTTAAATTTTCTAAAACTCTTTTGAATGTATTTAAATCTTTTGTAACTTCTTTACTTTCAACATCAAAAACATGGATCAAAACTTCACATTTTTTAAAAATATTATTGCCACCATTATTATTGTCATTTGTATTGTTCAAAAAATTTTCCATAAAAATATCTTGACCACCACAATCCCATAAATTTAAAGTCATATTGTTTAAAAATCTTAAGTTTGAATGTTCAACATCAATCGTTGCACCTAATCTTCTTGTATCAAATGCTGAATAATTTGAAAAAATAATGGATCTCATGGATGATTTACCAGATCCTGAACGACCCATCAATAATAATTTTTTCCCCGATGACATCGATGTGTAATGCTTTATATAAATAACAATATTAACTATAAATAACGAAATCAATATAACGGGTAAGATAAATAAAATTAAAATGTATTTTCTACACATAATAAAAATGGAAGCGAGTGTTATTTTTCCTCCCATGTGGCTGGACATCGTCAGTAGCTAATTAATTATATTTCCTCTGACAGCTTTTTATACTTATTTCTCATCTTGATTGTGATTTTTATCCTATACCACTCTCGAATGTTGAAACAGAGAAGAGAAATTGTACCATTTGAATCCTTTTACTTATGGAGAAGAAAACTTAATATTTACACGAATTTCAGAGTAGCAGCTGAGTATTCTAAGGAATTATCTCTTGAAACAATATATTACGCCTTGGCGGGTATGATCAGAAAATTCCCACAGTTATCATTAAGTGTTTATCCTACTGATAATACTGAAAATAATTATGAACTGAAATTTATACAGAAATACAAACTAGGCGATGTTATAGAAGTTATTGATAATATCAAACTCTCAGTTGGTGAGCTTTTTGATAGCATTGAGAATATTAGCTTTGAATATTCACAAGGCCCACTGTGGAAAGTAATTTTATTAAATAAGTCAACTTTAATATTTTATTGTGAACATTTGTTATTTGATGGTACATCAGGTATGAATTTCCACAAAGAATTTTATAATGCTTTAAATAACCTAGATAAAACAACAAATTTTGTTGGTATGGATTCTATTATATTTGATTTTTCAAATGTTTCCTCTACAATTGACATTGGGCCTTTACCAACTGATGTTGTTGATTACTCCGCCTCTCTTTCTACTACAATTTACACCGTCACAACTGAATTATTTCCTAAATTTATTTCAAACTGGGTTCGTGCCAATTTCAGTGGTAATAAATACACACCTTTATTGACTAAAAAAGTTTTATTACCATCAACAGAAAGTTGGAAAGACAAAAATAAAGTTGAAATATTCAGTTTACCAAAGGATAGCGTTAATAAGTTAATCTCTATTTGTCGTTCACATGGTGTTAAACTTACCTCATTGCTTTTCGTAATTTGCCTTACAGCTATTAAACCAATTACAGGAGATAATGACACTCGAACGACAATCCCTAATGACGGCAGAACTTTAATGAATTTAGAGAAATTAAAGGACTCCCACTCCAACTTCCACCCACAATTTGGATTGTTTCTTGGATTTCTAGATTTAGATTTGCCAGCAATAAATAAAATTCAAATAGATGATAGTTTTGACTGGGAATTGGTCAAGTATGTCCATGAAAAAATTCACGAAAATATTCCCCATTCTCTGGAAACTTTTGGATTGCTTAAGTATGTAAATGCAAAGAAATATTTGATGGGACAGAAGAAAAATATTGAAAAGGGCCATTTTTCTACTTTAATACTTTCCAACTTGTGTAATATTGGGTGTACTGAAGGTGAAACTACCATTAGGAATGCATGGTTCGATCAAAATTTTAATGGCACTGCTTGCTTTCTTGTCGATGTCATTGGATCTGAAAGGGGAATTAACATTTGTTTAAGAGCCCATAATGAAGAATGGATGAATATTTTGTTTGAAGGAATACAAAAAATCACCACAGAATTATTGAATAAATAAATATTGCATTTTTATTGATTATTATGGTTTATATTGTACACATCTTATAAAATAAGGTTCCTTAAAGATTTGAATTTAGACTATTAAGTTGTACGATTTTACGGGGATAAAAATATTGAACTCAGCCATGAAATAAATAATGAAAAAAAGTGCACAATTGATTTTTACGAATCTATCCCTTGGTGACTTTCTTTATAAAATCCGATTGCCACCATCAAAATGCCATTAAAGCAATCAAGATTACTGGCTCCCTTCGAAGAATATTTTTTGTGGAGAAATGATTTTGAACTCTATACTAATTTCTGCGTTACAGCTGAGTTTACCGAAAAGTTGACTCCAGAATTAATTTTCCATGCATTGTCATTAATGGTTAGTAAATTCTTGCAACTTTCAGTTGATGCTTTCCCAATTGAATCAAATCAGAAGAAATATCAGCTTAAATTTATCAGTCAATATAAATTGAGTGACGTTTTAGAAATTATAAACGATGAAAATAAAAAACTATCAGATATTTTAGATGAAGTTGATACTATTTATTTTAAATATTCACTGGATAAACCACTATGGAAAATTATATTAGTTAATAATACACAAATTGCATTTTATTGTGAACATCTTTTATTCGACGGTAATTCCGGTTTCAATTTTCAACGAGAATTTCAAAAAGCATTGAATGATCCAAAGAAAACACCCACTTATAAAGGTTTGGACTCTGTTTTATTTGACTTTAGAGAAAATTCTTCGTCCCTTGAAATGAATCCAAAACCCACTGATATTACAAATTATTCATCAACATTATCAGCCTTCATTTATGCTGTTTTTACTGAACTTTTTCCTGATTTTGTTGCCAAACTGGTCCAATACTACTTTAGCGGTAATAAATATGAAGCATTATTATCAAATGAAGTTTTAAAACCAGAATTAACTAGTGATGATGACACAAATTTAAACCGTTTATCAATGATCTGTATTACAAAGGAAGATTCCACCAAATTAATTAATTTATGTCGTGAACATGACGTCAAGTTAACTTCCTTGCTAACTTATTTTTCTCTTGATGCTATTTTACCCATAACAGGTGAGTATGATACACATACATGTATACCGTCCAATGCGAGGTCTTTAATTGATATGAAGAAAGCAAAACGGATTTGTCCCAGCTTTCAACCCGAATTTGGTTTACATATTGGTAACTTTGATTTAGTTATGCCTTCATTATATAAAATACAAAAAAATGATGGGAGAATCAATTGGTATATAGTCAAACACATTCATGACGAAATCCATAAAAGTGTTCCCTGTGGTTTGTATACATTTGGATTTTTAAAATTCGTTGACAATAAAAAATTTATTGAAGACCAAAAAAGTGATCCAACCAAAGTTCATTCTTCTACATTATGTGTTTCTAATTTAGGTTATCTTGGACCCGGTGAAGGTAAGATTGGTATTAAGAACTCCTGGTTTGATCAAAATATAGCTAGTGATCTGTTTGTTGTGGATATTATTGGTTCTGAAAGTGGCCTCACTATTTGTTTGAGATCTTGTAATTCAGATTGGTTACGTTTATTTAGGAAAGGACTTGACGACTGGATTTCAAGATCAGTTTGAATAACAAGTTAACACTGGACTAAGATTCTTTAATATGTTAAGAATTTTAGTTTTTTTGAAAAAAATGCCGCTCTCCATTATTTAAGCCTCGTTTTGAGACAACTTGTTTTGATTTGAAGCTATTCATTTTATATATATATATAGATTTTTCTTATTTTATTTTGGGTATAGTGTATAGAATAGAAATAAATAGAAATGACAAATAATCATTCTAGAAAATTAGTTCCTTTTGAAACTTTTTATCTCTGGAGAAATAAACTTGAGACATATTCTAACTTTAGAGTAGCGGTTGAATATTCAAAAAATTTATCAATTGATTCCATTTTTTATACTTTAATACAATTGATTGGGAAATTCAACCAATTGTCTATTAATGTTCTTAATCCTATTGAAAATAAGGGCAAAGATTATGAGTTAGGCTTTATTACTGAATATAAATTAAGTGATGTATTGGATATAGTGGAGGACGAATCTAAAACTATAGAAGAAATGTTTAATGAGCTTGATGACAAACATTTTAATTATGGTAAAGACAAGCCTTTATGGTCTTTAGTATTATTTAATAAAAGTACCTTAATTTTTTTTTGTGATCACTTGCTTTATGATGGTACTTCCGGCATAAATTTTCATAGAGAGTTTTTAAAAGCTTTAAACAATCCAGTTGAATCATTAAAATACCAAGGAATGAATTCTCAACTCTTCAGGTTTAGTGAATTTGAATCAGATTTTCAAATTACGCCTGAGCCAACAGATATTGCAGACTATTCAGTTCCTTTTAAAACTACTGCCTATGTTGTGTTAACAGAACTTATGCCAGATAGCGTGTCTAAACTTGTTAGATATTATTTTAGTGAGAATAAATTTTCTAACATTTTATCATATAAACAATTAGAAACCCCAGAAAAATCAATTAATAATGTAACTGAAACTATTCACCTTTCCTCTATACAAGTTTCCAAAATACTTACTATTTGTCGTTACCACAATGTTAAACTTACATCATTGCTAACCATGATTTCCCAATTAGCTATTCAACCTATAGTGGGACCAGAAAATGATGTGTGCATTGATATTCCAACGAACACAAGATCAATGTTGAACATAAACAATGCTAAAAAATTATGCAGCTCATTTCAATCTGAATTTGGCCCATATTTTGGATTAATTCAAATGAAATTTCCATCTTTAATAAAGTTGGAGTTAGAGAGTAAAAAAATTAACTGGGACATTGTTCAATTTATTAACAGATATATCCAAGAGGATGTTAAAAAATCGTTATACATCCTTGGATTATTAAATTTTATTAATCCCGAAGAATTTCTGACTAAGCGTAAAAATAACATCGAGAAAGTTAATCTTTCAACCTTAAGTATCTCAAACTTAGGTAATTTAAAAAATTTCGGAAATAGTAATATTGGGGTTGTGAATGCTTGGTTTGATCAGCCAACTGTGAACTCGTTGTTTAGCTTGAATATAATTACATCGCCTAAGGGTATAAATCTGGGTTTAAGATCATTAAACGCTGAGTGGTTGAAGGTTTTTAAGGAGGGAATGGATACATGGCTTAGTAATGTTTTGAACGATTAATGTCATAGCGCAACTATAATTTATAGGTAATAGTAATAGTAATTGATGATAAACTTCTAAAACTGAAAGGATTGGAAATCTTGCATCGCCTGAAAGATCTGGCAAAATTTAAATAAAACTTTCCACTTCATTTTGATTTTTTCCTAGACAATTTAAACTACAAAAATATATAACAGAGCCATGTGTGGTATATTATTTCATTACTCTCAAGAAAAAAAGTTTAATATTGCAAAACCTGGAGCTCTTTTTAATTCATTAGTGCCTCTAATTAGGGCCAGAGGTGGTGATTTTGAACAAACTAAGATTATTCATGATGGTCACATAGAACTATACTCTTCCGTTCTTTCATTACGCCAACCATTGCTAGAACAACCGATGGAATCTTCAAGATTTGTTGTACAATTCAATGGTGAATTATACAACTCTGAAATTCCAGAATCAATGAATGATGTTAGTTATTTACATGATAAATTAACCAGAGATTTTGATAATGATATTTTTAAGACAATTGGACATTTACTTGGCGAGTTTGCATACTCTATTATTGACAAGAAGTTGAACAAAGTTTATTTTGGAAAAGATATTATGGGTAAGAAGTCATTATGCTATTCAAATAATATATATAGCAAGGAACTTTATGTCAGTAGTTGTCCCCCAACTGATCATGCATTGAGGAAAACTTTTACAGATTGTGAAAATGCTAAAATATATATCTATGATTTGAATACAAGTAAGCTAGATAAAGTTTCATTTGATTCTAATGTGGATTTACCAAATTTGTACCAAGTTTCGCCTGTGGATAAACTTTTAGAGAACGAAGATGACCTTATAACAAAGCTTCATTCAAAATTAAAACTTGCAGTTAACGAGCGTATTTCTACTATATTTCCATTACCACAAGATATAACGCCTTCAAAATTTTCAATTTTATTTAGTGGTGGTATTGATTGTACTTTAATTGCGGCTTTATGTGGGGAATTATTATCTGATAATGTTACAATTGATTTACTTAATGTTTCATTTTGTAATCCGAGATCTAAAATGGATCCCAATGATACACCTGATCGTAAATTAGCAGTTAAAAGTTGCGATGAATTGAATAAAAAGTATAATAGTAAAGGTGTAATTTTTAAATTGGTTGAAATTGATGTTTCATATGAAGAATATTTAAATGAAAAACAAAAAGTCATAGACTTAATTTATCCAAATGATACTGAAATGGATTTATCCATTGCGATTGCTTTTTATTTTGCAACCGGTGGTAAGGGAAAATATTATACTAGCAATTGTAAAGTATTATTAAGTGGGTTGGGTGCTGATGAATTATTTGGTGGGTATACTAGGCATGAAAGAATTTTTACTGGTATTAGCAATCAAACTAAAAGAATGTTAAAGGGTAAACCAGAAGTTGATAATAAGAAGTATGATATCAATCAATTAAAAAAAGAGCTGAAAGATGAATTACAGTGTGATTTGAGCAGATTGTGGGAACGTAATCTCTCCAGAGATGATAAGGTCATTTCGTGTTGGAGTAAAGAGGCAAGATATCCATTTTTAGATCATCATTTTATTCAATGGGTGAGTGAAAAGGTTCCATTGGATTACAAGTTAAAATATGTTGAAGATACTGGTGAAATTATTAGAAAATATGCATTAAGGTTATTAGCTGAAAGGATGGAATTAGCTTGGATAATTGATGAACCTAAAAGGGCAATTCAATTTGGGGCAAGAAGTGCCAAAATGGAAGTTGGGTCAGGTAAAGCGAAAGGTACGGATAAGTTGTATTGAAAATGCTAAATATATAAATAGATAAATAGATAATGAATATTTTAATTATCAGTGATTAATATAAACTCTAATATAGAATTATAATCACCCAAACGGAAAGTATCTTTATTTTTCAATTCAATAAATCTGTTGGTGGGAAGTTCAGTTTTTTCTTTATTTAGGAAAATACCATTCGTAGATCCTAAATCTAAAAGATATAGCTTAACTTCATTATTTGAAAACTTACGAAATTGTAAAACTGCATGCTGTTTTGATATTAGGTCACCATCTTCTTCAGGAGAAATAATAATATCAGCGGATAATTTATCTCGTCCTATGATGAAAAAAGATTTGTAATTTATAAGTGGTATTTCTATTTGCTTTTTAGTTTCTTCGTTGTACTTAAATAAATGGACTTTGCTATTTGAATCCGGAATAAAAGCATCTTCAGGTGGTGAATATTTAGATTTATTTTCTAGTATTATTTTATTACCCTCGGAATCTATTTGGTTTGTGTTAACATATTTTGTTAATATGCCAGAGGGTTTCAAAGAAACTTTTAGTCTTTTCACAGGCATATTACCTTTACTGTTCCTATCTCTATCACTATAATCATTTGTTCTACTGTCTCTGTCAATTTTATAGCCCTCTCGTTCATAAGGATGTCGATTTCCACCTGCCTCTCTGTACTTATCTCGATAACCTTCCCTATTATAATTCACATCCCTATAATTGTAATCATCATTATTCATTCTTCTGTATTCAGACATTATATTACACCAAGACCCTGAATCACAGATGAAGATGCGATTCTTGGTGCTTAATATGGAAAATATAAGATAGCTTAAAGTCGCGTCGATTTTTGAAATATTTTATTCCAATTTACAGTAAAGAGGGGAAAATGTTAAATCGCTCCAATTTAAATGGACAACGGTATATAAGATATAAATTTATTTTTATAATAATAATATTGAAGATCAAATTTTACACATACAAAGATGTCTGCATATCCAGTCTATTTTAAAGAACCGATCAGAGTATGTATTGTATACAACTATTCATCCATATATGAGGTTAAACCAGCCTGAAATGAACATCAAAATCAAGAATAATTTACTAACAAATATTTTACGATTAATTCCGTTCATCAGTGGTTACGTTATCAAGCACACAATAAACCACATCTATTCTTTTCAGGTGCAATTGCTGCATTAGGACCACTTTTATTATTTGCTGGCACTCCATTCAGAAGAACGTTCTTATATGAAGATGCTGCTCCATTACCATTAAATGGTTACCCTGTGCCTAAAAGAGCTAGACAACAAGTTGCAGGTTATGAAGATTAAATCAAACAAAAGAAGAAAGGAGGCTTTAGAGCTTATGCATTTGTTAAAGTGCTAAGGATTGTTTGAATGATTATTTTAAAAAATAACAATTTTACATGTTTTTATAAAATTATTTCATACGAAGTTTAGTATTTGAATTTACCAATATTTTATAGTTTTTATTTTACTGAATACTATTATTATTTATTATTCTAGAATTTACCATATTAAAATTACGATAAAAAAATGTCTTTATTATGATAAAACTAACTATTTACAAAAAATGAAAAGATTATAAACAGAAATTTATAGGTATATATATGGTTATAACTTAATAATTTACCATCTGTAGAAACCCGGAACTGGACCTCTAATCTTTTCACCTGTTAATTTACAAGTAACTTTTTTGTTACTTTCTCTTTGAGCTTTTTCATAAGCCAATCTCTTTTGAGTCTGTTCAGTTTTTAATAAGAATCTAACACTAACCCATCTAAATGTGTAAACACCAGTTCTACCTCTACCTTTACAATCGACTCTTTTAACCCATTTACCATCTGTGTGAACCCAGGATTCGGCAATATATAATTTATTTTCATCATAATTCATCGTTTTAGCATCTTCTAAACCTCTTTCTAACATTTCAACTAAATCTCTTGAAACTTTTTTATGTAAGAAATGTAATTGAGTGATCGCCTTTTTTAATGGTAAATTTTTGAATGCTCTTAAAACGATATTTGTCTTCTTAACAGATGATTTAATTCTCCAGGATCTTAAATAAATGGATGGTTCTAAAGCTTCGATTTCATTTTGAGATAATTTTAAAGTATAAGAATCACCATCTGGTAATTTAATTAAATCATTATTTTTGAAAAATCCATTTTTTTTAATATTCTCAAGATATAGTCTTCTCTTTAATGGTGATAAAAGAGAATTAACTGTTTTATATGGTTTTTGTTTTAAATAATCTTGAAGTTTTTCATCTTTTAATGGATCAATATATTGAATAGAACCAACTTCAGTATGGCTATCATCCTTTGCTTCAACTGCAGAAGTGGTTTTGATATCTGGAGTTAAATCTGCAAATAAAGATGATTCTGAGTTGTTTTTAGTGGTCGTTGGTTCAGTTGTGGTGGCAGTTGCAAGGGATCTAATAAACAAAGGAGAGGATATCTGTTGTCTTAATGTAAGAGGAGATATTCTCTTAAATAAAAGATTTGATAAAGACATTTTTAATATTCTATTTTGTCTATTCTATATGTCTCTTTAATATTACGTCCAATCACTTAGAACATTCAACTGGAAACTGAAAAATTTGAAGAGAGAGAAATTAAAAAAAGTCGTGTAAGCAATGCTAATGACACTGTCTTATTACTGGCAGATTATTATTTTGAAATCATATATATACCTCTCCAGCCACAGCAACATATGCATCAGCCACCATACGGTTTAAAGGGAGGGAAATTATATAAGTATGCCACTACTTAACAATTTAAATATAATATTGATATAACCACACTACTAAGATAAACTGCTTTGTCACATATTTAACATCTGATTACTTATTATTTAAATTCTTTTGTAAGTTATTTCCATACGTTACACTTATAAATATTATAATATTTTCCGAAATATTTATATTTCTTTATTTGTCTCCTATCTTATCTTATCTTATCTTTGATTAGAATTAAATTATAATTATAATTATTAAAAAAAAATGGGTATTATTTATAAAGAACAATATAATATTCCAAATTCATCAAGATCAAATTCATCATCTTTTTCGTCAAATCAAACTACGAGATCCTCAATTACTTCAATTTATACTACTCGTTCATCGTTTTCAACTGTTTCACCTAATTCTTCATTTTCCTATCATCAAAATGATACAAGAAAACCATTATTCTCAAATTTTCACAACATACAAACTTCAAATAATGTAATCTATGATGATGACGAAGACGAAGAAGAAGAGCAAGAGGATATTGAAGATGAAAATGGTGATGACGATGATAATGATAGTTTGACGGAAACTCAAGTTAAAATTTTAAGATGCCAAGATTGTCATACTCATATATGTCTAAGTAGTTTAATAATTTCTGATAATTTTTATGGTAATCACGGTGCAGCTTATTTTGTTGATAATGTTTTAAATATTAAATTACATTCAGACCAAGAATTTAAAAGAATGAGAACTGGTAGATATGGTGTTAAATCTTTATATTGTGTTCAATGTGATAAAGATTTAGGTTGGAAATATGTCTATAGTGAGGAAGAAAGTGAAAAATATAAAGAAGGCAAGTATGTTATTGAAAAAAATCTTCTTGAACAAGTTGATATTTAATTAAATTATTATTTGTGAATATTGTTTTATTATTATTACTATTCTTACTATATTTGGTTATTTGGTTATTTGGTTAATTGGTTATTTGGCTATTTGGTTATTTGGCTATTTGGTTATTTGGTTATTTGGTTATTTTGTTTCTAATTATTTTTTGGCTTTATTATTTGATTATTGTCATTGGTTTTTTTATTACTTATGGGTTTTTATTTTTGATTTTATATATCCTTATAAAATCCTCGTTCTTTGTCTTTCATTATACCACTTAAAAAATTTTACATATTAATATATGATTTACGTTGCTGAAAAAAATAATTTATAAATGGTTTTTTTTAAAAAATATCTATATAAAGTAATAAGTCTATAAAATGTCTAAGTCAATGTATCAGAAAAGTAAAAGTAAAAGTCAAAAAAAAAAGATAGAAATAAAATCGGGCAAAATAATTGAATAAATAAAACAATGGCAAACCAAAATAGAGAATTGAAACTTTTCAAAAAAAAATATAATAATACAAAAAACAAAAACCTAAAACCTAAACCGAATCAATACTAGAACTTAACTCATCAGTGTCAATATCGTCATCCGAGCCAAATTCAAAAATGTCAGATTCTTTTTTCTTTTCACGAACGTTTTTCTTTTTATCTTTTAATTTAATATCATTTTTGTCATCTTTTTTTTGAACCGTATTTAAAAATAATAAAGTATCAACAACCCCAGAATCATCTCCAGAATAATCTCCAGAATAATCTGCAGGATAATCTCCATAATAGTCTCCAAAATAATCTTCATCTGAATTCAAATTTTTACGTGGCTTTGGAATTGGTGGTGGACTGATTGGGCTATTCATTTTATCTCTTTCTAATTCATTTTTAAAAGAACTAACGTTCGAAGATAAACTTTCATATCTTTTGGCAACACTACTTGATCTAAATCTATTTTTATTCCCCCAAAAAGATTCATTATTACCACCTTCATTTGGTGTTTCATACAAAATATCCATCGTTCTATCTGGAGGTGGTGTTGCCCTTAATATATTATGGGTCATTTTATTTATTGCATTTGGACTTGATTTCCTTGATGGTGGTGGTATAGGTACTGGAGTTTGCTGTAATGCAATTGGTGATCCCATTGATTCAATTGTAGATTTCATATCGAATAAACTTGTATCAATTGGGCTCAGATAATTATCAGAATCATAGTTCTGCGTGGGTGTTATTGGGAATTCTGGTTCGTTTGGCGATGATAATGGTGAATCAAAGGAAATTGGCTTTAATGTACGTTTTGGTATAGGCGGAGGTTTAATAAATAACGGTGAAGGTGATGGCAAAGTCGTTGAAAGCTTTTTTGAAGAATCTAAAGATCTCGATTTTTCACGATTTTTAGAAATTTCTAATTCTGGCAAATGTTCTTCAAAATCACCATTATTTCCCAATTCTGGATCATCATAATTATCATAGTTATCAGAATTATCAAAATTATCATCATTACCATTATTGCTAAAATTAGATTTTTTTTCATTTCTTTTATTTGTACGTTTCTTCCTTAAAATGAAGAAGATAAAAACTGAAAAAAATAACACACCTAAAATAACACCAACAACAATACCAGCAATTGAACCTTTGCTTAATCCATTGCTTGATATCAAACTAGCAAAATCATGTGTCGATTTGAATGCCGCCATATCAGTTGTGATTGCAGGTGGCATAATTGAATATGTCCCACTTTCATTAGTAACAATAAAACTAGTTGTTGCCAAAACAGATGTTGTGATAGTAGTTTCGGTGTCTGTAACCACATAAACTTGTGTATAAGTTAAATCCTCATAGTATTGAATAACGGTAGTTGTCAACCGACCAACACTGTCACTCGAAATGGATGTAGTCGAAGATGTAGGCGATGTTAATGAAGATGAAGATGAAGAGGGTTTACTAGTTTCAAATTTATGTGTACTTGTTTTCGTTGGTATATATGAACTTGTTTTATATGATTTCGTTGTTGAGCTTACTGGTGGATCTGAGTAAACTGAAACTGATTCTGTCGTTTTAAAAGAAGAGAAAAGACTTAAATTTGAATTTGCATTATACTTTGAGTTTGAATAATATCTTGAATTCCATATAGATTGTGTAGGATATGTTGATGAATCAGTCACTTGATATGATATGCTGGAATTTGATACCAAACTACAACTTGAACTGTTTGACGCTGCATAATAATTAGAAGGTAAAGCATCTGTTGTTATTGTGTCTATTTGAATGGATGGAGTGAATGTTGCCGGCTTTTGCGAAAAAACTGTTGTAACTCCATATGCATCGTTTAAGGATGATGATGATGATGATGTGGAATGTTCATTACCATAATCTATCTTTAAAGATTCTTCAATAGTAGAGGAAGTGATGGAAGCATAAGTTGTGCCCGAGTAAACTGAAGCACTAATAGATGTCCCTGGTGCTGATGTTTGTGAACTCGAGTGTAAATCAGGCACCGAATATGAAGATTCACTGGTACCATCTACTTTCTCATTATTCTTGGAATATATTCTCCTAAAAAGCTTCGGAAAAACCATTTTGGGTTCTTGTGAATATGATGAAATACTGGAATTTGAATACGTGAAATGGAATTATTGTTGTTATTATTAATAGAAGCTAAGCGAATGAATTAAAAACTAAGATACAAAGAACAGAAATAGTGATCTATCTGAATTTGTATATATATAACTATATATATAGCAATGAAAACGGTTACCAGTGGGACTATGGTATTGGTAGAAAATTATCTGTCTTTAGCAAGTGAAAAGGTAAAGTAACAGACAACAACAATCGAGTCTATGCAACGAAAAAATAAATCCTAAAAGGGTACACCGAAAGATCCGGTGCACGGAAGTCAATCTGAATTATTTCTTTACTTAATTGGCTACATTGGCCAAATTTACCACCCACAATGGTGTATATGTCTCTCTAATAAAAGACAACAATTCATCTTCATCCCCGCATTGGAGAAGCATATCATCAGATTCTATTACTGAATCCAATTTTAGTAGTTCTGTGAAATTTGGTTTGTCATATTGGACTTCAACGTTGAATATTTCGCTGTCTCTGCTGTCTAGGAATGGAATTACATCTTGAAAACCGTATGAAGAACCACATTCCAGTAGTTCAACGAACTTATTCAAATAATCATTAAGGTCTGTGCGAGATAATATTTTGATACATAAGCTTTCATCCTTTAGTCGAATCAACATATTGGCTTCTTTAGCAATGTTGATAAGATCTTTCATTGGTGGTTGTTGTGTATGACCGAATTTAACTGCCAGATGTTTATATCCTATTATCGAGAGGGCAAAACATCCCCTTGTAATGGTTAAAAAGTTAGATTTTTCCGATTCTGTGGTCAATTCTTTCCTGTAAATCGATAAAAGATAATTCAATGTATGAACTGCAATTTCATACAACGATGACCCTAATGAATTTTTGAAGCCATAGGATTTTTCTATCAAATTTTCGCCAACATAAGTTGCTAATATACTAAATCTTATATTAGATAATGATTCGGTCTCATTAAATATGTAAAGCTCTTTTAAAATGCAGATAATTTTGTACATTGGCCATGCCCTTATTGGAATAAGTGGATAGCTTTCTCTGAACAACTTAATTAGTTGCTGTATTTGTTTATCATCAAAACAACTAGCTGAATCACTTTGAATTGCAAAATCAGATAACGCTTCAATTCTTGTACATTTATTTATTTTTTTGAAATGATCAAAAATTCTTCCGAATTGTTTATAAATCAAATTTACTGGAATAATTTTGTCACAATTTTCACAGATCATTTCTTTTCTCAAGTGTTTGGGGGCATTACCTCCCATTTCAAAATTATCAAGTACAAATCCGCTAATATTCCATCCACAGAAAATGCAATCAATAGGAATCCATTTATCCGATTTTTGATCCAATTCAGAACATCTTTCACATTCACAATTAAAAAAAAAAGATCTCATTAAACTTTTTTGTCTTAGTTCTTTCGGCATGTTAATTGCACAATAATTAACAAATAATTCTTCTGCTGGTTTGATGTTTTTCAAAGCTTTTAATGTCAATTGATTTTCATTTTTCCAAATTAAAATGCAGTTTGGATTACAACTATGGTTAATCATTGCAAATATTGGATCAAACATAAAGCCAACATCATCACCAAATGTGTTTTGCATTGTTGTTGCATTGATATAAATTAAAAAAAAAGCCCTGTAAATACCATTAATTTCAACATCCACTTCTAAATCCTTAATTTTTAAACCACGTTTTTTTTCTTTGAAATAATTTTCCAAAATCTTACTGTACTTATGTTTAGTTATATTAAATAATGATTGATGCTCTTTATTAACAGATTCATTATCTTCATTCCATTTTTCAAACAATTTTAGATGATCACTCATATTTGACAAAATACTCAAATAAATTTCGTCACATCTACTCATTTTTAGAAGTAGTTTAAAAACAGTTAATATTAATAGAAAGATTTTTTCAATTGCTTCACTATTTGCAAATATGGGTTTATCTTTTTTTTCACCAACTAAAACAACTTCTTTATGAAGAAATTTTAAAAAATCGCATTCTAAATCATGAGAACCCATTATACACTTGACCCTACATTCATCACTACACCATGCTCTAACACCACAATTTTCACAAATAAATTTTTTATCAGTATCATCCAATTTAATTGCACATTCTGAACAATTTTCACAACTAAAATTAAAGACCCTGATCAATGGATTGAACTTTAAAATGATATCCCCGGAACTTAGAGCGTATTCATTAACAACGCTTTGTATTTTTGTACATACTTTTAATCCACGACTATTATCATCTTTATTCTCGGCATTTTTTAATCTAACTTCAAGTAAATCGTTAACTTTACAATCATCAAGTAACTGATTAATATTCCTCTCAAAAACAGGAGTTGGAGTTTTAACGCTGCATAGTATGTTTGTGGTTTCGATAAAACTCAGATATTGCCTTTCGTTCATTTTTCTATTGATATCACTAATATTGACTAGAATAAAAAACAAGGATCACTGTAGTAAATGTTGATCTCTCATATTTATATATGCTGTGCCCTTTTTGGTTTACAAGTTGTTAACAGATATTTATAATAGGTGGCTGTGTATATATTTTTCATGTCGCTCACTGCCTTGATCTGTTTCTGGATTTTTGATTTAATAGATTAATAATTAATAATTAATAATTTTACAAAATTTTAATTTGAAATTATGCAATATATATTAGTATATATATATATGTAGTAAAACACTAGAATTTCATGCAATGGAATCTAAAAAAAGGAAATCAAATATTCTAAAAAGATGCAACGATTTAAAAGTCAGTAAGTAAAATAGAAAATAAAAATACCGATATAATTTGATAAAACATCATTTTAAAAAGCCTCCAAGCTCAGCTAAAAAGCTGAAATATTCATTAACCCAACAACTTAAGCTCCACCAAGTTGAAAAATTAACTGTTACTTCTTCAATTGTCAATTCCCTCATGATCTCAGAAACTATGGAAGATATATGCAATAATAAGTTTCTAGGTTTGGTTTGTTTAAATTTCGGAGGTACAGTGGCAAATAAAACGGCCAAAGAATGAACAATAGCATTCTCCTTAGATTTATCATCATCATTTTCTACGTCAAATCCATTATCATCAGATTCATGTAATTTGAAATCAGAAATTAAATTTTGAAATGTTGCTGTTAAGTCATTTTTCATAAAAGATTTAACTTCAACTTTTTTCTCTTCTGGAATAAGAAAACTATTATCTATCAATTTATCAATATTTAATTTAAACCAATCCTCCAAAAATGTTTCAACACTATTAATATTAGCCAATTTTGATGAAAAATTAGAAGCTAAAGAAACAACTTTTGATAATCTTGTTAATAAATTAACAAATTTTGTGGCTAGTTTAACTTTGGCATCAATTAATGGTTGTGGTAATTGCATACTTTTAATACCAACGATGAATCTAGAATCAATATTAGAAATTTGATATCTAACGTGTTCTGGAACATCTTGAAAAATAATCTTAGAGATCAGTCTAATACATGAACGATACAGCTCAAGATCACATTTAAGTAGTAAAGGTATTAACTCGGTATAATCCGTACTAAAAACTTTTATTGCACTAGGTGATAGTGTATTTTCATTGAATCCAAAAGTTGCTAACTCATTAAATAATGTTTTAATTTTCATATATCTCAAGTTTTGGAAAATTCTCATAGAAAATTGATAGTATAAATTGACGATTTCTCTATGGCTGGGTTTATTTTCTAAATCTGATAAATTGGGAATAACAGGTATAAATTGTGAAACTTTATCATCAAAATGTGTGAAGAGATCATCATCAAAACTGATCTTCGGATATGTATAAGTATCTTCTTGGCTATTATCATGATCAATATCAAGATCAAGTTTATCTTGAAAACTAATATCAATTTCAGACTTGACCGAAATATGGGATGATGCAGCAATTGAATTATGATCATTAACACTACTACCGTTATCAAATAAAGATTCATCGTCAAATTCATCGTTTGGAATTAACTGTAAACCACAATAATGATATCTACTGGCCCCTCTAATACCCAATCTTCTGGTCTTGACATTTGGATATAACATTTTAACCAATTTACCGAAAGACGCATTACATATTGGTCTTAAATCGTGTTTCTTGCAATTATTAACATATCTACCGAAGATAATGTTTCTAGGACAAACAGAATTATCGTCTAACCTAATGGACCTCAGTAATGAAATCAAGGCAAATAATTGATGCTGTCTTTTTTTACGATTTTCTGCAACTCTATTTTCTTTAGAATTTTTCGTATTTGTACCCAACATCGTAGATAATCGTTGTCCTGTCAGTTTAATAGAAAGTGCAAGTTCTGCTAGATTAGTGTGAATATTCTGCCTTGCCAGATCAACCAATTTATTGTCATAATTAATAGATAAAGGTGATGATATTGAAGACATTTGTCTGTGATGCTTTCTTGTTGGATCATCCACCAAAGACCTAGAACTAGAATAAGTAGAAGAAGCCGTTGTCGAATCTAAAGATAAAGAATGGCCATGATGAGAAGGAATCGATGATGTAGATTCATATGGAGAATAAGGAGTATTTGCTTGTTTGTTTCCATAAGAAGATATAGAAACAGGCGCAGAAGTTGAAAACATAGAATTCGAGTTCTGATTGTCTATATTATTTGAAAGGGTGTTGTTATTATTGGCAGTATTATATGGATACAAATTGGATTGATCAAAAGTATCTCGAGTTCCGTTTTCATAAAGTGATTCATTAGAAGATTTATGAGAATTATGTTCATGAAGTTGGCTTGGAGTTTGAGAATGGTTAACAGTATGTGAATAATGTGGCTGAGTTTGAGATCCAATTTCAGACTGAGTTGGAAATGAAATCCTATTGTAAGGTGAGTTATCAATACTTTCAAGCTTGGAGATCAAAGAGGCTTGGCAATTTGTTTCTTGACTTTTTCGTATTGAGCTGTTGATAATGTTTGACTGGGGATGAAAGTTATTTAATTGTTGACGATGATTGTTCTCTTCGTGAGAATAGTTTTCCAGATACATTTGGGGCTCTGTCGTGCCTGTGGAAGCATATGAACTTTGGGCGCCCTGAGATGTAAAATGCTGGGTATTTTGTACTGAATTTTGAACTAAAGTAGAATTCATGTGAGCCGATAAAGTTGTAGAAGGTCTTAAATTTGAAGATTGTCCGTTATTTAATGGGGACATTGATATTGATATTGATATAGTAAAACAAGTGAAAAAAAATGAAGGAACGTAATATGAGAATTAACCTGAAAAATGCTGGTAATATGAAAGGAACAAAAATGCAAATGCAGTAAAGTAAAGTGAAAAAAACAAAAGAAATTCAATCTAACAAGACCTGGGTATAAATAAAAAAAACTTAACAAAAAGATGTAGTATAATCAGATATCGAAATGGGTAAGCAAACCGAAATGGATTATTGGAAATAAATTACCGAATGAAGGTCAGAAGACGTTGGTGATGAAGAATTATATCAGATCTATATATATTAACTTTAGAGAGTTTATATAGACCGTTAGCAGTGATAAAAGTTCTTCTTGAAGAAATATGAAGCCAACAAGAATGATCTGGAATTGGTCAACTTCAGGCCAGAAAAAATTTCCCTCCTGATGAGCGGTTGATTGATTTCCCAACTACTTCGAGGGGGGAATACTAGCTCGGTTCTACATATGGAAGACACTTTACTATTTTATTCCTTAGACACTCTCAAAAGTAATTATACATAAGGCTAGTAAAAATCGTCTAGTAGAATTTATTGTCTTAATTTCTTTTACGTGATCAAAATTCTAGAGTATTTTAAACCCTGAATCTAATTCTTTTTCGTTAACAATTCGCAATTGTAAGTTTATATTAAACACAGTTTTAACATTTATAAATCATTAAATAAGTCACTGAAAAATTCTTCAAAGTTTTTAAAATTCGACAAATCAGGAAGTTGAAAATTCTGCATGTCGTCATCAGCAAACACAGCATGGTTGTTATCATTGATATGATTATTGTTACTACCCCCGCTATTGCTTTGAACATTCGAAATGGGAACTGATTGAGTGTCAAACATTTTTCTGTCCTTAAATGTTTTCAAGTTCGGAGAATCTTGCATTGTAAACATAGACGATCTACGTCTGTTCATAGAAGTAGTCATGTTGATGGCATCACCACTGTTACTTCTACCAGTTATTTTTGGTGGTGTTGAAGATATAGCAGGACTCGATTGAGTTGAGTTAGCATTTCCATTTTCCGTGTAAACTGGTAAATCTTCAAGTGAAAGTTTCTGCTGCTGCTGACTATCTTTTCTAGCTTTATACATACTGGTTTTCGTTATAGATCCACTACCAACAAATCCTTTATCATAAGTTGGAGTTAAATGCAAAACCTGATTCTTATTGGCTAGCTCAACAAGTTTCTTAATAATTTTTGCAATTGTTTCCGTTGCGTCACTCAATTCTTGTCCCATTTTATTCAAATGCCAATAAGTTCTTGAAATTAAATTCAATGACATTCTTTTCTCTTCATCTTTCATATAACCTAAATATTCAAATAATGTAATACATGCATAAACAATTTGATTTAATTGATAAACAGGTGTTCCTTTAACAAATTCCGAATTTAAATTTAGTAATTGATTCAAAATTTCAAATGAATATTGACATGCTGTATTATATGCGATTCCTAATTCATAATCTAATAACACTTTGGAAATAACATCAATGAATTTCCTACTTAATAATATATATGAAAAATTAAAAGCATATGTTAGTATTTGAGAAACATCTTTAGCAATTATTCTCTCCCATCTATTTTTCCAGTCAATCAAATCAGGGAAAACTAGCAAATCAGAGCCATCAGCAATTACTTCCATACAACTATTTTTTTCAAAATAATTGCCACCTTCTATTAAATCAGATGCTAATAATCTATATAAATCCAATTCTGCGACTTTAATAGCATCACCAATCGTTGCATTGGGAAAAACAATTGTTAACCGATAAACTCTCCACCAATAATCGGGAACCATGACTGGCTTACCGGTGCCAATTGCATTTTGTAAATGACAAGCACAAAGTGAATTGAAAATACGTAAATGAAATAAATCATCGTCATCATAAACATTCTCATCAACCACCCTTTGTATAATGTTTTTCAAATCTACAGACATAACATAATGCATCAGTCCAACATTACTTAGAATCCAACCATCAAATCCTTCAATATTATACAAACAAACATAAAGTAATGCTTCAACATCATGATCAGATAAAGGGCCTTTACCTTCCGTGCTAGCCACAATGTCTTGTAATAACTGGTAAACGGTTGACTGCAATGCTGAATGTCTATATTTTTTTTCCACTGTCATCGCAATTAAAACAAACACGCAAGTTATAAATGGATGGGCAATAACGTAATCTCTATCGATAATACTAATACCTCCTGGTATTATCCAAAAGTGGAAAACTTTAAGGAACTGTTTTGCAAGCTCTAAACATAAATGCTCATTTTTTAAATAAAATTGAATAAACTTTTGAGTTGCTGCTGTAAAAGTGTTAGTTTTCAAAACTGTTGGTTCAGGAAACAATGTTGTATGAATACGTTCAATTAAATTCAATGGTGCAGTAAAATCATGACGTGGTGGTATCATTTCTGCTAAATCGTTAAAGTTTGACAGTTGTGTAGTCGATGATAAATTCGAGGCTTTCAATTGTAGTTGTTTTTGAAAATAACTTACAAAAGAATCCATTTTCCCATTTAAAGATATTATTAATGATTCCATATTTTGAATTTTGTCCTCCATTTTTGTGTCTTCTAATTTATTCAGATTTGCAATGATGGAGTTATCAGCTAGTGGTAAAAAAGGTAGTCCTGGAGAATCAATTTTAGTTATGTTTTTCATAGATTTTGATTCAGGATTGGATTTTGATTTGTTAAGTTTACCTGGTAAAATACACGTAATTTTTAATCTGCTACATCTTTCACAAGATACTGATTCTGAACTGTATACACATTTTGTTTTTAATTTCCGACAAACATCACAAGAAAACACTCTTCGTTTCTTTTTGGGTTTCATGTTATCACTGAACTGATTGGGCCGCTTTTTATGGATGTTGCCATCACTTGTAAAAGGTGCACAGTCAAAAGCCTGTATGTTATTGTTTGTTTTAAAAAAATCTGAAAGTAATGAATCATTTGCGGTTTTGTTTGTATTTAAGATCATATTAGGTTCTCCATCGGCACCATTTTTATCTGAACCTTTAGTGTTCTCATTTATTGACGACATACAGAAAAAAAAAAACACGTCAAAACTCTAAAATAAAGCAGAATTAAATCCTCAAGGTTATGAATCAAAAAACAGGTAAGGCTCATCGAACGGTTTTTTACTTTCCCTCGGGCCTATCAATATTTTAGTTTTTTTTGTATCTCTGATCAAATATCAAGATTTTTTGTTCTCTAAAACGCTGATTACTCCATATTGAAATTAATGAACTATTCTACGTATATATATATATATATATGTATGTATTTTATATAAGTATAGAAATTACCAAATAGATGCAAAGGTGTATGAAAGATCTAATATTAGATAAAATTAGTTATCAAATAATTGAGTGCATTATGTATCCTTACAATCAAAATAAATTCATAAACACAACAACAGTAGAAACTATAATAACCGATAAGATTGAAACTTTGAATGCCGATGAACCTTCACTTGAACTATCTTTTTGTTTAAATTTTGCTAAACCATCTTTATCATTGATACTATTGTTATTCTTTTCATTGAAACCTGGTTCGCTGACTGTCATTTCACCTGATTCATCAATTAATAAAACTTCAGTTGAATCTGATCTTCCTGATCCACATTCAATTTTACCTCCCCTAACAACTTTACTAACTTCATTTTTCAGCCAAGTATTACAGTCAAATTCTTTTGAAGAAGATTTAACAATAGCGCTACCTTTCACGATTTTCAATTGCTCAAAATGATTTGAATCAATATCACCGTGAAATTCAATTGCACCACCAACTGATCTTAAAGATGGGAAAAAATCAATTTTATTAATTTTATCATTATCTATTATCATTAGACCACCACCAACTTCTGTTAAAGACTTAAATTCAATATCTTTCAAATTCTTATTATTAATAACACTTAATGTATGTCCAGCTGATTTTAGTTTAGGAAACTTTAAAGAGGTAACTTTGTTATTAATAAAGTCGGCATTTTTTTCAATGATCTGTAAACCATCAAGATTTATTGATTCAGCATCTTTAATCGTTATACCTCTAGCCCAAGTTAAGTTTGGTAAGGAGACACGTAAATTTTGTGCATTTGCTGCAATCATTAAATCACCAGTAATTTCTGAAACAGAAGATTCAATTCTTTCCAAGAATCGATTATTGTGAATATTTAAGATTCTTAAAGTCTCAACATTGAAACCACCAAAGCCAGTTAGTGAAGTATCTGACATCACAACTGAATTGATATTCTTAATTCCACTATCTAAATTGACAAATGTTAAAATGGGTAAAACTTTCCATTTTAAAGTATCAACACATTCTAATTTTGGTAAAGAGACTGCTGTTAAAGAAGTTAATGTATTTAATTCTAAAGTACCTCCGACTGCATTTAATTTCAAAGCATCAATTCTTTGCAAACTGCTTGCATTTGAAACTGTTAAATCACCTTTAATTTGAGTAATTTCACCAAAATCCATAACTTCTGAATCATAACCCGTGATATGAATACTACCTGAGATAGTAGTACAATCCCTTAATGCTAACAAATCACCTGCAGTATGAATATAGTATTCTGGTTTAAAACATTTGGGATCAATTTCTGTGATTGTGTTATTGCCCGTGTCATTATTAACATTATTTAAACTGAATTGTTTGAATTTTCCGGCATAACAAAAAGATGTTGCCACTAAGATAAAATGGATGTAATGAACTAATCCCATTTCTATTAATATTATAAATTAATTTATTTATTATATTTTATAAAAATGGTGTAAGAAGTAAGTGTATGTAGAAGAAAATAAAGAGTAATTACTAATAGCCAGTAAAGAAAAGATTACAAGGAAAGTATAAGGAAATCATTTGGAACATTAAAAATTCTAACATTAAAATTATGGGAACTGTTTCGTTGATTTTTTTCTAAAAAAAAGGGCAATATATCAATTGTTATATAAATTAAGCAATTTTATTTGATACTAAAAGATGAAAAAAGGGCACCGCTAGAACAATCTTTCAATTCATGCTACAAAAATTAATATATCCTATTTGGGACATTTTTTATGACTGCCATTTGAGAGGCTCAAAGGGTATCGATTATTTTGCTCATTTAAAAATATTTCAAAATATCTTATTGTATTTTTCTGAGTATTTGCTCATTTATAAACAAACTGATAAATTTGCTCGTCTGACATTTAATACTCGAATACTATTCGCCAAAAATGCAGGGTCCAGATACCTTTTTCAACTGTATTATTTTTTATATGGTTCCTTTGAATAAATTACATTAAATACAGAAATTTTCTCCTCAATCCACTTATTAAATTAGTGATGTGATTTTTGAAATAATTTAATATTGGTAATTACGACTTCTTTCTGCTCCTTTACTGGTCAACAAAGTCTTGAAAAATTATTCGAGTATTTAAAGAGTAGTAAATCTCATTACCAAATTACGATAAATAATTCCGGTTTTTATATAGCTAAATAATGAAAGTTAGTGTTACTCAAGTTGGATTATTAGTTTCTATACTGAGCTTTGTCAGTTCATTGGTTGTTTTTGATTCACCAATTGCTGAAGCATGTACTGCCTGGAGTCGTACACTGGACTGGGAATGTAGTAAAGCAGCTAGTCATATGAACACAAATATCTATAAATGTCAATGTTCCAATCAAAATTGGTTAGGTTCCGTTACAAATTGTATCCATACGTACTCCAATTCAACAGCACAAGCAGAACATGGTTATAAGCATATTATTTTAAGGTGTAATGTTAAAGCAGGAACTAATTACACATTTGATGAAATGAAAAATTATCAACTAAATGCTGCTAGTTCGGTGAGATATGCCACAGCCAGTGACAAAAAAAATCCAGTTGAAGCTCATGTCATTCCTGATGTTGTTTCTTTTAATCCGTGGTACCTTTCATATAAACAATGGGCCGATTCAATTTATCTTTCAATGAGATTAGGTTGGGGTTGTCTTGGGTTTTGGATTTCTATGGTTGGTTTATCAGCTTTCTATTATATTTTTGGTTTAAAACGTTTCATACCCGAATCAATTAATCGTCCTTATCATAGATTTTTATTATTGCCCATTGTTCCATTTTTAGGTATGACTTTTTGGGAATTTTTTGTCTGTTTTTGGTTCTGCATCACTGTCCTGTTATCATGTATTATTAACTATAACACTCCGGTCAATCTGTATTTGACCACCAACTATTATAGGATGATGGAACTTATATCCTTTAGAACTGATCTTATTGGTTTTTCTTTGCTTCCGGCTCTTTATTTAATGGGCATTAGAAATAACCCTTTTCAATTTATTTCAGGATATTCACACGGAATGATGATTAGATATCATAAAATTGTGGCTTGGGTAATTTTTATCATGGCCATTGTTCATTCGGTAATTTGGACTGCTTATCCAATTCATGATGGCGAAGGTTATTCAGTTTGGGCAGAAGATTGGTATTTCATTTGGGGGATTGTAGGTTCAATTATTTTAGGATTAATGCTTTTCTTTGCTTGGAAGCCCTTTAGAGATTTAACGTACGAATCTTTCTTGATTCTTCATCAAGCTTTTTCAATTGTTTTCATTATTGCAATGTGGTATCATTGTGATACTCTTGGCTGGATGGGTTGGGTCTATTCAATGGCTGCAATCCTTTCATTTGATAGGTTCTGCAGGATAATTAGAGTTACATTAAATGGCCTTTTTAGAAATGCAGAAGTTGAAATTGTCAGTTCTAGAATTATAAAAATTACAATGGATAAACCAAAATACTTTTATTTCTATCCCGGATCTTATGTTTACATTCATTTCATGCAGCCATTTTACTATGCATGGCAATCACACCCATTCTCTTTAATTAACTCCACCGAATCTGATGATAAATTAGTCATTTATTTAAGGGTTAAGAAAGGTATTACAAGATCCATTGAAAAAATCAAGAATGGATCTGTCAAAGTTTTAATTGATGGTCCATATGGTAATTTCCCTATTGTTAGTGATAATAGGTTTGAAAAAATTATTGGCATTGCTGGTGGTGTTGGTTTAACTTCTGTTATCACATTTTTTAACAAAATTGGAGATTTATCAAAATATAAATTAATATGGGTTGTTCATGATATGGAAGAATTTCATGCTTTTGCTGCCAACTTAGAATACTTATCAGATCACAATTTGCATTTGGATGTTTATCTAACTAGTTCTAATCAAACAGAGGGTGAAATGGAAACTGAAACTGATTATTCTAATAATGAAAAGGATGTTACATCATCCTCGGGCTCTTCAGTTTCTTTAGAAAATAATAAAGAATTTACAAATTATACCGTTCATCGTTGTAGACCCAACTTTCAAACAGTTTTGGATGGTGAATTTCAAGATACTCAATCCGGTAAAATATATGTTTGTGGTCCACAGTCAATGTTGAAAGCAACTGCAAAGGCAACAAGTCATTGCATTAAGAATGGTGTTAATATTGAATATTCTGATGAAAATCACGAATGGTAATTGCATATTTGTCTTCCAATGTTAAATTTTAAAAAAAAATCATTTATTTATATATATATTATTATGTTTAATATTTTTTGTTACGCTGACAAATTTTGTTCAAAATGAAATGAATATCGCATGAACATCAAATTTCGTTTTTATATAATCTATATGAGATACATAAGGAAGTAAAAGATATTGTTTCAAATCTGTCGAATTCAGAGAACTACAAATATAAAAGTTATTAGACTTTTGTAACTATCCCATAGATATTTAATTATATTAATTATCTCTAAGATTTGATTGTACAATCAATGTAACTTCATCTACTAATTGGGTTTACACTCGTATTTTATATGTTGAGACTGATATTTTCATATAGTTATTTAATTTATAAATTGAGACGAGGTAAAGAGAAAATTGGTCGATTTGTTTAATAATAGAACATCAAGGATTTACATTGAAATTCTGCATTTCAATCAGTAATGTTACAGGCTACTTATAATCCTCACATGAAGATTAGTTACGAGTGTGGTCCTGTAAATAAATAAGGTTTACTTATTATTGATAATATTAGTGTAGCCAGTGAATAAACTCAGAATTATGGGAAGCAATAATAACAAAATATAATAAATAATATTAATTTATGTGTAGGCGGTCCCCCGAAAGGAAAGAAGTAAAATTTTTGTAAAATAAGAAAGAAATAAATCCAGGGAAAGTAAAACTTTATCCATGGTGAAATAAAATTATCCATATTATTTGTTGGAACCAAAAGAAATTTCCATTATTAGTTAATTACTCCAGTGTTTATGCTGCTATTAATTAAAGCCATTCCACTATGTATAACTCTTTATATGGAGCCAATGAAATCAAAGAAGTTAGAGCCAATAATAATTTATATATAGCTACATCCATTTAATTGGTCATTATGAGTTTGTCTAGAATAAAAATGTACAATCACAATTAATTACAATTGAATTAGAAATAGCTATATAAACAACCTTTTCCTACTTTTTAGTTTCTACTTGTTTTACTACCTTTCTCTTTTCTCTTAGTAAGAGATCTTTTATATAAAAATTGAATACAATTTTAGTTATATTTTGTTCTTATATTTATTACTTCTGAGTTAAACACGGTTACAAACCATCAATAGTAAGTATAAACTTATCTATCTACTGGACCACATCCGTAACCGTTCCTCCTGTGAGGGTTATGCTAATCATCATGGGTTGGAACCTGGAGAAATTTCCTTTCTTAGTTAATTACTCCGATGTTTATGCTGGTATTAATTAAAGCCATTCCACTATGCATAACTCCTTTAGATGGAACCAATGAAATCAAAGAAGTTAGAGCCAATAATAATTTATATATAGCTACATCCATTTAATTGGTCATTCTGAGTTTGTCTAGAATAAAAATGTACAATCACAATTAATTACAATTGAATTGGAAATAGCTATATAAACAACCTTTTCCTACTTTTTAGTTTCTACTTGTTTTACTACCTTTCTCTTTTCTCTTAGTAAGAGATCTTTTATATAAAAAAAAAATTAAATACAATTTCATTATATCTTGTTCTTATATTTATATTACATCTGAGTTAAATACGGTTACAAACCATTAATAGTAAGTATAACACTTATCTATCTTCAGGACCACATCCGTAACCGTTCCTCCTGTGAGGGTTATGCTAATCATCGTATATGCTTGTTGGAAATAGATGATTACATATAACCTCTCACCCTACTGGAGGAGATGTGGGATTTCAATATAAAATCCTTTATGTCCTAATATTTTCTGATAACAATCAATGTTCTGACAAATTGCAACTCCTCTTATCAGAGGACGGTTAGCATTCCTGGATATCTCCTACCTTAAGCACAGTTATAAGTTAACTAGTACAGGTAGACTTGCCACGTGATATCCCCTCTAGCCTGATTAGAGGTCTTGAACAGTAAGATGAGAACAAGATACTTACTGTTTGTTAATTAGCTAAAATGATAATATGTAGTGTGACTGGATGTAATGACTATTACTAGTTTATGATATTTATAATAATTGGAATCCTCCCTTCCAAGAAACTAACTAAATATACAAAATATAAAAATAAGTGGAATATTCCATGAACTTATACAAAATCTCTATTTTGGTATTTAGGAGAATGTTTAATAATTATCCAATCATAATCATACTCTACTATTCAACACATGCGTGATTTATCGGATTTTATGTTCTTGGAATTAATTCTGCATGGAACAAAGTTTGTTGACATCACTAAATTTAGAATATGATACTGATATGTTGACCGGCAACAAAATCAATGTCATAACCATTTTAGTTATGAAATACAATCTATGTTCTAACACACCCCTTAATTCAAGCAACTTAAACTGATTTCAATATCTTATCTCTTATGTGATTCATAACTTTAATATTAACAGGTTTTGTTAATATGTCCGCAAGTTGATCTTCACTTTTAACTTGAGAAATGTCAAACCATTTTAATGTTTTGAACCTTTCAATAATACTCTTTAACCTCACCATATAATGTTTTGATTTGGATGAATAATTAGCAAAAGTGACCGTATCTATAGCAGATTGGTTATCCACATAAACAATGGGTTTATTGATTAAGTTATTTGTGTCACCAATAAATTTCATAAGTTCTTGGAACCATACAAGTTCATTTGTACCAAGTATTAATGCTTGTAACTCAGCTTCAGTGGAAGATTTGCAAACTAATGAAGTATATTTAGCACTCCAATTTACAGGACCATTGTTGAGAAGTGTGATAAAAGCATTCATTGACTTTCTGCTAGAAATATCCTGTGCATAGTCACTATCTGTATAACATATTAAACGTTTGTAATCATTATGTGATTTTCCGTACATGATTTCATATTGCCTAGTAAAATAACAGTAATTAGCAACTCGATATAATTGTTTAAATAGTTTTGGATGTGGATATTCAGCAAATCTAGCAAGATAATTAATAGCGTAAGTGATATCTGGTCTCGTCATTGTAGATAGATATAAAAGTACTCCGGTTATACTTCGATATTTAGTAATTGCAGCTTTAAGTTCTGATTTATTCATTTCAAGATGTTCATTATCAATATCAAAATAAAAATTTGGAGTTAATGGAGTTTGTATAGTCTTCTTTGGAATTGATATTTTTAGTGATTTCATAAATTGTTCTATATAGTTTTTTTGAGAAATTGATATTTGAATTACTCTATCTGATTTGTTTTTAATTACCATTAGATCCATGCCTAAGAATTTTTGACTGCCCTTGTTGTTTGGATTGATTGTCTTTACATCATATTCAGCCTTGAGTTTATCAAGAACAAATGATAACACACTTTTTGATTTAGCGGTAATAATGAAGTCATCCACAAATATGCCAATAACACAGACAATGGTATTGTTCTTTGATAGTCTAAAAGTTGATGGAAAACAATAGTCAGTTTCAAATCCAATTTTTGCCAAAAAATCCACTAATTGTTTCATGCCATAACCGTCCAGATTGTTTAAGCCCATAAAGTGCTTTGTTAAGCTTGTATAACGCCCTCTTACCTTTTGGATATTTCCGATGAGTAACACCTAATGGAGGAGTAATATACAAAGTGGTATCAATTAAACTATTGAGATACGCAGTCTTAATATCGATCTGTTGGAAATACCAGTGTTCAGAGGAACAATGTGAGAGTATTAATCGAGCAATTTCAGGACGGAGAGTTGGAGAGAATGTCACATTGTAAGTATCAATCGTTTGTAAATCACCTCGAGCAACAAGTCGGGCTTTAAATGTACCATCTGATTTTACAGCGAAAACCCAGTGTGTTGACACAGTTTTCCTCTTGTAATTTTCTTTAAACTGTTGTTCATCGATGACTATGGGTTTTGGTGCCCAAGTGTTGGATGTACGATGAGATTCTAATTCTGAATTGATAGCCGTAATCCAGCGTTGTGAGCTTGGTCCATTGATAGCATCGTGGTATGATTTTGGAATGGGAATCAGGGTAACATTATTAATTGATATATTGAAATGATTGATTAACTTTGGAGCAATGTATTGACGTTTGAATGGTAATGGGTCAACAACGATGTCTTCTTGACGTTTTCGTTTTTGACCTAGTAAACTGGAGAATTTTCGCGTTGTGAGCGGCAATGACTGAGTTTGTGGTTCATCTTCTTGAATATTGTCTTCTTGGTCGGTATAATCAGTTTCTGAATGACTTGACTGTTCAGGTTCTTGAGGACCAGCGTCAACAGATTGTTCTAGATCCGTGTCATAATCTTCGTCTAAATGGATTTTAATTATGGAAGCATCATTTGGAGGATCCATGGATGGAGACGAAGACATGAGCAGTCCATTATCAGACGAGTTACCTGTTTTGGAAGGCGAAGCATCAGTATTCATTGAAGGCTTAGTTTGTACTTCTGGAGAAGTATCACTTGAAGTATGATCAGAATCATAAGCAACTGAGTCATTTTGGTCAGAATCTGAACTATGAATTGAAATGACATCTTCATTGGATGAATTTTCATTATGAGTATCTGTTTCTGAATTATGTTCATTTGTGATAGTTGATTGATCTTGTGTGATTTTGGTATCATCAGCATTTTCTAAATCTATATCTGGTTCTGAATTCTCTTGACTATTACTTAATGAGTCCGATGAGTTGTCCAGGTTGATATCATCTCCGTTATTTTCATCATTTAATGGTTCAAAAGGAGAGTTGGATAAATCATCATCTATAAAATCTTGTGGATAATTCATTATTGACGTAGGTGAATTTGTGGATTGATCTTGATAAGACATCATATAAAGTGAATTATTTGGAAAAAATTGAACATGTCGACTGTATTCAAAGAAACCTTTTGATAAATCACCTTGTTTTTTAGGAACGAAAATTATATGACCAAAAGTATCTTCATCATATCCAAGATACATACCTATATGGGCTCTTGTCTGCAACTTGTCACCGTCATAAGGAGGTATAGTCACAGCACATTTTTCACCGAATATGTGTAAATGTTTGCAATCTAGAGGTTTATATCCGATTTTATTTGCAGGAGAGTCCTTCAGAGATGAATTGTATACGTAATTTCTTAGATAGGTACTGTACATAACAGCATCAGGCCAAAATTGAGGTGGAACTTTACCAGCATGCAACATGGTTCGGCAGTCATTGAAAATTATCAAATTGATTCGTTCTGCATTTCCATTTGAAGCAGGAGTATAACCTGAAGTATAATGGTGTTCTATACCTTTGTTTGTAAAGAATTCTGAGATGTTGTTTGTAAAATATTCAGTACCTTTATCTGTGAAAAATTCTAAAACTCGATGTGGATAGAATTGATTGTTTACCCAATTGACATAATATTTCACTTTATCATATACTTCAGTTTTGTGAAACATCAGAAAAACTTTGGTAAAACCAGTGAATGCACATTTGAAAGAAATGAAATATTTGTGTTCGTTCTTGTTGACATATTTATTGTTAACTTGAGCGACGTCACTATAAACTCTGGCAAACGGTGTTTTGGATGTATACTTATGTTTTGAAAATGGAATTGCATCATTTCTACGAGCCTTCCCTAACTTACAAGCGACACATCCATCTTCATTGATAATTTTATTTAATCCCTTTTTGTCTCTGTCATTTGCAACTATAGTCTTGTGATTGATAGATTCAAGCAATGAACGAGCATTTACATGACCGAAACGCAAGTGAAGATTATTGATTTCTAACGTATTTTTGACGATAAAAATGTTATCCGGGAAAAAAGTAAGCTTATTATGAACTTTCAATGGAATGGTTACACCTTTATAAGAAATGGTTTTTAACTTCGGTTTGACGGTTGTTTTATATTGAATCTCAGCATTTAATATATCCTCTTCAGCTAAAATTGTTCTTTTAGCACTGGGAAAGAATAAACATGGAATTGTAATAAAGTTACCGTCGAAGTTTAGGATAATATAACCAATTCCTTTAGCATAAATTTGACTACCATCGAAAGATTCAGCAATTGAAGTGTTTTGTTTGTCGAGATCTTTATAGTTATGAAGTAATTTCTTACGTGGGGTAATACTACCATTAGCACCAGAATCAATTATTGCAAGTGTGTAGCCTCGCAACTGATCTAGTAACCTTAAGAGTGGAAGTATTATCAATAATCTCTGAATTGTTAATTTCCTTGATTTTTTTGAACTTGATTTTATCGGCTCTCGTTCTAGATGAACGGTTTTTAGATGTGACAACTGAATTTGATTGCGTTGAAATTTGTGAAGTAATTGGTGGTTTGCCTCTCTTCTGAGTGTAATCCTTCCCGGCATCTGCAGAAGAGAGTTGAAATTTAATACGTTTGTATTCTTGATTGATATCTTGTTTGTAGTCCTCAATATTTTCAAAATATTCAGACGTGTCTGTAATTCCACCAAGATCACCGTCCAATTTTATGACATAATTTTTATAAGGACCACCTAAATTTCTAAACAGAATACCAGCAATAACATTTTCGGTAATGTTAACATTAGCAAACTTTATTTGTTGATTTATTGTATAAACCTTTTGAAAATATTCATCGATATCATAATAATTGAGACCTAATTTCATTTTATTAAGGATGGATTTAAAGTTTTCCTCAGTTGGATTATTACCAACCGCACGATCTTTAAGTTGAAGCATGATATCAGCAGCAGATATACCCTCGTTTTCTGGTAAAAAGTAATTGTTATCAACAATGTAATGAAAACCTGGTTCAACTGTTGATCTAATCATATCGATTAACATGTCTTCTTTCTCTTTTTCCATGAAAAATGATTTGTTTTGGTCTTCAACATTTTTGACAAATTCTTCATAATTGTTTTCAATTAAGATTTTCTTGAAATAAGTCCAATAAACAAAATAATTGTAAAAATCAAGACCTTGAGTTTTCTTTAGTTTCGGAACGGTTTGAAGTTTCTTATCAAGTTTGGATTGGATATCCCGCTCATTGATGGAAGTAAGTAGGGTTAAAACTTCACTCAATTCATCAATCCTTTTATCTCTGGATTTGATTTGTTCAGAAAGTTGTTCAAATTTGTTTTTATTGTCCAAAGATAATTGAGCAATGGATTTTGTTAAATCTTCAATGTTTAGTTTAGATGACATGATAACTGTATATCAAACGATTAAATTTCAAATGTTAGTAATAGTACAATACACATGATGTTCAAGATGCTCCCAGCATGGGTGCCATATTAGAGGACGGTTAGCATTCCTGGATATCTCCTACCTTAAGCACAGTTATAAGTTAACTAGTACAGGTAGACTTGCCACGTGATATCCCCTCTAGCCTGATTAGAGGTCTTGAACAGTAAGATGAGAACAAGATACTTACTGTTTGTTAATTAGCTAAAATGATAATATGTAGTGTGACTGGATGTAATGACTATTACTAGTTTATGATATTTATAATAATTGGAATCCTCCCTTCCAAGAAACTAACTAAATATACAAAATATAAAAATAAGTGGAATATTCCATGAACTTATACAAAATCTCTATTTTGGTATTTAGGAGAATGTTTAATAATTATCCAATCATAATCATACTCTACTATTCAACACATGCGTGATTTATCGGATTTTATGTTCTTGGAATTAATTCTGCATGGAACAAAGTTTGTTGACATCACTAAATTTAGAATATGATACTGATATGTTGACCGGCAACAAAATCAATGTCATAACCATTTTAGTTATGAAATACAATCTATGTTCTAACACCTCTAATATCTCCAGCAGAATTGCAAACTTAAAAAACTCTAAAATAGTTCTGCTATGAAGCAGAATGTGTCCTTTTAGAAACCAGAAATTGGTCGGATGGTCTAGTTGGTTATGGCATCTGCTTAACACGCAGAACGTCCCCAGTTCGATCCTGGGTTCGATCAATTACTTTAAAATTTGTATTTTTGGGTTCAAATTATTTTTTTTCAAATTTGAATAACTTTGTAGTTGTTGTCTTGTGGCTTTTGAACAAACCAATATACAAATGTGTATAAGAATGCTCATGTTCCTCCGTTATTTTCGATGAATAATGTTTTAAAAAATAATTTTAGGGTTAGCATCTGAACATGAATTGCACGTCATAAAGTAAAGACAATGATGACACAAAATTTTTCATGTCACAAAAATTACAAGAACAAAATATTATTAAATCATGTTACAACATAAAGAGCTTTTCATCGTAACCCGGCACCGTACTAGTTGATCGACAGACATCTTTTAATCCTCAATATATAAATTAATAGATATGGGGGTTAAGTCAATCTTCACAGAAAAAATTGGATGCTGATGTGATACATAAGATAATACTTACTATTGAAAGAATGTTGCATAACCGATGATTGACCAAGAAGTATTAGATAATAATAATCAAAAGCAAAAATAAAATTGTATTATCAAAAATAGCAGTGGTGAAATTATTTCCTCATTTTATTCATGTTTAAAACTAGCAATGACAATAAGTAATTTATCTGCAATTGCTGTGTCTTTTCAAAAGACAAATAATTCATTCAAAAAAATTGTTAAATGCTTACTATATGATGAAGATGAACAATTCCGTCAAAAATTACTATTCCAGAATAACTTAGATGGCAATATTTATCTTTAGAGTATTTATTTTGATTATAATACTAAAGCAAAAAAAATTTATCTACCGGTGCAACAATTTTAGAATCTGTTTCTTTACAAATAAATCCTTCTAAAACGACTTTTATTATTGTAATCCGGATCTGGTAAATCAATTATTACAAATTTATTAGTGGAACCACTAGTACAGTTGCCTTGCAGAAAAGAAGAAGAAGAAAAAGAAGAGCTTTCGAAAAGCTGAAGATAAAAAGAACTTAAAAGGAAATTTCCACTCGTTGCTGAAAAAAAGGGGTTCTTAACTTATAGATCACGGCCTGTACTCAGCGGGTTTGGTACCCTCCGTGTCATCCCACATGCTCACCAACACCACCCGTTCACTCCCAGCACTCCACGGCTCTCTGCCATGAGACACTTGGTAATTGTCAATCAACAGTAAGTCACCCTCCTTCCACTCATGTAAGTATTCAATATCCCTAGAAACGCGATTGACTATCTCCAAATATTTAAACGGGATAATCTCACCATTTTCATATGTGGAAGGTAAAAAAACACCACCATTTTTACCCTTATATGGAGGTTTCAAAGCATCGTTATCCCTTGATGTACCGTATCTGCCATTAAGCCCGTTGAAAAATGTAGGTTGACCAGTAATCGGGTGTTTCCTAAACGCTGGCACATGTTGCCTCACAGTCAACGAGCCGTCTTCGTTCCAAGTAAAGTCATCTGTTAGTCTCTTGATCTGCCTTTCCGCTTTTTCTTTTTTAATAACGAAACTATCCTTTTCAAAATCAATATCTTTGCCAAACCCATCATGATCTTCCCAATAGAATTCATTACCCTTAGCAGCGGCCGTTTGGTTTGTCTTTGAAGGGTATACTTGAATACTTATCAATTTTTTTTTGGACAACTCATCAATGAAATCCGGTATCTCCTCTAAAACTTTCCTGTAAAACTCATTCGAATGCGCAATTGGTGATCCACCACCAGTACCACCATTACTTGTTGGAGTTTTGTGTGAAAAGAAATGTATATTGGATGGGAAATGTGTATACCTTGCATACTCATTATGTTGATAGAACCTACTAGTTGCTGGTCCCTCGTTGGCAGTATACACGTTCTCAGCTTGTCTGAATCGTTTACCGGCCAACCCAATCTGTTCAAATGGTGTTCTACCTCTACTGGTTTCAATAGCGGTAATGTATTTAGAAAAGGTTTGAACACTGTTATCATCGAATCCACGTAATAATACAGCACCATATTGTGTTAACAATTCAGTGAACTTTCCAGTCTTGGAGATCTCACTAAGTATTTCTGAAATTGTCTGGATATTAGCTGTATCCGTTGCATTTACTAGTAAAACTAATGGGAATACCTTTCCATCAATAAGTCTAGAATTCAATGTTTCAATTTGTTTGAAACTTAATGTAAACCCATCCTTCGTGTGTTCAAAATACACGCTGTCAACCGTCATGTTTTCTGGCTAACAATCATTCTGGCGACGAAAAAAGTTGGATCATCTGAAATACTTATATTGTGGAATTTGTGGGAGGCTAATTCATAGTAAACGACAGCTTAAACTATGGCTTAAACTGTGGCTTTTACTCTCTGCTTTCTTCCTTTGTTAATTGTTGGCGATTCTAAAACCATAATGATGATACGATTTTCAAAATCGTGGAGATTAGGCGGAAGTTTTCTGCCGCCTGGTAACCGTTAAAATCAACGGTACCCTGTAAACGGCTAAAGTGTGGCGTTTTTATTTAGGTTTACTAAATCTCTGAAAATGTATAAAAAGAGGTTGAACTGTGTGCTTATGGATAGGTCTTGGTCTTGGTAATGGTTTAGCCAACAGCGGATAACATGGTGGGTTCATATTTTAGAAGAAAACTAGAAAAAAGCAACTCTGGAAACTCAGAAACTTTAGATGCTAAAGGTGATCAGTATGAAGTTGAACAAGTTACACATGAAGTCAGTTCTGATGAATTTTCTGAACCAGTATTAGAAAATACTAAATGGACAAGATATATCTGGGATTCATGGGGTCATCCAGATAAAAGACACAAGGAATTAATTTTCAAACTTGACTCCACCCTACTTTTTTTTGCTTGTGCTTCAACATTTGTCAAATATTTAGATAAAATTAACTTGACCTACGCATACGTTAATGGATTAAAAGAAGATTTAGGTATTCAAGGTAATCAATATAATTATGCAAATACAGGTTATAATATCGCATCTATGATTTGTGGATTTCCGGCAGCTTATTTGATGGTTAAAATGAATAGTAAGTATTTCATTATCGCTATTGAAGTACTATGGACAATTGTAACTTTTTCTCAGGCAGCAATTAAAACTCCACTACAATTGGTCGTTGTTAGAACTATCCTTGGTATTTTTGAATGTGGTCATTATCCTGCTTTAACATATATCCTTGGAACTTATTACACACCTTTAGAATTTGCTAAAAGATCTGTTATTTTACAAGCATCTACATCCATTGGCTCTTTCTTTGGTGGGTTTGTTGCTTCTGGTGTTTATAATGGTTTGAACGGTGTTGCAGGTCGTGCCGGTTGGAGATGGGTTTTTATTATTGATGGTATTATCTCAGTAGGTTTGATTCTACCACAAATTATATTTTTTTCTGATAGATTATCAAATAGGAAACCAGATCTTATCTTAAATGAAGAAGATATCAATTATTTGAAAAAAAGATTACCCGAACAGCAAAAGGATGATTATGAGTTTAAACTTGCTGATGTTTGGTCAGCTTTAACAGATTGGAGAGTGTGGTCATTTTGGTTATTCGGTGTGTTCCAAGATATCACTTCATTAGTTACACCATTTTTCTCATTATGGTTGAAAGCATGGAATACAGAAAAGCCAAATAGCTATACAATTTCCCAAATGGACAATTATGCGACAATTATCTATGCAGTTCAAACAATTGTTGCTTTATCAAGTGGTTGGTTGTCAGATACAATTTTAAAAGGTCGTCGTTGGCCACCCATTTTATTTTCAGGGCTAGTGGCATTTGTAGTCAATATCTGTCTAGGTGCAACTCCATTATTTCCACATAACAGAGCTTTCAGATTTTTCTTATATTGTAACACGGGTTGGGCATTAGCTACAGCTGGCCTTTATTGGGCTTGGGCACAGGAGCTTTTCAAAACTGATAATAAGAGAAAAGTTATTTGTACCGGCGGTATTAATATTTTTGCCTTTGTTGCCAATAGTATTTGTAATAATATCTGGTACAAAACTTCAAACGGTCCACATATTACTGCTGGTTACTATATTTCAGGAACTACTGGTATTTTATATTCACTCAATTCCTTTATTCTTGGATTTGCTGATCGTAACAGATTAAGAAATTTAAGAAACAACAGTTCGGGATAAGATGTTTAACTTTATAATAAAATCTATAATTTCTTTCTTTAGTTCTTAGTAAAAAAAGCTATGGTGATTCATGTAAGTATATGCAGTTTCACACTTTCATAATTGACTTGTCCTAAACAAGAAATTGTCGCTTTCATTAAGTGATAGCTTAATATCCAATAAACGTTTATACACTTTTCAACAATTTTTTGAAATTAAATAATGTTTTTTATTTTAAAGGGTGTAAATACTATAATAACAATGATATGGCTTAATATTATCATAGGAAGCGATTAATCATTAAACTAATAATCTAATTTCTCATAATCCAATACATCGTGAAGTCAGTTTGTTTTCTGGGAGATTACTTCTTCTTAGTGCAGTAGTAATTAAACTTATCAGCGCGTTGACAAGTAAGCCTATCTTTTAGTTAGCGTCACAAATGAATTCTATAGTTATTGTGCTGGTTATCGAGTATAGAATAGCCGACTTTTCATATTTTATTTTTGGTTTCTTTTAATTGAGGCTTCATTTATTGAAAATATCTAGCAGAACATAATGATATATCATGAGTTAATAGACATATTATGACACAAATTTTGTTCTATGGCATAAATAATTACAAGAACTTAATATTATTACATCATATTGATTACAGTTTGTTATCAAAGATATTTATTTACTTATTAGTGACGTAGTAACTGCATTCTATCGTCATAATTACAAATGAGCTTTTCTTTATTGTTATCAATTAACTTATCTTTGATGTTTATCAGTGTTGTCACAAATTAAATCCATAGTTATTGTGAAAATTTATTGTCTATAAGAATAACCAATCCCCATCTGTTTCGTGTATTTTATATTCTTTTAATTGAGGATTCACTATTTAAAATAATACTACAAAGTAAATAGCTCATAAGACTTTAGCCACACTTCATTTTAATCAGCTAATACCAACAACGGTAAGTAGTTAACGGTTTAAGACCTCTAACGAGGCTAGGGGGGATGTCACGTGGCAAGTCTATCTGTACTGGCTTACATACAACCGTGCTTAGGGTAGGAGATATTCCGGAGGCTAACCCGTCCTCTGATAAGTACTTAGCGGTTGTTGGTATTAGCTAACTAAAATGAAGTGTGGCTAAAGTCTTATGAACTATTTACTTTGTAGTATTATTTTAAATAGTGAATCCTCAATTAAAAGAAACTAAAAATAAGAATATAAAATACACGAAACAGATGGGATTTTCCCATATTTATACTCAACAATTTTACACAATAATATCAAAGATTAAAATGATTTGCTGTCGGTGCGATGTATGTAACCGCGGCAACGATAATAAAATAATTTCTGGGATCACAATCTTGATATTGATTATGTAAAATTATTATGTTCTTGTAATTATATCTGCCATAGAATATAATTGATGTCATAATATGTCTATACTGGGGACAAGCAATTTATGTTCAGACAAAAATAAAAAACATCAAATTCCGATACCGGGAGTCGAACCCGGGTCTGCCCGGTGAAAGCGGACCATGATAGCCGTTACACTATATCGGATAATACACTGTTTTCTACTCTTGTTGTTATGAAATACATGCTTTCTAAAATAGCTTGCACTAATAAATGAAGATATTTAAAAATTCAAATATGGTTGTATAGTGTAGTGGTTATCACTTTCGGTTTTGATCCGGACAACCCCGGTTCGAATCCGGGTACGACCTTTTTTTATTATACTAATATTTAGTATCTGCCAAATATGACCACGTGCCAAAAAGAGAAAATTAAAATATTGAATATATATATAAATATACAAAGTAAAATCTGTAATGTAATTCTATAATGTGCAACTTTTTTTTTGTCTCTTCCTTTTTCTGATTATACCTTATTATCATTTATTTCTTGGTTGTTTTTGATTTATTTTTTGAATATTATTTTATTTTTCCCTTTTTTTTATTAATTGAAAAAGCAGATTACATATTCCTTTTGGATTTAAATGCACAGTAAAAAAAATTCTATATCAAAAGCAATAACTAAGAACAAAAAAAATGAGTGAGATTAAATCATTCGTGGAGGATAAAAAACCACGAAACCTGTCTGAAGATTCCGTTTACAATGAAGATAATAGTGATAATGAATTATCACCACAAAAATCAAAATCCAATTCAAACCTGGCTGGACGTAAAGCTGCAAAATCGTTAAGATTATTTAGGAGTGGATCAGAGATAAAAAACAGTGAGCATACTTCAAAATTGACCACTTTATTAGATGATCATGAGCTTGGGAATGATAAAGGGAATATAGAATTTGAAATGAAATATCCTTGTACCTTATTCAATTCATCGTACGTTCCAAGTAATGCTAATGCTTTAAATGATAGTCCCCCTGATAATAATAAAATGATTGGAACAAAGACTAGACATAAATCTATGATTCCAACCCTATCAAATAATCAAATAATTACGCCACCTACATTATCCGTTCCAGATTATAGCAATACACAAGTGGGCCAATTTTCAAGTTCATTACCATTGCTAGAGCCAGTGTCTTCTGCAATTTATTTCCCCCATACTCCAGTGGATGGAAAATCAAAACTTAAGCCACTTAAACCAGAGCATTTAACTGCAGCTGCAGAATTTGATCACAGCGATGGCGAAAGTTCTGTTTTGACCGATATTGATGACATTGAAGATAAAACGAGTAAAAGAAAGACAGCGAACGATTTGCAACCACTTATTGGAGAAAGAAAAGAGGAAATTAATACATTTAAAGAAGAAATTATAGATAAAGTGCCTACAACCAAGCCAATTGATTCTGACGAGCATATTAAAACCGAAGAGACAAATACAGAACACACAAACGTTCAATTTCCTTTGGCGGTTGAACTACAACCCTTCAAAAACAAAGTTGGAGGACATACAGCAATTTTTAAATTCAGCCACAGGGCAGTTTGTAAAGCTCTAGTTAACCGTGAAAATACTTGGTATGAAAATATTGAACTAAGCCATCCGGAATTACTAAAATTTATGCCTAGGTATATTGGCGTTTTGAATGTTAGATATAGTACAATTGTTGATGAAGATCAACAAGAAGGTGATACCAATGGTAAAGGAGATTTTGATTTAGAACATGATAATATTACAGGTGCTAGTGTAAGCTTCTCTAAAAATGATAACAACCTTAAACAAGATGATTTATCCATATTTGATCAGTTTCCTGAAGTTGTGTTAGAAGATAATAAACATATAGTTCCTGAAGCATTATGGAGTCATTATTCTAATAGATCACCAGTTAGTTCCATGGATAACAAATTGAAGAAAATAGATTCTACTCCCATCATACAAACCATTGTAAAAGGTGATTCAATCGGTTCAACAACTGTTAACACCAAGTTACAAGAATTAGTTTTAACAGAAGTGTTTGCTCCTATTAGAGAATATGCTAAAAAATTTAAGAATAAATCCATTCAAAACTCAATTCATCATAGAAGGATTAGCTATCAAGAACAAAATAAAGCAAATATTTTACCGGTTTCACCATTATTACCTCAAAGACAAATTAGATTTCATAGATATTCAACAAATAGTATGAGCAGTCCTACATTAAGAGATCAAAATAGAAAAATTTCAATAACCGAGCGAAGTATTAATGAGATTGGGCCATCATCTGTTCAGAGTGATGATATTAAATTACATCATAATATTCATAATGAATATGAAGAAGATTCAATGCAATTTCCAGATCGTGAAACATTGGTTTCTAGTTTAAAGAAAATACCAAAGGATAATGATAAGGAAGACGATATTTTTTTAATGGATGAAATTAGTGAAAGTGCGATTGCAGATGAAGATGAAGATGAGGAACAGAATGGAACAAAAGATGTATTAAAAAATATTGAAGATGAAAATTCTCATCATAAATTACGTAAACATACAAGATTTGAAAGATTCATTCTTTTGGAAGATTTAACAAGTGGGATGATGCATCCATGTGTTTTAGATTTGAAAATGGGTACTAGACAATATGGTGTTGAAGCAAAACCGACAAAAAAAGATTCACAACGTAAAAAATGTTATCAAACAACTTCTAGACAATTGGGTACACGTATTTGTGGTATGCAAGTTTGGGACTTGCATCAAGAAAAATTTATTAACAGGGATAAATATTTTGGTAGAGAAGTTAGAGTTGGAGAGCAATTTGTTAGATCGTTATCAAGATATTTATATGATGGTAAAAGTGTTTTTTCAATAATGAAGCATTTGCCTAAATTAATTGAAAATTTGAAAGAATTAGAGATTACATTTGGTAAATTAGCAGATTATAGATTATATGGGTCATCAATTTTATTAATGTATGATTCACAAGTTGATTGTGAAAGTGAAAAATCCACTTTAATTTTACGAATGATTGATTTTGCACAATCTGTTATAGCTGGTGCTGGATTGCCAGAAAAAACAACCTTCCCTCCGGTTCATAAAGGAGAACCTGATATTGGATATTTACGTGGTTTACGTTCATTAATATTTTATTTTGAATTAATGTTTAAAGAATATAGTGGTGGTTTTAAATATGATGAATATGATAATAGTGTTAAACTAATAGAGAATTTGAAAAATAATGGATCATTAGATAGAAATTGTGAATGGCTAGACGATTTTGATAATCATTCAATTAAATGTCCATATGATTTTAATAAATCTCCTAATTATGATGGTGGTGTTTATGAGGATGTTTCTGAATAATAATATCCAATTTAATTTCTCGGATAGCACATACTCTATATTTAACGTGTTTAATGTCTATTTAATGTTTTAATTTTCAACTTTTTATTTAAAAAAATGTCCGAACACCTGTAGAGTCTTATTCACATGTATAAAAAAGTGAGTATAACTGAATTATGTGTCTAAATTCTTCTTCCAGTGAATATAGTGCCAAATTATAAATAGATTATCGTATAATTGGTTAAGGTAAAGCTGGTTATTGAAGAAAGAAAAAGAAACGGGTGAATTGGAAACAAAACTTCTCGAATTTTTTTTCGCCCAAATCACAATCTACACACAAAAATAACCAAACAAATAAAACAGTGGTGGTGAACGAAAATTATACCGTCATTTATTAAAAAAGTAAGAATGAATGGAGGGTTACACATTAAAATTAATTGCAAACAAAAGCTAGATAATAAATAGCAAATTGAAAGAAAAATAAATAAATAAAGACGAAAGGAATGAAAAAAATCGCTAAACATTGTTCTCTGCATGGGAACTTGTAATCTCATCATGATCAGTGAACTCAGCAGAACTATGTTCTTTAGAAGCAATAGAATCGGTAATATTACTTCCACTATCTCTTAAATGAACAGGAATATCATTATTAACCGGATTAACTGTTGAACTTAATTCTCTCTCAGGTTCATCAATTGGTAAAACTGGACTAGATTGTTTTTTATTTTTACCTAAAAATTTCCACAATAAATAACCAAGAGCACCAATGATTAAGAAAACACCAATTGTAACACCAGCACCAATACCACCAGCTGCAGCATCAGTTAAATGAGTAATTTTTTTATCTCCATTAGCTAAACTTTCTAAATTAACGCCCATATCTTCTAATTTAGTGGCATAACTATAGGTATCAGAATATTCAACACACTGATCAGCAGTAGAATTACATGCGGAACACCATTTTTCTAATTCCCAAATTGCAACATCTTCCATATTTTTACTAAAATCTCCCCAAGTCATTAAAGTACTTGAAGAATTAAATATTGGGTAAGCTTTAAGTTCATCACCTGGTTGAGTACCATTTTTGAAAGAAAACATGACAAAAGTATTATTTGAAGAATCGTTTAAAAGATCGAAAACATATGTTGCACCATAATCAGGCATCGTTTCAAATTTTGAATCAAGTGTGTATAAAGCTAATAAACCACCAATTTGATACATTGTATCAAAAGAACCAGTGAAATAATTAATATATGGAGAACCAGCATGTAAAGTAGTATTTAAATAAGAATAAACAGCACCCAATAATGAACGACCACCAATTGTCATTGGAGCAAGTGGAACAGCAGGTTCATAAGAGATCAACCACTGATACAAATCAGAATAATATTTAACTTGAGTTACAATTGAAGTATTATATTTCTTCAAATCTTCTGGAACATGAATTGAATTAACATTCATGTAATCAAAAATACTCATTGAATTTCCAAAATTTAAACTCCAAGAAGGGTATTTTTTGGATGGTAAGATTGAAGAAAGTGATTGGAAAAATTCTAACGATGTTTCATTTAAATTTTGGAATGTAGAACTAGCCATAGCTTCATCAATGCTATCATCGGAATTTGGACATTCACTATCACCGTCGATAAAGAAATAGTTATCAGAACTTGGTTGTTGAACATCCATGAAAACATACTGATAACCATCAAAAGGACCAACAATTGAGGTACCATTTGCAACTTCAGAATCTTGAACATCCATTAAATTGGTATTATTATTAACAGCCCGAGATGGTGGATATAAACCTTGTAAAAAAGATAGTTGAGAATATTCAATAACAGTTGACGCAGGACATTGAGCATAAGTTTCACCATAAACGTAAGCACCTTCTGCGTTTAAACCATTAATGATAAAATCTGAATCCACTTTGTTGCTATCAGAATCCAGCCCAAAGTATCTTTCTCTGTAAAAATTACCAGATTCAACTTGCTCAACAGCACCTAATGTAGTTAAATAAAAAGCTGGCTTCGCAACTCTATCATTATGTCTACCAAAGATAAATGTACCAATACAAGAGTAGTTACCACCCAAGGATGAAGCATCAATGGCGGACACCACTGGTAAAATGATTGATGATATTAATGATAATTTTGTCAACATATGAATATCTTTTATTTTGTGTTTACTATTATTAATATGCTAATAGGAATCGTAAAAACTTCACCAGGGGATACGACCTTAAATAGATAAAAAAAGTTTTCTAAAAGTAGATGGAAAGATAAGCCAAAAAGAGTAACTAAAATTCTACTCGGTGTTCCCGAATGAAAAAATTTGTTTTAAATGGTTTTCCATTTGTTGTGTTAAAAGATAAAGAGAACTCCTAGTCGACAGTTATGACTGCATTTTGCAGATAAACTGTGATTTGCGAAGGCATTACGTAGCCTTCAACTATCACAGTAAAATGGTAATTGAATCAATGATATACATGTTTTTAAGAATAAATGTTAACGGGTAGTAGCAGACCGAGTAAACCCTTAACCAGTGAAAACTGTATAAATATCATATTATATTGTATTGTATTATGGTATATTGCATTATATTATAGTATATTGTATTATATTATATTGTATTATTTCATATGATATCTACAGTCAGAATTTCTAGCTTTAAGTACATTATTATAATTAACCCAGTAAACATCGATTGACTATCCATCTACATATGATTTTTAACCACCATATAAATATAAATATAATGATAATTATAATATACATATATGTACAAGCATATTATATTTATACCGCTTATTCAGCTTAGTTTATCATCCTGTTATTTAGTTATTTTTTATCAACCTGCGCAGCTGAACATTCCCTTAAAGCTTTTAATTCATCAAAGCACTTACTGCTGTAATTTTCCCTGTTCTTCATTAAACATCCTTCATAATCTCTAATTATCACCGAACAATTTTTTTGGATTTTTTGAAAAATTGGAACATCCTCTTTAATACATTTTTGGAGAGCCTGTTGGTACTGGACACATTCTCTCTTGTCTGTAATTTCAGGATTCTGAATGCATCGATTGTACCCAATAAATGGTTCAGGGCAATTCTTTGCAACGTCCTCTAATATTAATTGATCTAAAACCCTTGACATTTTTATGATATTATAATCCTTTGCAATAATAAATTCATAAACAAGTGCAAGGGCATGTAAAAAACAAAAAAAGATATGAAATGTGCCAAACAAAATTAGAGATGGTGGCAAGAGTGTTATTTTTTCCACTTCAATTAACCAATTTGATGGTTTTCATTCAAGATATTTTTGAGCGTTTTTTATGTTGTCAAGATCAATTGATTTTAGTCATTTAATATCAGTTAACCCTTTATTAGCCAAATTTTATAATAAAAATTCCAATACATTTGACTTTTCTTCCAATCAAGCTCTCATTCAATTAACTCAAACTTTAATACTCGTAGATTTAAATTATGATGTGTCGTTATCTGAAAATCAGCTTTGTCCTAGATATTTTAATAGATTAGATTATGTGGTATTCATTAATGATCTCATAAAATTAACTAATACCAAAAATAAAGAAGTAATAGGTTTAGATATTGGAACCAGTCAAATTTGTATTTATCCCTTACTAGCTACAAAATATATTGATAATTTGAAACATATTATAGGAACAGATATAGTAAATAAATTTATAGAATCTGCTACAAAGTGTATTTCAATTAATAATTTATTAGATGTGATAGCTGTTAAACTTGTTGACAAAACTGAAAATTCATTTACTCCATTGATAAATTATTTAAAAAATGATAATTATTTTACATTCACCATGACAAACCCTCCATTTTATTCTTCTGTTCAAGAAATGAATGAAAAAATATTAAAAAAGTCACTATTTAAACCTCTCACGATTGGTCATACATCTGAATTAATAACTGATGGAGGAGAAATAGCATTTATTTTGAAATTATTTAATGATAGTAAATTAGTATCAGGAGTTCAATGGTTTACTTCCCTGATTGGAAACCATTCAACGTTAATTCAGCTAATACCATTCATGAAAATTCAAAGCACTATAAATTTTGGTGTATACAGATTTAAATCCGGTTCTTTTACCACTAGATGGATAATTTATTGGACTTTCAATTTAAATCTACAGCCACCTGTTGAACTATTTAACTATAGATCAAAAATACTAAAACCAAAGCATGCTAAACCTTTAACTGAATTCAAAAAATTAAAAATTATAGATAAATTATCACAATTACCATATGTTGAACAAATCATTAAAGATAATGATACCATTGTAATTAAACTACCTGGAAATTGTTGGTCTAGAGCTTATAGACGTGGGTTACAAAATAATTCCAGTAAACGAGCCAAAAAGGAAGAATATATTTTTGAAATTAATGCTAGCTCTATTATTTGGAGAACAGGTTCAGAATATATTATATATGAAAGTTTTTGTAGTTGGTTAAATAATAAAAAAATATAATTACTTTATAAATCACTAATTTTAGTTCAATTTTTTTAAATAACCTTGTTGAATTAATCTTTCGACATCTGCCTGTCTAACAAAAAATTGCGAATCTTTAGTCAAGTTAAAAACACCGTATTCAGTTTGAATCTCACCAGCATCTTTTAAGACTCTAACATCAATAAAAACATCATTAGGGGGCTCTAATTTGCCTCCTAAATCAACATCAGGAATTAATCCTTTATATGCACTAACTAGTTCATTATAATTTGATAAATATTCTTGTTCATGATGTGACAATTCATTAAGTTGTTCTTTATCAATCTCAACATTAGACCACACTAAATCATCTATCGTATCAATTCGTTGCTTCTCATATCCTAACAAACAACGTTTATTTCTTGACATACATAATCCTCTAACAAATTCAGGTAATTTATTGGTTCTATTGGTATCATCATTATCAGTAACATTCTCTGAATTATTTCCTTGTTCTTCTAATTCATTGGTTTCTCGTATTATAACACGCACAAGTTCTTGCTCGTACAATGGAATATTGTCCAAACCTTGCGCTCTCTTTGCATTTAGTATAAGCTTATGAGCTGTATCTCCATACATACTTCTATATATTTATGTTTGTTGATCTCATAGGCAGGCTGCAAAAAAAAAAAGACAAAACGGACAAAAAAGACAGAAAAGATAGCACACACCAAAAAAACATTACCGTGCTCAAATATTTTTCGTGTTTTCCTTGTTGATCATCCTGTGTAGTTTTTGTATATTTTCTTTTGTTTCTGTTTTTTTTCGGTTTATTGTATACTATTTTTACAATATAAAATGTATGGAAGATACAGGAGGCAGTTGAATAATCAGAACTTTCCTATACAATTATCACCGACAAAACTTTCAAATCCTAATTCAATAACTATACAATCAACAAATAATAGTGCAGAAAATACATTTGATTATATACTTGATTCACAAAATAATAATTCACAACCTCCTTCATCTCCAATTAACTCCCAGCAATTGTCAGTATTAAGCTTTACATCAATTGAAACCGAGCCAGATTCTTCAGCCGCCGAAAAAAAAGCAATTGATAACCCATTTGGCTCTTTGTTTGATGAATTAGATGAATTACCTAAATCCAAATCTAAACACAAACAATCAACTTTTTTTTCAAAATCCAATAATGGTGATTTATCTCAGCATAAGAAGCAAAAAACAGAGTCATCAATTAAAAAACAAATTGACGAATCAATTTCTGAATTGAATAACAGAATTATACAGCTACAATCTCGAATAATTGAAGCGCCTAAATTAGATAATGGAACTATAATTCAATCAACACAATCACAGACTAAAACTACTCAATCGATCAAACATTATGGTGCTGCTAGGTCTTTTAAGGTTTCTGAAAAAAATTTATCCGACGAAGAAACAGAGAATGAAGATGATTATATTGAACTGAACACGCAGTTAGAATCTCAACATAAATGTCAATCTTCGTTGGATTTAAGATTAGCAGGACAAAATAATAAGCTTGTCATCGAACTTAATTATTTCCTACAAGCTGAACCATCGAGAGAGTTACTAATTGAACTTTTAACAAAATTACAAAATGATTCTGAATACCTAACATACGTAAAATCTAGTCAAATTCCAATGTCAATTTTACAAAATTGGATTAGCATAGGACAATTTGATATCGTTTATTGTACTTTATTGGCCGGTTTATTTATAATTACAAAAGGTCAGTTATCAAGCGGTTTAGGTGATCATTGTTCCGGCATATTAACTACCTTATTTGCAAATAATGTTAAATTGAATAATCTAGCAAAACTAGGTAAAACTAGAATTGAAAAATCTTTGATTCAAGATTGGTTGGAGGAATCAAACCTTGAATCAAAAGATACTCGGTCACTAGGATTGAAAATGATTTACGAATTACATGACATATTAATTTTAAAAGATGATATCATAACTCAAATTATTGATTTAATGCTGGACATAATAAAATTTAAAGACATGGAAAATTTGAAAATGTGTCTGGGACTATTTGAGTATTGGATATGTGGTGATGACAATGAAAAATTTAGTACAGGCAAACCTTTAGATTTAGTCAAAAATGTTTTTAAGATGATTTCCGAGTATGACACTTTAGATAGTGGAATCATGAACACAGTTTTATCATTAGCTATTGTTATATCAACCAATATTAATTTGTTGCCCTCCGAAGCCATACCTATTGTTTATAGTTCAAGTATGGTGGAGATATTACTCAGAATTGTGGATAACTCTTCAGTACTAACGAATGTGAAAATAATTAATGAAGTTGATAAACAGAAGGGATTATTTTCTTTAGGCTTTCTGTTTAATATTTTTCAAAACGAAAACCTTTTGGGTAAATTAACCGTTATTCAAAGAGATAATTTTTTTGAAAGAGTTCAAACATTAGATTTGAGATCTATTGAAGGAGAAACTCATAAAATTCACTGTTTAGGATATTTTGCCTTATCTTCAAGTAATCTTTTATTGAACGGAAAGAATAATCAGGTGAAAAACAAAAAATCGATCGTTTCTAAGTTGATCAAAATTATTGCATTATTCAGATCAAAAATCGAAGATAATGAAAAAATGCTTTCAGAAATCGATAATCTATTAGAAAAATTAAATAATGTATAAATAAATATTTAAATTATTAAATGTAACATTTATGCGAAGTTAAACTCGTCATTTTGTGACCTAATTGCAATCTTCGCCATTCTCAACATCTTAGTCTTCGAATCCTCCTTTCTTTCTTTCTTATTACCATCTTTGGAGCTTGTATTAGCCAATTTCTTGGGTGTTTCTCTCAACCCAAAAGACTTTGCCAAATGACCCAAATGAATCTTTTTAACATTGAAACAATCTCTCTCACTTGATAAGTGGGTAGCATATGCTCTAATATGACTGATAAAGGCATTTGTTGCAATTTCTTTAGCTCTTGGATCTTCTAATAACCATCTTTCTAAATCCAATTGGAAAGTTGTTGCATGCATGTCCCATTGACCTTCTCTGTTAAATTTATTACCCTTTCTTTTCTCTTCACCTTCTTTAACATCTTCAGCCTTCTGACCAAAGGCTTTTTCTAAAACTTTTTCATAGTTTTCAAATCTCAAATTATTTTCTTCATGAACTTGCTTAATTTTTTCAATATATTTTTCTTCATCCCCAGGTAGTAAAAATAACACGGATAAACCACTTAAACCTAATCTGGCGGTTCTACCAACTCTATGTAAATGATCTGCAATTGTAAATGGAGGATCAAATTCAACAACATTTTTAATATCAGGTAAATCTAAACCACGAGATGCAACATCAGTACAGAATAAAATAGTATTGTTGGTATCATTCTTAGAAAAATGATTTAAAGTCGCAGTTCTTGCTTGTTGCGATAAAGAACCATGGAGTTTATAAATCATTGTATTTTCATTGATTAATGGACCTGTAATTGCCGTGACGTGGTTTTCATCATTATCATGTTGATCTTCAGTGCCCTTCTTTTTATTTTTTTTTTCTTCAAACTTTAATCTTTTTCCACCTCTTGACAAAGCAATGAAATGAAAATCAACCGAATCAGAACACGAAAAAAAAACAACAGTTTTACTTGTAGTTGATTTATCGTTTGTTAAATTTTTCAATGTACCAGCTAATGAAACAAACCTTAATTTTGGAGGGACAACAATTATTTCTTGAATTAATTGTTCAGGGGCTTTCATATGATCTTCCATATTTTTATCGTCATTACAAGTAATTAATTCTGCATTAGTTAATGAAATTTCACCTAATTTTCTAACATTTGATTTCAATGTGGCAGAACATAAGACATTAACTCTCCTTTTAGGTAAAATATCAGTCATAATACCTAAATTATAACTGAAATCTTTTGCTAATTTATCCAAAATTTTTGTAATGGTTTCTTCAAAACCCAATTCCATCAATCTATCACCTTCATCCATAACTAAATACCTGACTTTACTTAAATCTAAACTTTCAGTATTTTCAATATGATCAACCAATCTACCAGGTGTTGCAACTAACAAATTAACACCTTTACGAATCCTTGCTTTTTCAGACTTTTTCTTTTCACCACCAATAACTATACCTGGGACAATCCAATTGCACGAAGATCTACATAATTTTTCCTCCAAAAATTGATAAATTTGAGATGCTAATTCTCTTGTTGGTGTTAGAATGATTGCGAAAAGTCCTGAATGTCTATTTAATTTTTCTTTTGAACTTGTTAATTTTTCTAATATTGGAATTGTGAACGCTAAAGTTTTACCTGAACCTGTTTGAGCTTGCATAAAAATATCATTCGGACTTGAAGCTAATAACTTCGGTATAACCAATCTTTGAATTTTAGTTGGCTTGTTATATTTCATTATATCAGTTAATGTATGATTTAATTGTGGAGTAATTCCTAAATTAACAAAATCTGCACTTTCATTCAATAAAGGAGCATTTGAAGGATTAAGTTGTGTAATATCAATTTCCTTTTCATAATCACGCTTAGAAATTTCTGGATTTTGCGTAAACAATGAAGAAACAATAGTATTATTATCTCTTGGTTCACCCGTTCCAGTAGGCTTTGGTCTTTTGTTCACAGTAAAATCATCGGCTTCTGGTCTTTTCCTGTTAATTTCAGTAACAGGAACTGAATTTGAACCAGAGCCAGAATTATTTATTTCACTAAACTCATCCTGTTTTTTGCTAAATGTACCTTTACCTCTTCCTTGTAATTTTAATTGATTCATTCTTCTATCTTTCCATTTACCGCCTGAAACTTTGACTGATTTTTTCTGTTTCGTACCAACCGAACTAGGGGCTGCAAAATTAAGCATTAGCCCATCATCTTCTTCTGACATATTTAATTGTGGGAAAAAATTATACGTATTTACTAATAATCACTTATCAAAAGAGATTAACATGAATGAGAGAAATCTGAAAATTTTTTTTTGATTGGAAAATTTTCTTAAACTTTTTAATAGGGACAAACCGCCAAATTTATTAATAATTATTATCACTATAAACAAAAGCAAATAAATAATAATAATAATCATAGTAATAAAAAACATCTAAAATGTCTTTATTTGTTGATGATAATGAGCCTACAATTGAAGTTAAACAAGAAGATCACAACGTCCAACTGGATGATACACCAGCAACAAATATTTCAAACTCTACTACCGAAGACTCTGAAGATTCCGAAGATTCTGATTTGGATGATCCCGTAATTGATACAATTCCTATACATTTAAATAATACGGATTTAAACTTGTTATTATTGCAATTTCCAAATAAGTCAAGTGTACCACAGGATACAGATTCCCATATTAAAGGTCTAAATTCATTAAAATTAAAACCAAATTCAGGCACAATTGAATTTTCACTACCCTTAGCAACTGATAAATTTTTCAATGAAGATCAGTCTGCTAAATGGGAAAATGTTACACAGCAAGTTTTAAAAGGTGTCATTATTCAAGATGAACCATTACAAACAGAAAATGATAAAAAAATTAATCCCACGGATCCAATGTCAACAATTAAACCACAGCCAGGTACTGTTGGTGGCAGTCGATATTTTCTAGGTATATTAGATGATGAAACTCAAGAGTTACATTTAAACCCTGTCCTTGAAACTGTTCAAATGAGACCACATTTTAAATATATTGATTCTGCCAAGATGTCAAAACTTGAAAAGGAAAAAGAATTAACAAAAGAATTGAATAAAAAAATTGATGAGAATAATGAAACATCATCTGTCACAAAAATGAATGTTGTTACAATGACAGCTAAGTCAAGTAGAGAAAATATGCCACGTTTAGGTGGTGCATTATTAAGTAATAAATTGGAAATTGAAGAAGAATCAAAAGATTTACAATTTTTAGATCAATTACAATACCCATTTGATGAAATTAAGAATCAACTTTTAAATAAAAGTCAAAAGATTCTAACTTCTAATGTTTCACAAGATGAATATATCGATAAACTCCTTCAACAAACAAAGCTTTAAATAATTTAAATGATGCATTACTTTTAATCTTTTTTATTTCTCTCTTTTTCCTTTTAATAGATTATTTCTAAATCATTAAGAATAAATATATATATAAACATAAAAAAATATAAAAGTAATAAATAACAGAATAAACGAAAGCACTTAAATTATCTAAGGAAGGATATCATAACTAACTATCAAAGTCAACATGGTATACATATTAAATTTATTTCTTACCTAACTCAACAACTTTTTCAGCAGCATCATCTAAATCTGCAAATAAGTATAATTTCAAACCAGATTCTTTAATCATCTTCTTTGCAATTTCCAAATTGGTACCTTGTAATCTAACAACAACTGGGATAGTCAAGCCTAAGTTTTTGGTGGCTTGAATTAAACCATCAGCAACATAATCACATCTAACAATACCACCGAAAATATTAACGAAAATAGCTGAAACCTTCTTTTCGGTTAAAATTAATTCGAAAGCTTTTTCAATGGTTTCTGGTGTAGCACCACCACCGACATCTAAGAAATTAGCTGGTTCACCACCATATAATTTAACAACATCCATAGTTGCCATAGCTAAACCTGCACCGTTAACTAAACAACCAATATTACCGTTTAATTTAATAAAATTTAAACCATATTTAGAAGCAGTAACTTCATCAGGATCTTCTTGAGTTGGATCTCTCCATGAGAAAACTTCCTTTTGTCTGTAAGCTGCATTATCATCAAAATTGAATTTAGCATCCATACACATAACATCATGTTCGGTGGTTTCAGATAATGGATTAATTTCAATTTGAGTTGCATCCTTGTCCTTGAAGATTTTATATAATAATTGAATGGTTTTGGCAGCTTTTGGAACAGCTTCTGGAGTGAATTTTAAACCAGAAGCAATCTTCGTGGCTAGTGCATCTGAAACACCTTCATCGATTTCAACAGGAAATTTTTTAATTAAATCAGGTGTTTTTTTAGCAACACCCTCAATATCCATACCACCTTCAGATGAAGCAACAATCATTGTCGATTGATTTTTTCTATCCATAACAATAGATAAATAGGCTTCTTGTAACGCATATTTTCTTTCAACAACGTAAACAGCTGTAACAATTTTACCAGCTGCACCAGTTTGTTTGGTAATTAATTTATGACCTAACATTTTTGAAGCTAAATCTTTTGCTTCTTCAGGAGTTTCAATTAATCTAACACCTGATTTTAAGCCATTATCAAAATGACCTTTACCTCTACCACCGGTTAATGCTTGAGCTTTGATAACCATTTCATTAGTCTTTAAATCTTTGGCAGCTATGAAAGCTTCTTCTGGAGTTCTTGCAGCTTCACCTCTTGGTGCACCGATACCGTAAGACTTTAATAATGCTGCGGATCTATATTCATGAATAGATAAGTTTCTAACTTGTGTGGCCTATAGTAAATATTCAAAATCGTATGTTAGTATTTCAGCTTGTCTTCATATATATACAATACTGTAATCTTATTTCAATTGACAAATATTAATTTACACAAACATACCCTTTTGACCAAATTTCTATTGACTGCTTTAGAGAACATTGTGGTTGGTTATTGAAATTAACGTGTAGACAGAAGAGTGAAAAAAAGTCAACAGGTGATAAAGAGGGAGACAAATTGTTTTATAGAGAACTGGCGTGGGTGAAGGGAATTGACAACAAGTGAGTCGCATTCCATCGTCCCGAAAAACTGATCACTCAACTGGAAAATCGCTCCGGCTTTGAGGATCACATAGTTAACATATCACTACCTTCATCATCTATTTAACTTATATACTTTCTTATATATTCAATCATATTTCCAGCTTATCAAATACTAAATTCATCATTTTCATTGCACTGTTACCAATGGTTGTATTACCATTACTGTTAACATTAGTAGTACTTAATCCTTTTTCTTTATCTTTATTTCCCACATCTTCATCTTCAGCTTCCTTAATCTCTTCTCTAGCTTCTTCTTCAATTTTGCAATTCCTCCTACTTTTTTCTTCGACATCATCTCCATTCATATCTTCTTTACTCTTACCAAATAGTTGATACCAAAATATAACATCTGTGAAATTTGGGAATAAAACTTCTTCACTTAAAACATAATTTTCATTCTTAAATTCTCTTGGTCTACTTTTAAAATAATCCCAAACAGATCTAGTTCTTTCTTCAAGTTTTAAATTTTTTCTTTCTTTCTCATTATCGCTCAAAAAAGTACCATATTGACATGAATATAAATGATAAACTAACCTTCTTAAAAATCTTTCATTGTATTCAAATTTGTTTGGAAACTGTCTTAACAATTGATATAAGCAATCTAAAAACTGTTGGAAAACTGGACTTTCAAATTTAATATTTTGTTGATGTTTGAAATGTTGATTTAGTTGTTTAATTCTTTGAAAATTAGATTCTTCCGTATGATTGTAAAATTTTGTTTCCCTTTGTAGATGCCCACATCTTTCATTGAATCTATGACCAAATGAACTCCATTCTTTTTCGACTAGTATTATAAATCCTTCAACTGTTCTATAAAATGGATCTAAACAAATTTCAACTAATGAACAGACCTGTGATGTTCTATCCCATCCATCTGAGCAATGAATTATTAAATGAACTCCTTCTAAATCAATCCATTTAACTAATAAATCTGTTGCTTTTAATAATCTTGAAATATGCTCCAACCATCCACTCTTATTTAGTAACTCTTTATTAATCGGAATTTTATTACCATCAACATCTGTATTTTTTAATGATTCCTTAATTTTGTTTAAACTATCCCTCATAACATGAATATTCTCAATATTTAAAAAAACTTTCCTACTTTTAACACCATAATAATCCATCATCTCTGTTCCTGCGCCTAACGCAACTTGTGCCATCGCATTTGTTAATGGTCTTGCATCAACAATCAAATTTTTACCCTCTAATAATCCATTCGTTTTAAAAACTTCTTTAATTAAATTTTCATCTTGAATCGATCTATTTTGTTTAATTCCAACCATTGGCTGTGAGCATCTAATAATACTGCATCCATTTTTTTTATAATAATATGTTAAACTTGGGAACCTCTTCTTTGATCTATATTTAACCGTGTGCCCAAGCATTGTATCAGATATACTTGCAGGTATACACGATAATGAAGGATATGTTTCACAAAGAGTGTAATCTTTATTTAATTCTGTAATTCTCCATTTGTTGCAACCTATTCCTCCTTCTTCTTCCTCCATTTCCTTACCACTATCAAAATTTAATCCCTGTCTTTCAAACTCCTCAATTATCTTATAATCTTTCCAACCATTGAATTGTAGCTCAATTCTAACAGGCTGATAAATAAATGCATAAAGTGTATCAATATTATTAATGCATGTCAATTTCATGATACTTTCGAAAGCATCACTACATTTTAAAACATTTTTGAAATCAAATGAGATATAATTAAAATCTCTACATTGAATCCGTAAACACGCTCCACGACATAATTTCCTTTGTATTGGTTCAATATCAATGTTAATGATACTATTACTATCACTACTGGCATTGTTATCATTATTAATTTCACTTTTATTATCTCTAGAATTTAATTCAATAATAATTTCAGATGAAGTTGGATCTGAACTTTGTGCCGACGATTCATTTTGTCCATTAGCGTTGCTCGGTATTTGTATAGCGGAATTTGGTTGTGAATTTGAATTTGATGACAATTGGCTATGGCCCTCTCCTTGGATTTGTGTTTGATAAAGTAATGCTGAGCCTCTATTAAAATCAACTCTTTCAATCATTGGATAACAAAACCATAATTCTAGTAATTTCTGCTTTGAATCTCCATTACTCTCAGCTGGTGGCGGAACAGTAAAGATTAAATGATGTGTTGTCAAATGCAATGTACCAGTAAAAGCCTGACCACGTCGATATAAAGCAACATCCTCAACCTTGGTCACTTTCAAATAATCCATAATATGGTTATAGCTTGTTAAGATTGGTATCAAACGTAAAAGGTTAATTGGCAAATGTCAACACTATAAACATCAAAAAAAGTTATATAAAAAAAAAAGTTATATAAAAAATCAGATAATAAATACTTTTTTTTCGCTTGTCCTTTTCCTACGATAACTATCTTTATCTGATAGCTTAAATACACATTATGACTCAGTTTAGCCAATTCAACATTAAAGTCTACTTGCTGTTTATTATCTGACTTTGTCTCAAAAAATTAATGTTTCAAATGGTTAAAAAATCAGCCTGTCTTATCTCTTCATAATTAAATCACGTTGATAAGGATATGTATGGCAAGAAACATAAAACTTTACTCCCAAGGCTATGAAGACGGTAATTTATCCCTTTTATGCTTTGAAGAAAATTACAGTTGATACTTAATTGGAAAATCCTTTTATCTTCTAAACTGTTTTCACTTAATGGTTAGCGGTTTAAAGTTTTGTGCTTTTTTGATTGTCCATAAAGGCATATAGTTGTATTTATAAAAATGTTCTATAAAAATGATATTTAGGGCTTTTTACCTTCAACACCTTTTACCCATTCTTTAGCGATATCATCATTCAATTTATTTGCTTTATTTGGCCATTTACCGATTGACCAAAAATTATAATCTTTAAACTGAGGAGCATCAGTATTATTATTGATTAAAGATTCTCTTTCTATACTATTTTCTTCATGCTCAGCAGTTTTTTCCCACGATCTTAGACTTAAATCATTTGGAACCCATCTACCATCCAATCTCCAAACTTTTGAGTTTGTCATTTCGTTAATTCTACTAACGGCTCTTTTGTATGCAAACATTTCATCTTCACCAGTAAATTTTTTCATATCGGTAAAATTTTTGTCCAATTTTTCTTCACCTTTTTCAACGGTATACTCGTTATCACCATCCTCATATGATGAAAAGTTTGGTCTATATGGATTAGATAAATCAATTGCAGTTTTAGAGAACATTTCGGCGTTTTGAACATCTTCAGTTGTATCTGCTGAATTATCAACATTATGGCAAAATGGATTTGGACTATTTTCTTCCAAAGGTGTACATTGAAATCTAGTGGGTCTAGGATCTTTTATATCGGGAAAAAATAAATCATTTGGCTCCACTTCCATTCTAATAAGAACTTTACATCTTGCATCATAGATAGCATCAATAAAGTTTATTAATTTTCTGGCTTGATTTTTCATTTTGATTGATAATATTGGTATATTATCTAAAATGATAGTATCAAATCTGGAAGAAATAGAAATAAAATCACTTGGACCATATTGCGAGTCTTCAGTAATATCTTTGAAATCAAAATATGCAACGTTTCCTTGACTTTTTGGAATAATTATATCTCTACCATAACTTTTAAAAGATATTTCACCATATTTACATTTTTCTAAATCAATAAATTGACTAATTAATTCATCCCATTCTTTTTCTCTATCATTACTTTTATCAACTAATAAATATGATTTTTCTGCAATTTCATCTTCTTCAACATTCATACGATAATCTATATCACTGTTCATATCGTAGATATTACATCTCATTCTTAAAATCTTTTCAAAACTACCAAATTGTGTTTTGTTAAAATCACCACTATATAATTCTTCAGGTAATCTGTTACTTGTTGCAACTAATACACCACCTAATTTAAAATAATAGGTAAATAAAACTTTAACAATTTTAGCAGCTGCAATATCGGGTAACATAAACTCATCTAGCATTAAAATATGAAATTTTTCAATCATTCTTGATGCAACTTCAAATAAAACAAATTCATTTTCATAATTTAATAATGGATGGTTTTTCTGATCAAACCTTTGTCTCTTTCTTTTGGAAACTTCTTCAATTTCTTTCATAACCCAAAGAATAAAAGCATTCCAATGAATTCTTAATTTACCATCGGTTGGCAATGCATTACCAAAAATATCTAATAGCATTGATTTACCACATCCAACGTCACCGTTAACTAATAAACCACAAGGAACATTTTTCAAGTCTGCTAGTTCATCTTCATCATTCATTACAACAACAAGTTGTTTCCTTTTATTGTCATTTTCTTGATCCTTGAACCATTTTAGTGTATAACCATATAACACTCCCTTCTCATCTTCTTGTGCTTTATTAAACCTTTTTTCTAATTCTCTAACAAGCCTTTTAATCTTAATTGATGTATTATCAGGTGAATAATCTTTTACTCTAAAATATAATTTTTGAAATTCTAGACAAGCACGTAATTGCTGCGGATCTTGTTTCAATAATCCTCTAGAAACATAATCTCTATATACAACAAGCGGATCAGTAATACATATTGATGAAGTACAGCCAGATGAATTATTTAAATCATTTGACCGTGATAATCGAGAGTCTGGAATTGCAACAGGAGATCTATTATTTACACCGAAAGGTCCTGAAGTTATATAACGAAACAACAATGCTTGATTTGATATCAAGAACGGTTTTATATTTGATTTGGTTAAAAACATTCTAAAACTTCTTTTCAGTCATTAAAGTCTTGCTTCTACTTAGCACAATTAAAAGAAGTTCAAGTACTTTAACAAGGATAAACTCCGATAACTTATTTAGAATGATAATGTAAGGATGTGTTTACACCATGAAAGTTATTTTTTTTACATGATAATTATCGAAATTAAATAGAGTAATGAACCTAATCATCGTATTAACTTTTACTTGTATTAAACTGAAAAATTACATATATATATATATATATACTTCTAATCTTATGTATTCATATATATAAATTCAGGTAATTGTTAAAAATTTATAAACAAAACTTACAATTGAATCTTTGATTGTTTTTTCATAACCCAAATTTGACAACCACAAAATAAGAAAAATGCAATATATAAGAAAATTGCACCTAGAATTGTCTTTGCCACTCCTTTACCATCACTTGGAGAATTTATTGAACCCATCATTGATTCATGACTGTTGTAAAATAATGCTGCAATAATTGATAGAATTAAGATACCAAACGCGGAAATTAGCGTACAGAACCATGCTTGAGCTGCCTATAGAATATGTTAGTATATATATATTAATGAAATATTAATGAAACATTATTATTATTGACTTACAGAAACGACGGCCTTCATTGTGTGTGTAGTTATTATAATTAATAGTAGTAATGCTAGTTTTAAAAAGAAGCAGCACTTCACTTTCTTTCTTAAATATGATCGCGCTCGTTTATAAAAAAGATCCATATAATAAAATATATTCGTAAATTCTTCGTTGGTATTAGTTCTATCTCATTTATTTTAAACCTGTAAACATTATAAGCTCTATAAAGCATTATTTTTTATATAAAGAAAAGGAAAGTACATTTAAATTTACAATTATAAATATACCAAAATTAGTCAACAATTTCTTTATTGTCTGAAACTTTAACCTTGGCTTTTTTTCTTAACCTTTCAACTTCTTCTGTGTCTCTTTGTTGAGATTTTTCAACAACTAGGTTACGCAATAATCTATTTTCCATTTCTAATTGCTGAATTCTATTTTCTAAAGCTTTTGATAATTCAGATGCCTCTTTTAAACTGCGTTCCATTTCTTGCTCTCTTAATTTCTTTTTAATTCTGAATCTAGCAGATGCAGCTGTAACTCTTTGTTTTTTATCAGTTTCAGGATCTGATGAAACTGAGTTATTAACAGGAGAATTAACTAAATTGCTCGTGTTGGTTGGCGTGGTGGCAGTTGTTGACTTTGAATTTCGACTGTTACTTCTTGGTGTGACAGCATTGGACTTATCAAGACGTATTTTTAAAGATTCTGTAGCTGATGATGATGGTGACTGAGCTGAATTTGGATTTTGCACTATAGTTGATCCTGTAGAGGGTGCCAATGGAAATGAAGGTAAGGTTTGTTGATGCTGTTGTAGCTGTTGTTGTTGTTGCAGTTGTAAAAGTAAAGAAAGACTATCGTGTGGTTGTGGTTGTTGCTGAGGTTGCTGCTGGTGTTGAGCTGGAGTTGGTGTTGGCGCTGTAGATGGATTCAGTGCACTCACTAAACTTTGTATAGTTGATAAAAGATTGTTCTGTTGTTGTGGTTGAACAGCCGACACTAGAGTTTGAGCTAATAGATTTACCAGTAACTGATTAGCATCTCCAGCTCCCACTCCAATCTGTGGGGGAGGTAACTGTGGCTGTTGTTGTGGCGGTTGTAGAGGAAATTGTGGCTGTTGAGGAACCACATGAGGTGATTGTCTATGATTTTGAGTATTACCGTAGATATCAGGTTTATGGTAAGCGATTAAGCTAGCCAAGGCTTCAATTTGTGTTTGGGAGAGACCAGCTGCAGCCAATGTATTTTGAGCACCTTGCGGAACTTGAACTTTACCTGTTTGAATATTAGTATTGGAATCAATTAAAGAACTTGTAGTTGAATTATTGTTAATACCTGAATTAACTTGATTACTTGAACCTTGCTCCATAGTATTAGTAGAGTTATTTGTTGTAACTGTTGTTGTATTTTTATCAGGATAAAATGAAGTTCCTAATAATTCATGAATTGTAGATGGAATTGCCGGTGTTTCTGAAAATCCAAATTTTTGTTTATTATTGTTATTATTATTAGACGAATAACGTTGAGATAAATTTTGATAATGTTGTTGATTAATTTGTGAAGAAATACCTGAATTTGATGTAGGATTTATTGGAGAAATATGATTAAAAGAAGTGGCCTCAGCGTAAGATAACAGATCATTTGAAGATTTTTTATCCGAAGAACCTATTAAACCAGTTGAATCAGATCTTTTCTTAGGTTTATCTTCATCGGGGAAAATAAAAGTATCATCTGCAAAAGCGGCCAATTCTCTTTGTAACTGATCATCAAAATTCTCATTTGTACTAGCAGGTGTATCTGTGGATTGTAAGAAATTATCTATATACACCAACTGTTCAAGCAAAGCCATAGGCGTATCATCAGTATTTGAAGATGAAGTCGAAATCCCTGTTGACATTTGAGTATTGGGATCTATGTTATTCAACTTATTGCCTGACATTTAAGTGAAGAGTAAACGATAATCAGTAATAGCTTATAATTTAAAGGAAAATACTATTTAAATAAGATTAAAAAAGGAGCAGTTTTAATGAAAAGTTTAAGAATTAGTAATTGAATATCTATCACAGCAGCAATCATCATGACCTACTTCAACACAGAAAAAATAAAAAATTTCAGCCAAAAAGCATGGAAAAATCCATTATTAATCACGTGAAATGATGTCAACATACTACGTATAGACCACGTGTTCTGACATAATCACACGGACGCCACGTTTCCCTTCCATGCCACACCACACCAGCCACCTATCTGCATTACAATGTCACGTGTCTCTCTCACCGCCTCCACTGCCACACCATTATTCACTGCTCCCTTCAAATGGCCTTTCAATTGTGGATTGACATCTTGAGGTACCAAGGAAGCGATAACAATTAACGATGTTTCTTTACTATCAAGAACATCGCAATAAGACAATAATGGAGAATAAACATCTTGCAATGCATAAACCCATAAATCGGGGTATGATGATGACATTTGATTAATAACTCTGCCACTAATCTTAGTATAAACTTTATTCCAATAATTAATTCCTCGTTCCTGAATCTCTTGATAATCTTGAAAATTTTTAATTGGTGATCTATTTGGTTCGTCCTTTGGTCTTAAAAGATTTGAAGGTGTATTATCTTTTAAAATCATCATGGAATTAATTGCTTTTGGTAATCCTGATAAGGCCGATGTTTTAAGAATACTTTCACGGAATTTTTCCGTAGTTTGAAAAAGTGATTTAATCTTATTAATATCCTCATTATATGGTGAATACCCAAAATCTGTACCTGTTGCTTTAATATCTTCATATTTTTTAACAATTTTTGAAACTTTATCATAAAGTTCCTGAGATGGCTTTTCATTGCAATGCTTCAGATGAAGAGCGTAATGATATAGTTTTGGTATTTCCTGAGGTTGATTACAAACCGTAAGCGTTACCGTGGCAATAAGATACCAGACATCTTTCAAGTGCTGAGTGTTTGCTAATAATTGTAATCTTTGTGGTGTAAGAATCATTTATAAATATACTGGAATATTATTAATTTGAACTCATTTAGTTAATCTACATAGTAAAAAGTAAATTAAAAAAAAAACGTGAAAGAAATATTTTCTTACATGTTTCGCTAATTGTTTATCTTCAAATCTAGTTAGTTAAAAAGTATCCCTCAATTCAGAAACTAAAGTTAGTACTTTACCAGTCTTATAATAATGTTCAACATTTTCAACAACTAACTCTTCCATCGATTTTAAAGTTTCAACAGTATGTGTTCCCATGTGAGGTAATGAAACTACATTTGGCATTCTGACTAAGTCCATATCAACGTCGGGTTCATTTTCAAAAACATCCGTACCAAATGAATAAATCTTGCCACTTTTCAATCCCTCTTTCAGCGCAACTTCATCGATAACTGGACCTCTAGCTGTATTAACGATAATAACACCATCTTTCATTTTATCAATAGATTCTTTATTAATACAATGTCTAGTTTCTTTATTTAATGGAATATTAATTGAAATAATATCACTTTGTTTAATTAATTCTTCCATACTTGAAACATATTCAGTATCTTTTTCTAGTTCTGGACTTAATCTACTTCTATTGTAATAGATAATTTTTTCAAATCCGAAACCAATTAATCTGTCTCTAACAGATCCACCAATACCTCCCATACCCAAAATACCAACCGTCTTACTTGCTGGATCATGACCATATGGTGCTCCTGCTGATTTTGGATTTTTTAACCATAGACCTTTACTCATATTTTCATGACCAATTTGAAAATTACGTAATGCTCCTAATAATAAATAAACGTGAGTATCTGCTGTAGCATTGTCAACTTTACCCGGGACATTGGAAAGTTGCAACTTTAAATCTCTACATGCGATTGCGTCAACTTGATCATATCCAGCACCTGTATGAGAAATTGCTTTAACATTGGTAAATTGTTTAATTTTCTCAAGTAATTCTCTGTTCCATAATCCGGTAAATTCTGCTGATTGGTATGTACGTGCAACATAATTAGCATTTTTGAATTTTCCATCTTCCAACTCTTTAAAGAATTCTTGTCTATTTTTAGCAGATGATTCAACAACTGTCAAATTCTGATACTTGTTTTCAAGATCTAACCAAGCTTGATCGGCAAATCTAATAGGACCAAACCTCAACACAACAAACGGCTTTTTATTTTCAAAAAATGTTGACATTACTTAATAATTTATGATATAAATTTTAATTAACGAATAACTTAAAAAGAACTTCAAATTAAATATAAAAAAGGTATATCTAATATTGAAAAATTCTAATCTAATGGCTCGAATTCATTGGTGAACACTTCCGACAAGGATTTTCTCCGAAAAGCGAAATCGGGCATTTTACTTAATTTGTCGAGATTATTATAAATAGAATAGATACAGTCAAATATATATTTTAGAAGTGCACAAGACGCAAATTCAGTACTCAGTAATCAAAAGAGTTAATTTTATGTAGGGCAATAACGTTGAATTAGGTTGATTACAGTGAAGAAATAAATATATTGTTAAATATTCGTAAATAAACTGAGGCCCCAGCATAACTAAAAGAGGTTAATCTCATCGTCATAATTCCCACGTTCAGCTAGAGTAGGGGTAATCTCATCAAGTACTGCCTTATTATATGCATTATCGGATGTCTGGCCCATTCCATTGTGTGGTGAATAAGCCACCACTTGTGGACTAGAGAATTCCCGCATGATCAAACCGACGTTTGTTAATAGAGTAGCCACAAGTAGCCCCGTGAATACTCCAAAGATTATCCTCTGGTTGGTTGTCACTTGCATTTCAGGTTCCGACATTTTAACTTAATATCAGTGATTATTTGATCCCAATATTCGAAAGAAGGAAACAATTTTTTTCTTTCTAGTAGTATATGAAGGTGAAAACCTCTTCTATTTATATTTTTCGCCAATGTGCGACCCTGGGTCCTTAACACTGAGAACAAAAGGTTCACGGTAAAAAAATTGTAAGGCGCAAAATTAGTTAAAGGTAATATTTATTCAAGGTTAGATTTAATGTCTGGATATCATCAAGTTAGAATCGCTGAAGTAAATAAATTTGTAACATGATTCATGATTCACTTTCACAAGAGGGAAAGCTATTTCCATAAATACCAAAAAACTGATTTAAAAAAGATTGGGCACAGCTATTCTGGCTCAGTTGGCTCACGATTATGATTGCAATCCTCATACAGTCATTAATATTGCAAAAGAAAGAGACCAAATTTTCGAACGAACCGTGAAAGAGAGAAAATCTTGTGGATAACCAAATTGAATTCATTAAAAATCAATTCAAGAAAAGAATGTAAATATCATTACACCTCCCAGAGGCTGCTTTTTACTATTCCTCAAAGAGAAATATCCAGATACAAATATCTCCGTTTTGCGTTTCGCAAACTTGTCTTGCAATTTAACTATACGTAAAAATCAGTGAAGAAGGTTTCTGATAGAAACAATGGTACAGAGTACATTCTGGAAAGAGAAAAATGGTTTCAGAGAGAAATTGTTGTAAGAAAAGTTGATTGTTTTAATTTTGTTTTCGGTGATGAATGTGCTTTTGTCATATCAGTTAAACACAAAAAAGCATGGGCCAGAAAAGTAGTTTTGCCAGTAGCTTCAGAAGAGTCCAAAAAAAGCTTTTAGTGATTCATTTATTTGTGTTGGCGCAATATCGTTCCATGGTTTATTGTACATGGCTGTTAAAACAACTAGCCATTTAGATCCAGAACTGTCAATAAATACCAATGATTATCCAGAACTACAAAAACAATTTTCAAGCTTTCTTAAATATTTGATTCAAAACCAAAATCCCGAAATAAAAAAATTGAGGCAATATTTTAACAGTACTGATAATGTGGTTTCTAAAGGGGCCCAAAAGGTTGATTATATGGTACTTTTATGGAATTTAATGTTAAAAATGTATCTCCTTAAGGGTATAATTGATTATAAATTTATATATCTCGACAATGCTGTAACTCAATATGGTATTGAGATTACCAACTTTGTGATTTTATTTAACTCATTACTACAAGCTCTTATGTTTCCACCTGCTATGGTGCCTTCATGATTATTAACATATATCTGAAATGGCAAGGCGTTGTTGCCTAATCCATTAGTTCAGCATGACCTTTCATCGGACATTTGTTGATCATCTTTAGCATGATCTAACCAGCCACCGTCGTTCTGCTAGTTGTATCCGAACGACACTTCTAGACCATCTTGAGTGAAATCTTGATCAACAAAAGGTCCCCTTTACTGATGATTACGTTTAGCTAGAATAGCGGTAATCTCATCAAGCACTTCCCTATCATATTCATTATCTGGTGTCTGTCTCATTCCATTATGTGGTGAATAAGCCACCACTTGTGGAGCTCGTGTAATCAAAAAGATGTTTGAAAGTAGAATAGCTGTAAGTACTATCGAGAACATTACAAGATATGCACAAATTACCTTGTTTATGTCTTTGGGTGTCGGCATCTTAACTCAATATCAGTGATTATTTGATCCCAATATTCGAAAGAAGGAAACAATTTTTTTCTTTCTAGTAGTATATGAAGGTGAAAACCTCTTCTATTTATATTTTTCGCCAATGTGCGACCCTGGGTCCTTAACACTGAGAACAAAAGGTTCACGGTAAAAAAATTGTAAGGCGCAAAATTAGTTAGAGGTAATATTTATTCAAGGTTAGATTTAATGTCTGGACATCATCAAGCTGGAGCCGCTGAAGAATATAAATGTAAAACAACTTTTCAACAGATTATGGGTATTTCGAATGGGTTGTTATGCCTTTTGGCTTAACCAATGCACCTCCACTTTTCAGAGAATGATGAACTTTACGTTAAAAGAATATATTGGAAATTTTGTATAGGTATATTTAGATGATATATTTGTTTACTATCATGATGAAGACGTATATTGAGAACATTTAAGATCCATATTGGGTACACTAACAAAACATCATTTTATTGCTATTGAAGAAATATGCGTTTTATTTCAAAAACTGAGATTTTTAGGTTTATTATCACGCCACGAGGAATAGAAGCAGATTAAGAAAATATTGAAAAGATCAAAATGTGACCAATTCCGAAAACAATAAAACAAGCCAGAGTTTTATGAACCACACAACTTATTACAAAGATTTATAGTAGAATTTGCAAAAATCGCTATACCAATTCATAATTTTATTGGACGTAAAAATTCATGGGGAAGAACAGGATGATTCCTTGGAATTGATAAAGCACAAACTAAGCACGACACCAGTTTAGGTACATCCTATATGTAAACCTCATGATTGTTTTTTTGGTACATAAAGATGCATGTGGCGTTGCATTAGTTTATACAATCGAACAGTAAATCCATTAGGAAAATCAAGAGGAGTAATTGCATATGCATCAAAGAAATTAACAGGTAGTCAATTGAATTGCTTTATTTATGATAGGGAGTTTATGGCAGTGGTAAAGATGTTGAAAACATGGCGTTATTATTTATTAGGTAGACATTTCAGTACAAGGACAGATCATAAGAGTCAGGTTTATTTGAAACATCAATATTTAATAGATTCTACACGAGTTGCTAGATGGTTAGACTATTTAACTCAGTATGATTTTGAAATCAATATGTAAAAGGGAAAGATAATTCTGCTGCTGACGCTTTATCAAGGTATCCAAATATTTCCATATGAGAGACATTACAGATTCAAGTAGAGCAAGAAATAAATATGTTCGAATTAGTTCAAGTGAATAGTTCACAAATACCTACACCAGCAGTGTCAACTATGGTACCAAATCAAAACTTTATCGGCGTGGTAAAAGGTTATCATGCAGATAAAATATATTCACAGATATATAAGATTTTAAGTATGAAGGGAAGTAGAAGAAGTGTACCATTAAGCTGAAAGCATCATGTTAAGTATTATAAATTACAAAATGGTTGGTTGTATTACACGACTTTAGTTGGGAAATTAAATTATAAGCTTCTCATATCACCATATAATGATTTAATTTGAAAGGTTATAGCTAATGCGCATTCAACTCAAGTTACTGGTCATTTTGTTTACCGGGATTGTTTAAACCACTTCCGGTATCAGAACGAAGATGGACTGATGTGACAATGGATTTTATCACACGTTTACCACTTACAGTAAATGGAAATGATATGATCAGTTATTTGTGATAGAATGACAAAAATGCACAAACAAATAAAAATTTAACAGCTAAAAATGTGTCAGAGGTCAGGCTTTTTATTAATTTCGTTTAACAAAAGGTAAACCTAATAAAACCGAATGTTTTTCTGTTTTTATAACGTGAATTTTGCAGATTTCTTCACAATCCGCTGATGACTGGGCCATATGATTAACCTCTTTCAGTTATACCGGGGCCTCAGTTTATTTAGGGATAGTTAATAATAATTTTATTTCTTCATTGTAATCAATCTAATTCAACGTTTTTGCCCTACATAGAATTAACTCTTTTGATTACTGAGTGCTAAATTTACGTCCTGTGCAATTCTAAAAAACTGACTGTATAACTAACTATATATATACATATATTGCTAGAATTTATCATTTAACTCAGGAACAACAGTTAAAACTTTACCTGTTTCAATATACTTTTCGACGTTTTTAACAACAAATTCTTCCATTTTTTTCATAGTTTCAACAGTATGCGTACCCATATGTGGTAATGAAACAACGTTATCCATTGTAACCAATTCCATATCAACATTTGGTTCATTTTCCCAAACGTCCGCACCAAATGCTGCAATTTTACCGCTTTTTAATGCTTTCTTTAATGCTGATTCATCAATAACTGGTCCTCTTGAAGTATTCACAATAACAGCACCATCTTTCATTGTAGAAATTGTTTTTTCGTTAATGCAATGCTTTGTTTGTTTATTTAATGGAATACTGATTGATAAAACATCACATCTTTTCAATAATTCATCAACTGTTTTACAATAAATTGCGCCTTTTTCTAACTCTTCAGATAACTGTCTTCTGTTATGATATAGAATTTTACTAAATCCAAATGGTTGTAGACGATCTCTAATTGTACGTCCGATACCACCCATACCTAAAATACCTAAAATTTTACTTTCTGGATCATGACCAATCGGTGTACCAGCACATTTCAATGTTTTCCATTTTCCTTCCCTCATATTATTTGATGACAGTTGAAAATTACGCATGGCACCAATTAATAAATAAACTGCGGTATCTGCCGTTGCATTATCAACTAAATTGGGAACATTTGATAGTTGAATTCCTTGTTCACCACATTCAACCGCATCAACTTGATCGTACCCGGCACCATTATGTGAAATTGCCTTAACTTGTGTATTTGATTTAATTAAATCTATTAATGATTTATCCATCATACCTGTTTGTTTGATACTTTCAAAAGTACGTGTAATAAAATCGACTTTTGAAAATTTACCTGATTTTAATTCATTTATAAATTCATCTCTGTTTGACGCATTTGTTTCGATAACTTTAACATTGTATTTAGAAGCTAAATCTGACCATGCTTGTTGTGCAAAACGGGTTGGTCCAAGTCTAAGAATTGTCAATGGAGCTGCTGTAGAATAATTTCTAACTCCTTTCATAAACATGTTGAAATTAATACGGTACTGGTAAAAAGAATTGAAGGTTATTCAAAACAAGCATAGAAAAAAGCTTGGGTTAATTAAGATGAACTTGGGGAAAAATAAAGATCTTCCTCCGTTTTCCTCCCTTCAAATCACAGTCAGATTTTCGTTCTAACCGGATCATTGAAAAAGATAGTTTTAAAAGTCTCAAAATAGTTTCGTAACCTAATTAAATAATTTATCTTCTACATAATTTTACTGAAAATTTACTATGTTTCAAGCTTGTAATAATAAAGATACTCAATTTTATTTTTTATAAGATTTGTATATTGAGTTTAATAAAGAAAACAAAAATTTCTACACCGTGAAATATTTTTCAATAATTTTTATTGCCTAAACCATATTTTACGACCAAAACAAGAAAACAATAATGACCGATGATACAGCAAAATTAAATACTTCCATACTAGGAACCAAAAAATATTGGGATGATTTTTATAATTTAGAACACAGCAATTTTCAATCAAATCCAATAGATACAGGTGAATGTTGGTTTGAAGATTCAAATGCTGAGGATAAGATTTGTGAGTTTGTTTTCAGTCAACTATCATCAATAGATAATATTAAAACTTGTGACTTAGGTACAGGTAATGGGCATTTATTATTTCAACTATATGATGAAGGATTACGTGGAGAATTGGTTGGTGTTGATTATAGTGAGAAAAGTATAGAATTTGCAAAAAATATTGCTAAGGATGGTAATTATAAAGTAAATTTTGAACAATGTGATTTATTAAAAAGCAATGACAAATTTGTTTGTGAGAATGAAGAAAAGTTTGATCTGGTTTTAGATAAAGGAACCTTGGATGCAATTGCATTAAGTGATGAAAATTACGAAGATGGTAAATCTGGTGTTCAAGTGTATCCGAGCAACACAAGTAGATTGATTAGAAAAGGAGGAATTTTATTAGTTACATCTTGTAATTTCACTGAACCCGAATTAACTAAAATTATCACTTGCCATGATAAATTTAGTGTTTGGAAACGTATTGATTATCCATCTTTCGAATTTGGAGGTAACAAAGGTTCTACTATTTGTAGTGTGGCTTTTATTAAAAAATGATTAATGGTAGAAAAAAAACATATAATGTATAAATAGAATAGGCTATAAAAATTATTTAGGTATTTGAGACTGAATATTATCATACAAAATTTGGACATTTTCTACTTGTCCAATCTTTAATGCATATTGTACAGGCTTACCGTCTTCAAGAATTTGTAATCTGATAAATTTATTACCATGCAATGAACCACTCATACCTTTAAATAAACTAAAACCTTTAATTATTGGAATATTTAAAATGAGCTTCAAATTACCATCTTGTCTCATAATTAATCTAGATGTATAATTGGATGGTGGTTTTAAAAATTTACTAACTTTAATTACGCCGAAACCTTTTTCTTTCCAACCATCAGAAACTTGTGAAAGATCCATGTGGTATAATTTCGCTTTAACTTGGAACAACGTTTCTTCATTTTCTTCACCCGATTTCACATCTTGTTTTTCCAAATGAACAGTTTTATAAACATCCTTCTCTTTTAGTTTTACTTTTTCATTTTCTTTATCTTTGTTTTCATTCACATCAGCTTTAACTTTCTGACTATTTTCATTTTTATTATCATTTTTGTCTTCTTCTGTTGGTTTATCAAAAATTGATTTCTTGTTTATAGCAGTTTGAAATGCATTACCAAAGGTTGATCCACTACCAAAAATTTTAGTACCTGGTGTAGATGGTGTTGATTCTTTTGAAGATTCATCTTCCTTCTTCTCACTTGAAAAAACATTCGGAGTATTTCCAAACATTTTAAAGCCTTCAAATTGACCAAACTTTGTAGTTGAACCAAAAACAAATTTTGGTTTATCCTTTTGTTCTTTGGATTCCAATTTAGGTTCTATTTTTTTTTCTGCGTCTGCTTCTGTTTCAGTTTCTGCTTCCGTTTCTGCCTCCGTTTCATTTTCAGTTTCGTTTTCATTTTCGGTCTCATTTTCTGTCTCAGTACCATTCTCGATTTCAGTTTCAGTTTCATTGTCCTTATCATTCTCATTATCGTTATTCTCTTTTTTTTTCTGATCGACTTCATTGGACTTATTTATATTGATTGATTTGGCATCTTTTTCTTTATCTTCCTCATTAACTTTCACTCTTTTAGGCTCACTAACAATAGGATCTTCTAATTTACCATCTTTCTCGGATTCACCTAGGCATCTCTTTTTAGTATCTTCAACACCTTGATTTTCTATATCACTCATTGAATTGATTATTGTTTTCTTTTTTAAATTAATTTACGGAAAGAAAGAAAATAAAAAAAAAAAAAAAAAATTAAAATAGAAAAATAGCTCTAAAAATCTTGAAAATCATGTATCGCGCAGACTATTCAGTCAAGCCATCTTGTTAAACACTTTTAAATTATCTTATACATTTTTTTATATACATAGAAAAGTAGGTAATAATGTATTAGTTGTATGTTGACAGATACTATTTGATTATTTTATTCTTTTCGGAAGGCTTATCCAAAATTTTCAACAAAGAATACGCTCAATATTGAAATTAATGCAGTGCCATCAGAAAGAAAAGCTTCAAAGAAAATAGAAGTATATAGATTTCAGTTAGTAAATCCGAATTTTAAGCGCTATTTATTTTTTAAGATGGTACAAAGTAGATATTTAGATTGTGAAAGTGGTTTAAGTATGTTAATTAGTTAAGAACAAGAGCAGTGAAAGTGAAAGGAAGGAACAATTGAATTGAAACCACATAAGATGTGAATACATCCGTGCACTGGTAAATTCGCGATTTTAATTGATTTATTTACATGTCAATTTTTTTGTTTTTCTTTTGTTTTTGTTTGGCTTTCGTTGTTTACAATTACAATTTAATTTATCGACTTGCCCTCTTTGTATAAGAAATTAAAGTCATATAAGTAAAGCTTGAAACCACAATGGATGTTCATCTTATTTTGAAAAATAATCCAGATGAGATTAAGGGTAGGAATTCTCTTTTCCATCTCTCTGCTGATTCTTCGAAAAAAATTGTGTTTAACAGATACAATACTTCTTTTGATTTTAAATCAATCTCTTTACCTAGAGATAATAGTTTATTTGAAACCATTGCAAAACCACTTATTGATGATAAGTTGTTAAATCGAAAAGATTGCTTGTTGTTTACTTTGGGTCCTACTAATTCTGGTAAAAGTCATATCCTCTTCAATAATCATGATTCCTTACTACAAAAGTCTTTAGAATATATTTTTAACAATTTAGGTTCTATAAGTAATGATTTTCAATTTATTAAAAAGGCAATACCTACACTATCAAATGCTTTGATTCCAGATGATGGAATGTTAATTGATTCAAATACTGCTGTTTCAATTTCAATGTTTGAAATTTATAATGATAATATCAATGATTTACTAAATAATTCCAATCTTGAAAACCAAAATCTTGTTAAATCAAAATCTTTTCTGGAAATAATTACAGATCCTATTGATCTTAAATTAAAACCATATCATTTATCTCAACATATGGTTAATTCGATTGACGCTGCAACTGAACTTCTTAATAATGGCTTACCGAATAGAAAAACTTTTGGAACAAATGCAAATAAAGAATCTTCAAGATCTCATTGTTTTATTTTTATAAATATTCATAAAGTTTATGGTAAAATGGTTGAAACTGCTAGATTTACAATTGCTGATTTGGCTGGTTTAGAAAGATCAAAATCTGCTCAAACAACAGGTTTAAATTTAAAAGAAGCTGGCTTTACTAATGGTTCATTGACTCAATTGGGTCGTTGTCTTGAATTAGTTGCTACAAAACAATTTAATAAATCTTTACTGAGAACAAATAAATTAACTCGTTTAATTTTTAATGATTATGTCAAGTCTCACTCATCTATTTCTATAATTGTCACTTTAGATCCATACGGTGAAGAAGGTTTAATTTTGCAAACCTTAAGATATATTAATCCAATTAAGTATCAAATCTTACAAAGAAAATCGTTATTAATACAAAACAACCAAATGTCACCTAAAAAAGCTTTAAGTGCTAAAACTCAGACTGACTTAATGAAGGAAATTGATAGATTAAGAAATAACCAAACAAAACTATGTTTAAAAATTTCGACTATGGAAAATGATGTTATTGCAACAGAAAATAAAGTCAGGCAGGAAATTTATGAGGAAAACGAAAAAAAATTGACAAAGCTAATGATTGATCAAAAAAAGGAACTTAATAAATTAAAAGAAGATAGTATGCTTTCAAATGATAATAAATTAACAGATTTATCTATTAATTATAAAATAAAAATTGAAAACTTAAATAAGGTTTTAGACTCAAAAAATTTAAAAATTGAATCTTTTAAAGAATCAATTGAAATTACTAAATCTGAATTAAATTTATTGAAAGTTGAAAATGAAAATTTAGAAAGAAAATTTTCCCAGTTAAAGGATAATGATGAACTAAAAATCAAAGAGCTTAATGAATCTCTAAATAATGCCATTTTAAGATCTGATACATTGGAAAATCATGTTCACTCATTGCAATTAGAAATTGGAAATTTAAAATCTCAACATCAATTGGAAATTAATAGGTTATATTCGGAAAAATTTAATGAATTAGAAAATTTAAGAAATGAATATCAACCGCAATTGAAAACTTTAGCTAAGACTTTAGAATTAAAAGAACAAGGTGCTATTAAAATTAGTGAACTTTCAACTTCTTTAGGTAATGCATTATCTAAATCTAAACAATTAAATGATGAGATTGAAATTTTAAAATCACAAATTTCAGGATTGAATAACCAACATCAATTAGAAATTTCTAAACTTAGTGAAGAAAAATCTATTGAACTGGAAAAAATGAGAAATGATTATCATTTAAGGTTAGATGAAATTACTCAGCTTAAAGAACTTAATGACAAAAAAGTTTTTGAACTCTCAAACGCTTTAGATGATACTAATTATCAAGCTAAAGAATTGAATTCTAAAGTTCAATCGCTAAATGCACAAAATGAATCTTTGAGATCAAAGCATCAATTGGAAATTTCAAAATTAACTTTTGACAAATCTGATAATATGAAAAATATTGAAGGTAAATATCAACAAGAAATAAACATTGTAAAAGAAAAGTTAATTGAAAACGACAAGATAATTTCTAATCATATTGTCTTGCAAGAAAAATTAAATGATGAAATCAAAAATCTTAACGAATTAGTTGAATCAAAAGATTTAGAGATTAATAAAAGTTTGGATATATCTGAGCGATTAGGTTTTGAGATAAAAAGTCTCAAATCTAACATGAATGATGAATTGAACAAGAAAATTGGATTACAAACGTCATTAAAAGAGACTGAAAAAATTAATAAAACTTTGAAACAGACTGAAATGAATTTGAGAAAAGAATTAAATGAGAAAGGTCAAGAAATTTTATCGTTAACGGAGGAAAGAGAATTTTTGATCGGAAATCTGGATGTTAAAAAGGGCGTGGAGTCTAAACTAATTGCAGAACTCGAAAATTTCAAGAAAGATTCTAAGAAAAATGAAATTGAATTATTATCTAAACTTCAAAAAATGGAATCTGAGGTAAAAAATAAAGAACATGAAATTAATAAAATTAAAAAGTCTCATCATGAATTAGAATCTAATTTAATTAAAGAAAGGGAAAATATGAAAACCGAACATGAAAACTTCAATCAAGAGATAGTGAATTTGAAAATGGAGAATTATCGTTTGATGGATATTAAATTAGAATTAGAAGAGGAATCTTCAAAATTGAAAATTGAACTAAAATCTAAATCTAACTTAGAAATTCAATTAGATGAGGCCCAAATCACTATTAATAAATTGGAAGAACGTATACAAGAATTAGAAGACAGGGATAATATTATTGAAAATAACAAGGAAAATTCTAACAAACAATTGACTAAAAAAATGGATTCTAAGAATAAAGATGAAACACCGGCTGCTAATATTCCTGAAATTGATTTGTTTGATTTTTCTGAATCTCCTGTTACGGAAGAAATTGGAGAACCAGATGAAATTAAAAAGGTCTTATCTATGGTTTCAAAAGAGAAAATAGCTAGAACACCAAGAAAAAGCTTGAACATTCTTGATACCAGTCCATCTGATGATGAAGGTTTGCCATTGATTATGTCATCTCCAACTAGATCTGAACCAGCATCATTAAGTAATAATGATTTTAAAATTTTTGAAGATAATGATAACGAGAATGAGAATGAGAATGAGAATCATACCATTTCTATGGGTCAAGCCAGCAGAAAATTGAAAAAGAATAGGCTTTCATCACCAAGTAAGAAACCAAGCAGTAAATTGAAGAAATCTTTAAAAAGAAGTAAATCCGATAATTCGGTTAATAAGGCTGAAAATGAAATGAAAATGTTTAAGAAATACGGCGGTGGCAATGATAGAGAGAAACGTAAAATTAAACAATTGAAATATGTTCCTTTAGGAAACGCTAAACATTCTGAGTTGAACCGTAAAGATGTCACCTTGAGTATGGTCGATCCATTAGTGAAAGTGACTAAGAAGAGAAACTCTGTCTCTCCAACTAGAAATGGTAAGAAAAAGTTGCGTAAGAGTATCCCAGATGAGCATGACTCTCTTGAACTCCTAGAGTAAAAGATCTCAATTTTAATAGTATTGTTTAGTTCGTATTTAGATCGTATTAAACTCATATATAATTCGTATTTAATCATATTTAATTCATATTTAATTCGTGTTTAATCATATTAATTCATACTTAATTTAATGTTATAAGATAATTTATATTAATTAGTGATGCCATATTTAACATATTGAGTTAATTCTCAAAGGTTAAATCGCAATAGAGCTCCTTTAGCCTACCCTCTTGCCCATAACCTAAATCAACATTGCGGTGTTGAACATGTTCTGGAGGTGGTTAGTTATCATCAAAAAATTTTAAAAAAGTCATTGGCGCTAGCTCGCTAGCGGTTGCCAGCGACCAGAGCCAACTTGTTATCCAGTATAGAAAAAATAAAAACGATTAAAGCTTTATGGGTAGTATCATATTGATTTCATAATTAGATAAAAACAGTTTGATTCTAGTCGTCATAAGGTATTCTTTTTCTCTCGACTTCATGAAAGATTAGAAACTGAAACTATTTTTTAAAAATCCATAGTATTAATGTTACCAAGGAAAAGACAAAAGAAAACAGGGCCAGACGCTAATAAACAAATCAAGAGAAGAACATTTACCGGTTGTGATACATGTAGAAAACGGAAAGTCAAATGTGATGGCAGAAGACCAATATGTTTAAGATGTGAAAAATCAAAAGTTGAATGCTTGGGTTACTGGATCAAATTAAAATTTACTGAACCGTTGATAAAATTACTTGATGGATCATTAGGTTCTACGCCTGATAATAATAATAGTAACAATAATAAGAATTTAAGAACCTTCCAAAGAAGACAAATTCCATTCATGAACTTTCTTCCTGGCATGAGGTACCCATTTTTTGAAGATATGGACCCTGATTTAGATTATCTTTGTGATGAAAACTATCACGGTGAAATTGAACTACATAGAGGCCCTTTCAGAATGTTTCCTAAAAGTGAATCCATAAGAAAATCTTTTATTAATGCAAATAATAGTAACAACAAGGCTGATTTACCAAAAATTCCTAAAAATGAACTGCCTTCGATATCTCCCATAATAAGCTCCTCAAGCATTAATCAACCGCCAAAACTACCATCGTTTTCTCAATCAAGAATATTTCCTTTTATAAGCAATGCGATAGCTCAATCTCGACCACAAAACGAATCCCATGATCGCCAACAAAAGTCTCCATCTTCTTCATCAGCAAAATCATACTCATCACTTGCTTTATTGAAATTACCGCCAAAAAAGCATACTGATTTGTTGGATACCAGTAAGAATGATATTAAAAATAGTGTTAGAAAATCAGATAATATTATTCCACGTACAATCTGGATTCATCCTCGTTTACGAATTGATGCAATGCTTACCTATCAGGGACTTATTGGATCTGTTGAAACTGTTACCGATGACTGGAAACGTATAGAGAAAACTATTTTCGCTGAAAGATATGGGTTTTTTGATGAATTACCAAAGCGAATCGTTGATAAATTCAATATTCCTCCAATAGAAAGTGAAGCTATGATTAAGACCCGTATTAATGAAGTGATAAGAGCATTGGGTGACAATGCGGGTAGTATTAGTCCTACTAACACTTTTGTGGGACTTTTAAAATCGCATAGAGTTCAAGAGCTTGTCCGTTTATTTGTTAAATCTCAACCCAATGTTATGTTTTTAAGTTATAATGGTTGTTTATTTGATAGCATTGTTATCCCACTGTTATATAGAATTGTGGGAGAATTAATGGTTTTTGAAACTTCAGTTGGACTTCCAGGTAGTTGGAAAGATGCCGTAGATAACAGTGGAATGGAATTTAGAAGCTATTGCGATGTTTTGAAAAGAACATATTGTATGGTTGCGTTATCGATAGCTGCTTTTTCTGAATATAAAGCTTTATATAATGAAAATGGTCTATATGATGGTTCGCTGAATTACTTAAAATGTTATATTGCTCTCAGAGAAATGTCACTAATCAATTTATCAAAATTGATTAAACCTATTATTGGAAATTATGTTGAAGGTAAAAAAATTAAAATTGCTAATTTTCAATTGTTAAATAGACTGTTAAATATTGGGTTATTCAAGGAATTCGTTTTAACCTTAATGTTAGCTATATACCAAGATTCAAATTTGGATATTTTACATAACTATAAGTTACTCTATGGGGTTTTAGAAAGTATTAGCGATTATTTTAAGTCTTTAAATAGCCAAGATGAACAATTAGATCAAATTTGGGAGTGGTTTAGGTATCTTAATTTTTTTTTCAGATCAACTTCAACTATTGATGTTGAAAATTATGAAATTAGTGATGACGGTTTTGAAGATTTGAATTCTGATTACAATTTAATTCAAAATTTTGAGTTCAATGATTCTTTCAAACCTAATGAATACAATAAAATTGAAATAAAACCTGGTGTTATTGATGATTATGATGATGAGGAAGACGATGAGGAAGAAGGTATCAAAGTTGAGCTTCCTAAAAGACTAGCAAATCGTCCCCAATTGGAAGATAAACCTCCAAGATCATTTACAGTAAGCTTTCATTTTAATGATATGGAAGACGACAACGACGACGACGATGAAGATGATGATGATGATGATCTTGATGATGATGGTATTGATGAAGGTGAGAAGAATAATAATATTAAGTATAACGATGATCATTATGAGCACAATGTTCCTATCGATCGTGATAATCATAAAAATGATAAAAAAGGTAAAAATGACAAAAATGATAAAAACGATAAAAATGAGAATGAAGAAACAAAAGGACAGATTTTGGTTGGAATGGATATCGATCGAATTAAAGTTAAAAAAGAAGATGAAGAAATTTTTCCCGAAACTAAAGATAAAATACTTACGCAGAAATCAATGGATAAAAAAACTGTCGTCAACAATAAGGGAGTTGAAGTTGACGCTTTAACAGGTCTTACAATTGGGCAGTCTTCTATTATGTCATTGAAAAGAAGAGAACAGTTAATTAGTAATAAAAAGCAGCTTTTAAAAATTCCTCAACCACTCGAGTTGAGCCGTGGTTCTATTTCACACTCTGTTCCTTCCGCTTCTGAACTAAGTTTTGGTATTCCAATTTCATTATTAGAAATAATGGAAAGAACAGTGAGATTGGCAGATCATAGAAATTGGTTTCTACGTAAAAAAATGTTTCCTAGAAATTTTCCTAAGTTTTGTTGCGACTTGGAAGAAGACTTAATGAATTGGTGTCTACCATGGGATTTATATGAAGAGAACAGAGAAAGAAATAATGACTTAAAATTTCATAGCCTGTTTCATGAAGCCTTATATCATTTCATTATTTCATTTTACAATACTATATTGTTGTTTTTTTTTAGAATTATTAAAGATATTCATCCCAGTTTATTACAAAACCATGTTATTTCTACATTAACTCACTTAGAACAATTGAAAAAGTTATCGATAAGGAGTCATTTCCTAAAGGATATGAAAATTTTACCTCCATTTTGGTGTTTTTTCTTAGCTGGTTCCGATGCAATTGGTGTGGAATTACAAAATAGATTTGATGAACTTGGTAGGACATGGTTTGTTCCTGGAAATAAATGGATTGGTAAGCAAATTATGATGGAAATTTGGAGAAGTCGAAATTTCGATGTTGATTCAGAATCCGATGATGACAAAGAAACATCATGGTTAGACATGGTTAAAGGATGGGAAGTCTCGGGTTTTCACTGACCACTTTTTTTTATTATTGTTTGTATATTATATTTTACTGTTTATTCAATTAAGCTTTTCTAAACCTTCCAAGTACTTGTTCAATTATAAAGAAACCAAAAAAAAAAAGAAATGAAGGATGCGAGGTTCGAACTCGCGCGGACATACGCCCAGTAGATCTTAAGTCTACCGCCTTAGACCACTCGGCCAACCCTCCAATTGTTAATATAAATGGACAAGAGATTATTTTGACTAATAATTAATTTTGAGAATCACATTGAAGAAAAAAACTCCCCTATTAAGTTCTAAATGTTATTAGAACTTAAATGATTTTGCATAGAAACCCTGTTGGAACCTGGAGGAATTTCCTTTCTTAGTTCATTACTCCGATGTTTATGCTGGTATTAATTAAAGCCATTCCACTATGTGTTGGAACCTGTGAAAATTATGTCACTAATTTATTACTTCACAGGTTACTGAGATAATATAATTTCAAGCTATATCATTGTTATTTTAATATGCACATACACTGAAAATAAAATCCGATAAATAATGTCCGATAAGTACACATAGTTATTATTAATTAATTGGTTAAAAGAATTAGAAACATTCAACTGGATATTAAGTTATAAGAAAATCAATGTGGATAATTTCATTTAACCATGTATATAAGCTATGCTATTCCCACTTTTATTTCTTTCTTATTTACAACCTTTTACTTCTTTCCTTTCGGGGAGATCTTTTATATAAAAATATATATCAATATATTATATTTGTTATCATCTATTATCTATTCTTTCTGAGTTAAATCCATCGGTTACTTTACACACCACCAATAGTAAGTATTTTTCTTATCTATTTACAGAACCACATCTGTAACCGATCAACCTGTGAGATTAACTTAATCCTCATACTTATTTATTTAGGTATTGAGGATTACAAATAGTCTGTCACGCTACTGGTTGAGATGTGGGGTTTCGATGCAAAATCCTTAATGTTCTAATACTATGCATAACTCCTTTAGATGGAGCCAATGAAATCAAAGAAGTTAGAGCCAATAATAATTTATATATTGCTATATCCATTTAATTGGTCATTATGAGTTTGTTTAGAATAAAAATGTACAATCACAATTAATTACAATTGAATTCGAAATAGCTATATAAACAACCTTTTCCTATTTTTTAGTTTCTACTTGTTTTACTACCTTTTTCTTTTCTCTTAAAAAGAGATCTTTTATATAAAAAAATTAAATACAATTTCATTATATCTTGTTCTTATATTTATATTACATCTGAGTTAAATACGGTTACAAACCATTAATAGTAAGTATAACACTTATCTATCTTCAGGACCACATCCGTAACCGTTCCTCCTGTGAGGGTTATCCTAATCATCGTATATGCTTGTTGGAAATAGATGATTACATATAACCTCTCACCCTACTGGCGGAGATGTGGGATTTCAATATAAAATCCTGTATGTTCTAATATGTTTTACTACCTTTCTCTTTTCTCGGAAAAAGAGATCTTTTATATAAAAAAGTGAATACAATTTCATTATACCTTGTTCTTATATTTATTTATTACATCTGAGTTAAATACGGTTACAAACCATTAACAGTAAGTATAAAACTTCAGGACCACATCCGTAACCGTTCCTCCTGTGAGGGTTATGCTAATCATCGTGTATGCTTGTTGAAAATAGATGATTGCATATAACCTCTCACCCTACTGGCGGAGATGTGGGATTTCAATATAAAATCCTTTATGTCCTAATAGGTTCCAACAAGACGGAATATCTCGTGGCAAGTCTACCTGTACTGGTTAATGTGAAAATTATGTTAAATTTTGAAAAGTATGATAATAGCAAATGTTGAATAGTTGAAGTCTAGAATTAATGGATAAGTAAGTCTAGATTAAATTAATAGGTAATGATAAGCGAGATGATAGCTTATCAAGATAATGTATTAGATAGCTTATCGAGATAGCTTATCAAGATAAGAGATTATTAATAAAGGTAAAACAACCGATCATATTGATGAAAGGTCTGTACTGATGAATAATAATTTTATAATTAGAATAACATAAATAGAACAGAGTTTCTATTTATTTAATTTATAACTTAAATAGTTTTTATAAAATTATCAATTAAAATACAAGATAGTTGAATACCTAATTTAGTATAAATCATATTAAATAACTTCTAATTAAAAACAGTTAACTTATAACTGTGCTTAAGTTAGGAGATATCCAGGAATGCTAACCGTCCCTGATACCGAACCGTCCTCTGATATTGTCTGCAACTTAATAAAGGAGTTTCTTTTATTAAATGTGATTTTAAAACATTAATTATCACTCAAAATAATCTCTCATCCGTTTAAATTAACAATTGGAGGGTTGGCCGAGTGGTCTAAGGCGGTAGACTTAAGATCTACTGGGCGTATGTCCGCGCGAGTTCGAACCTCGCATCCTTCATTTTTTTTTTTTTTTTGATTTCTTTATATTAGTGAATTAAGAAGTAACTGGCATTCTACTATTAATAAGAATAACGCGTATTCAACCATGAAACTAATGAAAATCACTTTGATAGTGACTTATAATGAAATTAAATGTGAAATTAATTTCAATAGGAAATGAAAAAATTTAAATCCGTTTCTCAAATGATATTTTTTTAATCACATTGCATAAATATTTTTTTCATATTTTTTTTTATAGTAGTTTTATTTAAAAATTGATTATAATAGGGTTTCAACATGGGCAAAATTAATCAACCTAATACACAAATTAAACTTACAAATGTTTCGCTTGTGCGTATGAAGAAAGGTAAAAAGAGGTTTGAAATTGCATGCTATCAAAATAAAGTTCAAGATTTTAGATCAGGAGTTGAAAAAGATATCGATGAAGTTTTACAAATTCCACAAGTTTTTTTGAATGTTTCCAAAGGCCAGGTTGCCCCAAATGATGAACTACTGAAAGCTTTTAATTCTACTGATGTTAAAACAATTGTTTTGGAGATTTTGAAAAAAGGCGAAATTCAATTAAGTGAAAAGGAAAGGGCACAACAAAGTGAAAAATTACACAATGAAATTCTAAATATCATTTCTACAAAATGTATAAATCCAAAGAGTAAGAAAAGGTATCCACCATCATTAATTGACAAAGCATTGAAAGAATTAAAATTTAATTTTACTAATGCTAAAAATGCTAAAACTAAAGCTTTAGAGGCTATCAGATTATTAGTGGAGAAACAAGTTATTCCGATAGCTAGAGCCAAAATGAAGGTTAAAGTTATATTGAAAAGTAAAGTTTACAATCCAATTGAAAAAGAATTTAAAGAAAAATATGTTTCAAGTTTAGAGAGTGAAGAAAATATTGAGGGTGAAGTTGAAATTTTATTTTTACTTGAACCTGAAAATTTTAAGGAATTAACAGAAAAGATTAAAAATTTAAAGGGTAGTATCGATATGATAGACATGGCTGTCATTCAAGAGGGTGAAATTGTTTTATAGTTAAAACATTGTATAGACATTTTTTTTTCATCTATGTATTGATTTATTTATTAATTAGTTAGTCTAAAAATTCTAATAATCTATCTCCAATTCTGTTTAGCAAATCATCTGCCCATAATACATCTAGATGACTATAATCATCAATTTTCATATAATTCCAACGATTGACCATTTTATTTTCAATATTGGTTAATCTGTCTATAAATAATTGGCCATTAACTAAATGATCTTTGCCTCCAATAATTAAAAATAAATCAGGTGTATCATTAGTGAACCAAGAATTGGGATCACTGATAATTGGTTTATTTTGTTCAAAACCTTGACCATTTTTACTTCTTAACCACCACTTCATTAATTTAACAGAAACATAAACCGGTGAAAAGATAAAATGAATGCTTCTTAAGTTTTTATCCCAAAGATAATCATTCCAATCGAATAAATAACTGAAAACTGCATATGATGCAAATCCAAAAGACGGCAATTTATAAGTTAAATATCTTAAATGCATTAAAATTGGCATAAAACTATTGGTACCAAAAAATAAATTGTATATTGAATCCGGTATAAGTTTCATAAATTTAATAAACAATTTTTCATTTATTAATGAACCACCATAAACAGCAGGAGCCAGTAAAACACATTTATCCACATTATGCAAAAATTCAGAGTTAAATTGTTTCGAAAATAAATAAACACACTGTGTTGTTCCTTGAGAATGTGTTATCATTGAAACTTTACCATTATAATTTTTAATTTTACATAATTCCTGAATCATTGCCGGAATGTCATATCTTGCCATTTCATTTAAATCCCAATTCCACATTTTTGGATCATCGCTTGAATATATTATATGCTGTGGATTAAATCCGCAACGATTATTACCCATCCAAACATCATAATTATTTTGCACAAGATAATACGCTAAACTTTTATAACCACTAGTAAGGAAAGATCCAGAAGATTGTAAAAGTCCATGAATTAAAAGTATTGGTTTTTTAGAGTTTAAATTTGCTGAATTATTTTTAGGATTATACAATCTTTGCAAAACAATTATAAATCCATCAGAAGTTGTCACTTTATATTGATCCAATTCAAGTCCCACTAATTGAGCATAATATCTTAAATCACCACTTGATTTTGGATTTGATATCGGATAAGCATCGATTTCTGATTCAATGTACTTATGATCTCTAATTATTAATCGGTGGTACATATAATGGCAAATAGCGAAGATGAAAATGAAACCAATGAAAAGAAACCCACATATACCCGATACCAGTTTTATAAACAATGTTTGAAGGTAGATTGAAACAATATATTTTCGGCTACGATATTTAGAGCCATTGCTATCTTCAATTAGTGGTTCCATCATATAGCAGACTAAGTGGGTATATTAATTCCGAAATATAATAGACAGACCCTAAAGAAAAGAGACCAAATGTTTAGATTCATGTTACAATAATGTTAGTTGAAAGTCGCGTCTAAATCAAATTTCTGTCATGAATTCGAGTTTCAAATTTGATTTTTTTTTTTCAATTTGCTTCAACAATCGGCATCGGTAAACATATAGATACATATCGAGACCAATATATACGAACAAGAACAAGAGTATACAATTTCAACACCATGCAACCAATAGACTTTAAGGATAACTTTAAGGAAGGCACTGAAATGGTGAATTTGAATGGACATGAGTATGAATTGACATGTACCATTGTTGAATTTACCGATAAAATTATCTTGAATATGTCCAAAAACGGTGAGGTGGACATTTCATACGATTTACAGATACCATCTTTCAGTGATCTCAAAAAGCCAACTAGAAGATACGATGTGGACAATTTTGAGACTGAAGATCTTGAGAATGAAAATTATACAGATCAAGGAGTTCTCAACACAACTATAGTCCCCACCGTATTGATCGGTAGTCATAATGGAATGAAAACCCAGGTTGTTGCATCACAGATAGGACAGCTAATGAGCCTTATGTCTGCCAAAAATGTCATATTAAACATAAGTGGTAAGCTATTCGGTTTGGATAGTAATGAAGAGTACGAAAATACCGATTTTGCAACGCTTCAAACTGTCGTGGGGCTTGTTCGGAGAACCATGTCGGATATAAGCGGGCATAAACGGGGATATACTGGGATGAACTAGGTTATGCAACCATGTCGGGGGAGACGAGACAGTAGGCGGCGGGGGCTGGGACGGTTGTAAGGGGAGTTAATGTTTTTCTCGGAGAGGTTTCTGCTTGGTCGATGACAAATCGGGCGGTACCCCCGAATGCATTTTTTTTCTGTTGGAAATTCGTATATGAACAATAAAAAAAAGCTTAGTAATAAGTATGAATAAAAGTATATATATATACCCATCGATATATTCTGAATTTTATTAATAGTTATAATATAGTAACAAGATATTCTTTCCCTCTCATTGCATCCATCCTTAATAAAGAAATATAATGAGTGGTTTAAATAATTCAAGCGATAGTGATGAAGCTATACCTTTCACCGGAAAACAAGATTCATATACAAATGATGAAGATGCAGGTCAAGAAGGTTCAGAATTATTACGTTCTTTAAGTAATTATACAGAATATAATATTTCAACTGGTGAAGCAGCTAGACTGGAAGATGAAAAGGAACAGGCGGAAGAAAAGGGATTAGCTCCCCCAAAAGGTCCCCAACAATATCCATTATTTGGGATAGAAAACAAAACATTAAGAATCAACACTTTAAAGCAATATGTAGTGGTGATCATATTACTTTTTAGTTTCGTTCTATCTGTTTGGTCAATTTATTGGGGTTCTATGTATAAAAGAAGTGAGCGTTTCGTTAACTTGAAAATTCTTGTTGCGGTTGAAGACGATCTTGATGCTCCAGTTACGAAAGCATTAATCGAAACAACTCAGAATTCGGAAGTTATGGCATATGCAGGTTGGGATATTAGAAGTGGATTGACAGAAGATGAAGTTATAGACTTGGTTTTTAAACAAAAATATTGGGGTTCAGTTTATGTTACACAAAGTGATATTTCTACAGAAATAACTAATGCTTTTCAAACAGGGTCAAATTTAAACACATCGAATTTCGTGAAATCATATTATGAAACTGGACGTGATCCAAACACAATGCTGACTCAAATTGAACCAGTTTTGTTTCTCTTTGGTGGAACATATATGAATTATCTTCAAGAGAATAGTTACCCGTCATTAATCTCGAATCTTACAAGTGAACAATTTTCAGCACTCCAAAATACAAATGCTCTAACGGAATATCCAACAATTGAATACACTGATGGGAAACCGTTGTCAAGTGAGGTTCTTTTTGGCCCGCTTCAAGTTGGTTTAATTTATATTGTTATTATTACATTTTTCCAAGTTATGTGGATGATGAAAATTAACGGTGATGTTGCTAAATCAACCTTGCCAGTGAGTTATATTATATTCCGTATGGTGATATCACAAGTAACATATTTATTTTTATCACTTTCGTTTACATGTTTAAATGCTGCATTTCAAATTGATATGAATAAGGCTTGGTCCGGTGGATTTGGGGTTATGTGGATGATTTCATTTTTAACAATGTCAGCAGTCGGTGGTGCAAATGAAAATCTATCATTGATTTGCTTTGCAACTTTACCACCTCTAATGGGTTTTTGGGTTTTATTTTTCGTTATGATAAATATTTCTGCAACATTTGCACCAATTGAACTTTGTGCAAAAGTTTACAGATTTACTTATGCCATGCCAATTAAGAATTCTTATGAACTAATGAAGGTTTTATTATTCAATACTTATAGAGGTAATATTGGTAGAAACTTTGGTATTTTAGTGGCATGGATTGCTGTTAATAATCTTTTAATGCCGTTATGTTTATTATTCTTTGCAACAATGATGAAAAAGAAGATTGTCGGAGAGGAAAAGGCAAGAAAAGCAGCAGAAACAGCTCAACTTGAAAAAGAAAAAGTTTCAGACGTTTAATTTAAAATTCAGAAAGATAAAATCAGTAGTTTATAGTATATAAGTCTTCTTTTTTGTTTCAATCGTAAAATATCATTCAATTTTTTCTAAGTATATACTTTCCTTAATATAATTTAATCTATACAATAAGAATTAATAAAAAATCAATAATTAGAGATTCTTGGAAAAAAGAAAGGAAAGCACATGCAAACTAAATATTTTTATTTTTTTTGACTCTTTCGCTGGAAAATTTAACAAAATGCTCAAAATCCTTTTTAACTTTGTGGTGATAATAACGCTAATTTTTTTTTCAATTTTAATTATAAACTCCTACTTAAAATATTGATATTTATAATGTATAAAAAAGATCAAATCGATAAAGAATTAGACGGTCGTATTAAGACACTTTCACTGGATAAACCTTTATTACAACGTCAGCCAAGCTCGCCGTTAACAAGACCTTCAACAGGTTATACTGACGAAGCAGAAGAAGAAAACGATGAAGATAAAGAAGAATCAAATATTGAGGAAATTAAACCACAACAACCTAAACCAACTAGGGAACCATGGTATAAAAAAATTACAAATGTTCCTTTAAATACTAGACCAGCATCTCCATATACTTTGAATCCTCCAATAGATTCAGATGGTTTATCATGGCCAAGTCCAGGAGCTCGTGATCGTTTAGAATCATCGCCAGTTGAATCAGAAGCTAGAGAGCAAAGAATTGCAGCTGCAGTCAGAACAATTTTAACAGAATTAGGTGAAGATCCAACAAGGGAAGGTCTGTTGGAAACTCCGGAACGTTATGCACGTGCAATGTTATTTTTCACAAAAGGTTATGAAGATAATATCAAAGATGTTATTAAGCGAGCAGTGTTTGAAGAAGATCATGATGAAATGGTTATTGTTAAAGACATTGAAATTTATTCACTCTGTGAACATCATCTGGTTCCATTCTACGGTAAAGTTCATATTGGTTATATTCCTAATAAAAAAGTTTTAGGATTAAGTAAACTAGCAAGATTAGCAGAAATGTATGCTAGAAGATTTCAAGTTCAAGAAAGATTAACTAAACAAATTGCCATTGCACTAAGTGAAATTTTACACCCAAGAGGTGTTGCAATTGTTATTGAAGCGACCCATATGTGTATGGTTAGCAGAGGTGTTCAAAAATCAGGTGCAATTACATCAACGAGTTGTATGTTGGGATATTTTAGATCACAACAAAAGACAAGAGATGAATTTTTAACTTTGCTAGGTAGAAATTAATTTGTATTATAGATTTTTTTAAGAAAATAAAAAACAATAAAAACATAAAAACATAAACACTATATTTTACTTTAATAGATTTCCGTATCCATTTTGATTTAATTATTTTAGAAAAAATTTATTATTACCTATTTACTTTACTTACTTAACTAATTAAATTATCGCACAAATTATTTTTTTTTAGATTTTGTAACACTTGAACCAATTGTAATATTAACTTTTGGTGGGACCGTAAATCCAAACGATTTACCAACTTTTGTCAAATCTAATTTATCAACTTTATAGACAGTTTTTAAATGATGTGAAGCATACGATTGTAAATAAGCTCTATAACCATCTTTTGCAGATTGATGCAACCAGTAATTATTTTTAATTAATTGTTCTAATTGCGATTGAACATTTGCAATTTTATCAATTGGGAATTCATATTCATTTAATGGAACCTTTGCAGACTTCAAATATCTTAAAAATCCTAATTCTTGTGGGATTAAAAACATTAAAGATTTACCATGACCATCACTACCTCTTGCAGTTCTACCAACTCTATGAATATAATCTCTTGGATCATCAGGTGGATCAAATTGTAGAATCCAATCAACTTTCGGAATATCTAAACCTCTTGCAGCAACATCTGTACATAATAATATACCTTCTTTAGCATTACAAAACTCAAAAAATGTGTTTGTTCTTTTTTGTTGCTTTTGTTTACCATGAAGATCTAAAACTGGAATATCAATGTAGTTTAAAAGTTCAGAGTAATATTTAACACAATTACAGGATGAGAAAAAAACAATGATTTTCTTTTTCTTTTTTAAATTTCTTTTCAAAAATGAAAATAGTAATAAAAATCTTTTGTCAGAATCGCAAACAACATAACCTTGTTCTAAACCTTCAGCAGTTGAAAAATTGTTATCTTCATGAACATTAATATAAACAGGTCTTTTCTTTAATGAAGCTCTTGCTAAATCTTCAACTTTTGTGGTTTGAGTTGCAGAAAATAACATTGTTTGTCTATTTTCGTTTGGTAAAATTCTAACAATTTGTTTCATTTCGTCTTCAAAACCAATTTCTAGAATTCTGTCCGCTTCATCCATAATTAAAGTCTTCAAATTTTTAAAAATAAATCCTTTGGTATTTTGTAAGTGATCTAATAATCTACCAGGAGTTGCAATTAATAAATTGACACCTTTAGTTAGCTTTTCAGCTTCTTGTCTTCTATTTGCACCACCAATGACTATACCCAATGTTTGGGAATGATTTTCCATTAATTCTCTTGCAACACCAAAAATTTGTAATGCTAATTCTCTTGTTGGTGTGATAACAATTGCACCTGTACCATTTCTTGGTTTAAATTTCAAAGAATATAATAATTCAATTGCAGGAATTAAAAATGCTAAAGTCTTACCTGAACCGGTTTTTGCTGCACCTAAAACATCCTTACCAGCTAACAAAGGTGGAATAGTACGTGATTGAACTTCTGTCATTTTAGTAAATCCCAATGTATTAATTGCTTTTTGAGTTGGAGTTGATAACGAAAGGTCAGTAAATTCTTTTGGAATTATTGTTGCATCATTGTCATCTTCTTTACTTTCCTCATCATCTTTTTCTTCTTTAGATTCATCTTCATTTTCTCCTTTTGCATAGTCTTCTTCATTTTCATCATCTGATATTTCTTCTTTTGCTTCCTCTTTCGATTCATCCTCTTTATCAGACTCAACTTCATCATCTTTTTCTAGTAAGTCAGCAACATCATCAAAATCCTTATCTAATTCTTTAACTAGATTTTCACTATCAATATTAATTTCTTCTTTCACTTCATCTTCATTATTGTTAGATTTTGAGTCTAAAACAATTGTCTTAAACTTCTTTTGCTTTTTAGGTCTTAAAGAATCGGATTGATTCTTTCTTGATCTCTTAGAAACACCCGCCATTTTTACAACTGTAGGTTAACAAGAACTGAATATAGAGAGAGAATCTTATAATTAGTAGTAATTTTTAACTTAAAAAAATTTTCAAATTGAGAACGTAAAATTTTTTTTTCAGGCAGCGCAATTCTTATGGGTTTACTGACACGATATATAATTGACAGCAATAAAAGTAGTTGCTTCCGATTAGAGATAGAGAGGTGGTACACATCAATTGGAGAGTTTTTGTGCAATTGAAAATGTTGGAGGCATAATACAATGATCGAGTTTAGTATGAAGCTGATGTATCAACTATTTAAGTTCAAAGCAGAAAAAGTAGTTGGGTGTACAAATTATTGAATATAAATTAAGAATTCCATTTATTTTTTCCATAAACAATTTCAATTTTCAGCGTGTTGAATTTACTTCTATTATCGAATTAATTAATTACTTGTTCATTCGGTTTTTTTCTTTCTTTACTCATCTTCTCTCGAACCCATTACAGCATCTTACATATTATAAAAATATAACTATGAGTGTATGCCTTATATTTGTTTATCTTTAATTCAATTGAAATATTACTAACAAATTATTTTTACTCAATTGTTTTTATTATAGGTTACAAAAGAATTTAGACTTGTTGTTGTTGGACCACCAGTTGTTGGTAAATCAGCATTGACTATTAGATTAACACAATCTGAATTTGCAAATGAATATGATCCTACAATTGAGGATTCTTATAGATATTATTGTAATATTGATGGAATTCAGTCCTCGTTGGATATTTTAGATACTGCAGGTCAAGAAGAATATTCATCGATGAGAGATTTATATATGAAAACAGGTGAAGGATTTTTACTAGTCTTTTCATTAACTGATCGTCACACTTTTGAAGAAATTTCGACTTTTTATAACCAAATTTCTAGAGTTAAGGGTGAACAATGTCAATATATACCAATGATTTTAGTCGGTAATAAAAACGATTTAATTGACGAAAGACAAGTTTCAAAAGAAGAAGCTATTCAATTAGCTAAAAAATTTGACTGTGCTTATATTGAAACTTCTGCTAAAACTGGTTTAAACGTTACCGAGGCTTTTCATGGTGTTGTTAAAATGATTATGCACGGTGGCGTCTTAGGTGCCGGATTAGAAAATACTTTTTATCCAAATGAATTTGAAGAAGCTGAAGTTAAAAGAAACTTGAAGCAAAATCAAAATTCAATGAATTCGAATAAAAATAAAAATTCAAATAATTCAAACTTTTCAAATAATAATAATAATAATGATAATAATAATGACAATAATGATACTACTAATAAAAATAAAAATAATAATAATTCAAACCAAACTAATAAAAACACTAATAATAATAATAATAATGAAAATAAATTTCAAAATAATAATCAAAACAATAATTCAAATCAAAATAAACCTTCAAGTAGCGCTGGCGCAAATGACAATGGTGGTGGTTGTTGTATCATTATGTAACTTTACATTTTAACATTAACATTTTAACATTTTTAAATATTTAAGTTTTTTATCTTTTTATCCTTATTTATTCACTTTTATTTATTTCCATTTTATTTTTATTTATTTTTAGTTTAGTTTTATTTTTTTCTTACTTTGGCTTTCCTTGTTTTCATTAAGTAGTTTGTTTCTTAAGTCTTAATTATATCTTTTAAAAAAATGTGTTTAATAATAATATTTGTTTTTATTTTTTAAAGAAAAAGAAATATGTATATAAAATATAAATAAAAATAATAATAAAAAGTAGAACATAAACTAAACCTATGGATAAAAAAAAATTTAGTTACTCTTAAATGGATTTGCAGACTCAATATCCTCTTTTGAATATCCTTCCACTGTGCTATTAGCTTCTTGTTTTAATTGCTCACCTAGATGAGTAAAATCGGTTTCAGTTTCAGTTTCGGTTGCAATTGGTGTAGTTTCTTCAACAACATGTGGAACTTTCTTTATATTCGATTCAGCACCATGAATAGTTGATCCTGAAGTTGAAGATTTATCAATTGGGCTAACTGGGGAGTCAACCGTCGAGCCTGCAGTTCTAACAGGTATTTTAGATTCAATTAATCTAATAACTGGTGATAAAATCTCCTTAACTTTGACTAAATATGGGCCTAATTTTTCATTTGAAATTCTTAACAAATCATTTAATTTACTTTTTGAAAAGTTAATAACTTGAAAGTAAGTTTTGTCAAAACATTCTTTATTTGACAAATAAAGTTTTGGTAATGTAAATGAAAAAATTGTTGTGAAAAAACTAATTGTCCAAATTGAAAGACAATTTGTTAATTTATAAAGGAAAAATGCTACAATACCTGATTTAATTGTAAGTTCAATATTAACAGATGCTAAAATATCTTGAAATTGTAATTCCAACTTTTTAATCACGGTGGCAACATGGTTTGAATATGTTAATGCATAATCTCCAATACAACTTTTATTAACAGGTTTGAATTTTGAAATAATACCACTACCAGTTAATGTTTTAGTTGAATATTCAGCAATACCTGATCCAAGTAATAAAATACTTAAAATTCTGAAAAACAATGAAATAATATTAACAAATTTAATTAATAATAAGAAACCTAAAATTGATCCGAAAACTTTACCTGATAGTTTTGGATCTTTCCAAGTAAGTAATTGACAACTACCTTTTGTCATACAAGCACCACCACAACAAGTGTTACAATTGGATTTACCTTTAATATTTTCTGACATCTTAATAGTATTGGTTATTTTATTATAAAAGAAAGAAATGCAAAAATAGGAGATATAATTTGTGTAATTATTTTTTGTTAATGAAACGACAAGTTTTTTAATTTGAGGGCAAATTTTTGTCGCTGATTGGTTTACAAATCAAATTAGCTCACGAGACAACCGAATAGAGCATAATCAAAGGCAATTCAAGTATACTAAAAATAACAATGCATATTGTAGGCTTTATTAATAGGAATTGATTGATCAGTTTGGTATATTACGATAATACGATGGGCTGTATTCAATTATAGATATATAATACAATAACATAATTCTTTAATACCGTTAACTCACTGAAAATTTTTTGTAGTAATTTTCCAGATCTATCATGAATTTTAAAAAATTGATTACCTTCTAATAAAAACTGGGTAAATGATGTTCAGGCAATCAATTAAATACTTTAATTTCCTAAGATTTAATTCCACTTCTACCACTACAGTTAAAGATTCTAGATTACTTAGATTTAATACACCCAAAGGATTTATACAACAAGAACCATCACCAGATGATGAAATTATAATTTCAATGTCCTCGGGTGTTGATTCATCAGTTTGTGCATTAATGTATGCTAAAAAATATAAAAATGTCCGTGGAATATTTATGGCTAATTGGTCAACCGATAAATTCATAAATGGTAATTCAAAATGTACAATTGATGATGACTGGTTACAAGTTAAAGAAATTTGTAATCAAATAAACATACCTTGCGAAAGAGTAAATTTTGAAAAAGAATACTGGACACAAGTTTTCGAACCAATGTTAAAAGATTATGAAAATGGATTGACACCAAATCCTGATATTGGTTGTAATAAATATGTTAAATTTGGTAAAATGATTGAATATTTGGAAAATTATTATAACAATAAGGCGGAATTACATCGAAATAAACGTTGGTGGCTGGTTACTGGTCATTATGCTAAAATTTTAAAAGCTGATAATGGCAAAGGAATTAATAAAAACGGAAACGAAGATGAAGAAAATTACAGACTCTTTAGAGCTGATTATAAAAACAAAGATCAAAGTTATTATTTGACTTCAATACCAAATAAAATTTTAAACAAAATTTTAATGCCCATTGGACATTATTCGAAACCTGAGATTAGATCGATTGCCGAAGACTATGATCTGTTAACAAAGCACAAACCCGATTCTCAAGGTTTGTGTTTTGTTTCACAAATTGGGAAATTTAAAGATTTTCTTAATGAATATTTGGAACCTAAACCAGGTAACATAGTTACAAAAGATGGTAAAATATGGGGCAAACATAATGGATTATGGTCTGCCACAATTGGGCAAAAATCGGGGATCAGTATGCCACAAGGGGATCCAAACTATAAAGGAATCTGGTTAATTTCTGATAAAAATATAGAAAAAAATGAATTGATTATTTCAAGGAAAGACGATTATAATGCATTCTATAAAGATAATATAATTGTTGATAAGAAGTCTTGGTATAATATGAATTCAAAAATTAATTTCAATGAATTGAATGAATTAGATGAATTGGAGGAACTAAAAAATTCCGGAAATCTAAATATTCAAATAAGATCATTACAAACTCCAAATTTAATTAAAAGTGTTGAAGTCAACGATAAAAATATAATTTTTACCATTGATTCGAAGATTTTTGGTATTGCACCTGGTCAAACATTAGCTTTGTATGTCGATGATATGTTGATAGGCTCAGGTGTTATTGTTGGATCTCTTTGAATAAAATTTTAAAAGTAATTGATTCTGTTTATATGTGTGTATTAGTTGTAATTCCAATAATTTTATAGATTTAGATATACCCAAATTAAAACTTTCTTGTAATTTAATAAACCTTTCCAAACACTCTCCTTTGTTAAACTGTGCCTCATTAATTTTATTAAAACTATCTTTGAAATTGTCCAAAACATTCAATTTTTCAATCAATTGATCTAATTGATTAGCAAAGCCAGTAAGATCATCATATCCTGATAAAACTAATTCTTTCAATTGAAAGGAATCAATGAGATTAGTGGTTGTATTGCCATTGTTGTCATCAATTGGAACTTCATTGTAAACACCGATTGCTTGTAACTTGTTTACCAGTGATTCCAAGTATTCACATTCCTTCAGTTTTTCTCTTATATCATTCAATTTCTCCGACCATTGATTGCCATCCACACCATCCAACTTAACCTCTAACAAACAGATCCTGGAATTTAGTGACGTGTACATGCTACAACTACTACATAGTGGTTATGAGCACGTAAACCATCGCCCGCGCTCCTTTCAATCAGACACAAAATTTCTGCCACTGTGTCTCTCTGTCCACTTCGTTTTTCGCTTTCTGGCCACTTCACACTTATTTGACTCTATCTATATTTGCTTATCATTGTTATTAAATACTCAAAGTTATTATAATTTACACACACAATGGTATGTATAATACAATATATTTATTATATAATTGCAAAAACATTGTTACCAGTAATTATCCCAATTGCATATACTAACATTTATATCTCTTTGTTTTCTTACAGTCTAGATCTGGGTAAGTTCATTTTCAAAAAAAAAATTATTATCATTGCTATATATAATCTATATATAATGCAATTGGATTTATATACTAACAATTAACCGTTTATGTTTTTAGTGTTGCCGTTTCCGATGAAGCATTACAAGCTTTCAATGACTTAAAATTAGGTAAAAAATACAGATATGTTATTTACAAATTAAATGATAATAAAACTCAAATTATTGTTGATAAAACTTCAAATGAGCCTTCATACGATTCATTCTTAGAAGAATTACCAGAAAATGATTGTAAATATGCTGTTTATGATTTCGAATATGAAATCGGTGGTGGTGAAGGTAAAAGATCAAAGATTGTCTTCTATCAGTGGTCACCTGATACCGCGTCAGTTAGAGCAAAAATGGTTTATGCTTCTTCAAAGGATGCTTTAAGAAGAGCATTAAATGGTGTTTCTACTGATATTCAAGGTACAGATTTTTCTGAGGTAGCTTATGAATCTGTTTTGGAAAGAGTCAGTAGAGGTGCAGGTTCTCACTAGATTACTTTGTCATTTTTTATAATTTATATTATTGGCTTTATTAAATTGTTTTTGAACTCCAATTAAGATAAGATAAGATAAACATTATGTAAGTAAATTGTGGTTGTAATTGTAATTGTAACTATAATTGTGCAGTTCGGTTGTGATTCGGATTAAGTTGCCCCATCCAGTAAAAATAAATGAAACTTGATATTAACAATTATATCAATTTACGTCTGTGGTGTAGATAATTTTTTTTCTCCATATTATTTTCTTTGCCACAATACCCCTTTTTTTCGTTTTTGAAAGTACATACAAGATGGATTTAGAAGCAGAAGTTATTGTTATTGGTGCAGGTATTTCAGGGCTCAAAGCAGCCAAAGATTTACACAATCGTAATGTTTCAACATTAATATTAGAAGCACGGTCAAGAATTGGTGGTAGAATTTTTACAAATCATGATCATGAAAACCACTACGATTTAGGTGCATCTTGGTTTCATGCAACAATGGAAAATCCAATATTTGATTCATTTTTAAATGATTGGGGTTATAGCTCAGAGGATATTTACTATGATGATAATAAGATTGATATTATAATTGGCGATACAGAAAATGGCCATTTACCTGAAAATTGTAATATTCCACCAATCATTGAGGAATTAAAAGTTTTTGCAAATAATTTACCAAAGGATACATCAGTTAAGAATGTAGTTTGTGAATATTTAAGTCTAAAAAATAATTTATTAAACGAAAATCAAATCAAATATGCCCCTTGTTTGTATAGATTTGCAGAATTAATGGGTGGTTGTAGATGGGATATGATTAGTGCAAAATTAGCTTACGCACCATTTCAAGGTAGAGATGCATTTAATAAGCTTGGTTATGATAAAATTTTAGAGAAAACCATTGCTAACTATCCAGATGATAAAATTAATTTAAATAGTATCGTTAAAAGTATTGAGAAAATTAAAATCGGTGATAGTGACGAAACAATTGTTAAAATTACAACAACAAGTGGTAAGTCATTTAAATGTAAATATGTTTTAGTCACCATTCCATTATCAGTTTTAAAATTATCAGTTGACGAACCAAATGCAATTGGAGCAATTACTTTCAAACCAGAATTGCCAGCTACAATTACAGAAAATTTCAAAAAAACCCATTTCACAACACTTTCAAAAATTATCCTTGAATTTGATACTGCATTCTGGCCAGATACAGAAAAATTCTTAGTTTTAGCAAACCCGGAAGAAAATGAAAATTATATTGATAAATCATTCCCAATTAAGGAATTTGATGTTTGGAATGATTCAAAAGAAGTTAAAGCTTTTGATTTCCCATGCTTAATTGAAAATTTAAATGCTGTTAGAGATGTTCCAGCATTGATGTTTTTGTTACCATCACAACCTTCAAAACAATTAGAATCCAGTGAAAATCCAAAAGATTATGGTTTTAATTTAATTAAACCAATCCTAGCCAAAATCTCTGGCAAATCAATTAATGAAATTCCGAAACCTAGAATCATTTTGACTACAAATTGGGGGACTGATCCTTTCAGTAGAGGTGCAATTTCTGCAAATGCCGTTGGTGATATCTTGGTTAATGATGCTATTTTAGATGGGTTTGGAAATGTTAGATTTGCAGGTGAAGCTTACACTTATGCAGGACATTGTTGTGCACATGGTGCTTTTCAGAGTGGTGCCAAAGAAGCTGATTATATTGCTAATAGATTAAATAAATGATGTATACGTAATAATAAATACATATTTAACTTAATTATTCCCTCCTTATTTGGATTTTTCCTCATTGGGGCGAAAATTGACAATAGCACCAACATTCAATTATTTTGCAACACGTCAATTTTTTCCTTATTGCTACTTACCATCGTTATTATTGCCTATATCATCACGTAATACAAGATGTCCGAAGAAATCAAACAAAAATATATTGACGCAGGTCAGCAACATATTTTTAAGTACTGGGATACACTAACTTTAAAACAGCAAGAATCATTTATTCAACAATTATCAAAATTTTCAGACCCATCGAAATATTTAAATGATGTTTCAAATGCCATGAAATTTAGTTCTAATAATTCGGAATCAAAAAATTATACATCACTACCTCAAACATCATTTAATTCAACGATTACTTCAACACCAGAAGTTCTAAATGATTGGGAAATTAAAGGTTTAAAACTCATTAAAGAGGGTAAAGTTGGTATTATTTTGATGGCCGGTGGTCAGGGTACAAGACTTGGATCATCATCGCCAAAAGGTTGTTATGATGTTCTGTTACCATCTCATAAGCCATTATTTCAGTTACAAATTGAGAGACTTCTTAAATTAGAAGAATTATCAAATTCGAAAAATACTATTACACTATATATTATGACATCAATTCCAACACGTAATTCCACAGAATTATTTTTCAAAGAAAATGAATATTTTGGTATGAATTCCAAAAATATAGTTTTTTTTAATCAAGGTACGTTACCAGCAGTTGATTTAAAAGGAGAAAGATTTCTAATTGGTGAAGATAAGCATTCAATTATTGAATCACCAGATGGTAATGGTGGATTATATAAAGCATTATATGACAATAAAATTTTAAAAGATTTCGAGGATAGGGGTATTGAGCATATCCATATGTATTGTGTTGATAATATTTTAGTTAAAGTTGGAGATCCAATTTTCATTGGATATTCTGCAAGTAATGATTTTAATATTGCAACAAAAGTTGTTCGGAAAGTTGATCCAAATGAGAAAGTTGGATTAATTGTTTTGGATAAAGATTTAAATGTTCCATGTGTTATTGAATATAGTGAAATCAGTGAAAGGCTAAGTAAAGAAATTGACGAAAATGATCCAAAATTATTAAAATTAAGAGCAGCAAATATTGTTAATCATTATTACAAGGTTGAATTTCTACAGAAAATGGCTTCTCAATGGATTAGCTCAAGACGCTTTTTACCATATCATATTGCGCAAAAGAAAATCCCATGCATTGATCTAAACTCAGATAAATTTATAAAACCTGAAGAAACTAATGGTATTAAAATGGAACAATTTATTTTTGATGTTTTCCCAAGTGTCGAATTGAACAAGTTTGGTTGTTTAGAAGTCAATAGAACTGATGAATTTTCACCACTAAAAAATGCACCTGGTTCAAAAGCCAATTCACCGGAAATCTGTAGATTAAATTGTATGCAAAGATCTACAAAATGGGTTTTGTCAAAAGGTGGTAAATTGGATAATGAGAATTCCTTGGTTGAAGTCAGTCCATTAACAAGTTATTTTGGCGAAGGACTAGATAAAGTTAAGGGTATCAATTTTAAAAATAATGATATTATCTAGAAGCCAGGATTATCTAGATAAACCAATCAATCTATCAGATTTGCATCGAAACTAAATAGAAAGAAATATTTTTGCTCATCCTGAGGTGGACCCTGAGATTTCAAATATTTTAAAAAAAGAACTACGGTATAACTAAGCATTGTATAAAGCAACCCAAATAAATTCAATTATTCGTAAATAGATATAATTAGAATACCGATTACATTCATTTGAATCATAATTAAATATCATTGGTAGTCCGCACGCAACACGGGTGAGTTAATTGATCCCATTCTGTAAATTCAAATTACTGGAAGGAGCTATCGCGATAAGCTGCAAGCATCGGCTGATGCACCGAATTAATTAGCTGCCACGGTTTATAAATTATCAAATCATAGTTATATTTGTTTCTTTCTTCTTCTTCTCTTTATTTATACTAAATTAGAACTAAAAAACCACTCAATTGAAATGCAATCAATAGAAACAGACCTTTCTACCCATCGTAAAAACCATAAACGTACCATGACTGGTTTTACACCAACGGAAATCAAATCAATTGATTCCGCAATTCCGTTTAAGGCCAGAGAAGTTTGGACAAAATATGGTATTAAAGAATTTGAAAATGTTGCTGAACTTCAGTCTAAGTTTATTAATCATGTTGAAACAACATTGGCTAGATCAATGTATAACTGTGATGATTTGGCTGCATATCAAGCGCTTTCAAATTCAATTAGAGATAGACTAATTATGCATTGGAATAGAACCCAACAAATGTATACATTAAAACAAACAAAAAGAATTTACTATTTGTCTTTGGAATTTTTAATGGGACGTGCATTGGATAATGCAATGATCAATTTAAACATTAAAGATTTATGTAATAAGGGTGTTGATGAATTAGGATTTAATTTGGAAGATATTATCCAAATAGAACCGGATGCCGGTTTAGGTAATGGTGGTTTAGGTAGACTAGCTGCATGTTTTATTGATTCTTTATCAACAGGTAATTATCCTGGTTGGGGTTATGGTTTAAGATATAATTATGGTATATTTTCACAAAAAATTATTGATGGTTATCAAGTTGAATTTCCTGATTATTGGTTAAAATTTGGTAATCCATGGGAAATTCCAAGATTTGAAATTAGAATTCCAGTTGATTTTTATGGTACAGTCGTTACTGTTAAAGATGACAAAACTGGTAAAACTAAAAAGCAATGGCAAGGCGGTGAAAGAATTTTGGCAGTTGCATATGATTTCCCAGTTCCAGGATTTGATACAACTAATGTTAACAATTTAAGACTGTGGTCATCACAACCAACAGCAGAATTTGATTTCCAAAAGTTTAATGAAGGTGACTATAAAGATTCTGTTTCACAACAACAGACTGCAGAATCAATTACGGCCGTTTTATATCCAAATGATAACTTTTATCAAGGTAAAGAATTAAGATTAAAGCAACAATATTTTTGGGTTGCCGCAAGTTTACATGATATTGTCAGAAGATTTATTAAGACAGAAAAACCTTGGAGTGAATTTCCTGAACTTGTTGCAATTCAATTAAATGATACTCATCCAACATTAGCAGTTGTTGAATTACAAAGAATTTTAGTTGATGTTGAAGGTTTGTCATGGGATGATGCCTGGAATATTGTTACAAGCACGTTTGGTTACACAAACCATACCGTTATGCAAGAAGCATTAGAGAAATGGCCTCTGGATTTATTTTCAAACTTATTGCCAAGACATTTAGAAATCATTTACGATATTAATTTATTCTTTTTACAAAAAGTTGAAAAATTATTTCCAAATAGTAGAGACTTATTATCAAGAGTTTCGATTGTTGAAGAATCTGATCCTAAAAATATTAGAATGGCAAATTTGGCAATCATTGGATCGCATAAAGTTAATGGTGTTGCGGAGTTACATTCTGAGTTAATTAAGACAACTATTTTTAAAGATTTTGTTAAAATTTTTGGTGCTGAAAAATTCACAAACGTTACCAATGGTATTACGCCAAGAAGATGGTTAAAACAAGCAAATCCTGAATTATCAACTTTAATTTCTGAAACATTAGGTTCAGAAAATTATCTAAAACATACAACAGAATTAACAAAATTATTAAAATATGTTGATAATACTGACTTTCAAAAGAAATGGTTACAGATTAAATTGAATAATAAGAAAAGACTGACATTATTGATTAAAAATCTCACTGGAATTGATGTTAATCCATCCAATTTGTTTGATATTCAAGTTAAAAGAATTCATGAATATAAAAGACAACAAATGAATATTTTTGGAATTATTTGGAGATATCTACAAATTAAGAAAACTCCAAAAGAAGAGAGAAGTTCTGAATGGTTACCAAAGGTTTGTATAATTGGTGGTAAAGCAGCACCGGGTTATTATGCAGCAAAAAAAATTATTAAATTGGTTAACTCTGTTGGTGAAGTTGTTAATAACGACCCAGAAATTGGTGATTTATTGAAAGTTGTCTTCATTCCAGATTATAATGTTTCAAAAGCTGAAATAATTTGTCCTGCATCTGATATTTCAGAACATATCTCCACTGCAGGTACTGAAGCTTCAGGTACATCAAACATGAAATTCGTTTTGAATGGTGGATTAATTGTTGGTACAGTTGATGGTGCAAATGTTGAAATCACCAGAGAAGTTGGTGAAGATAATATATTCTTATTTGGTAATCTATCAGAAGATGTTGATGATTTAAGACACGATCATCAAATGGGTAGAATTGAAATTCCTGATGCGCTAAATATAGTTTTTGATGAATTAGAGAAAGGCACATTTGGTGATTATGACGAATTTAAAACTTTGGTTGATTCAATTAAATATCAAGGTGATCATTATCTTGTTTCAGATGACTTTGAAAGCTATTTAGAGGCACAAAAAACGATTGATGCAGAGTTTAAGGACAGAGAGAATTGGGTTAAGAAAAGTATTACTTGTGTTGCCAACATGGGATTCTTTTCATCTGATAGATGTATCACTGAATATGCTGAAAATATCTGGAACATTGAGCCAGTCCAAGAGCAAGTTTAAAAACGTAAAGCAAAGAAACTAGAAGACCAAAAAGAGAACAAGCGATATATATATAAATATCTGTAAAATTGGGTTTTGTCTTATTTATAAAAAAAATTACCATTACGTAAATAATTATTTTATTTATTTATTTAATTTAATCGGAAGTGTTATTTGAATTTGATTTGTTTTTTTATATAATATATAGTAAAGCGTTTAATTTTCCTAGAACCCGGCAATCAACGAGTGTTGGCACCTTAGGAACTTGTGATCTTGAAATCTGAGGAGTTTGAATTTTTTAATAACTGTAACAGTTCGTAGTTCGACATTGTACCAATGTTTTTCGACTGTGGTAAAGAAGTAGATTCAAAATTTAAATTTGTACCTAGTAGCATTTGCTTTAAGCAATTATTTTCCATTTCTAAAGTTTTAACCTTAACTTTACATCTGTTTATTCTTTCATTAATTTTTAAAATCTCATCTGATAATTTTTGTTCCCTTTCCTTACGTTTGATCCTAAACCTAGCTGAAGCTTCGGTATTTTTTCTTTTTTTTTCTGAATTTATTATTGATATTTTGTTAGTTGTATTTGAACTTGAATTTGAATTATTTCTATTTTTTAATATCCTATTATCGTAATCATTATCATCCTCTTCATCTGCTTTATTTTCTTCATCATCCGATATTATTTCATTATTATTCATTGATTTATCAAATTTATTGTCCTTTGTACTAAAATCAACTCTATTTGATTCAAATGTTTCATTGGAATTTGAGTTACCACTAAAATCGAAATCTTCCAAATTACGGGTATTCATGACAACTAGTTGATAAAAATACAAATTACTAAACTACATGTGACATTCATTAAACTAGGATACATTATATATTTATAAAATCCAATACGGTAGCAACAAATATCAATTCCTTATCTTTACACTCAAAAACAAAGCAATAAAAATTAATCCCATTTGTTGTTCTAAAAATTATTGGAATTACGCCATTTCACGTGATCAAATATTCATTGTGGCGTAAATTTACTGCCTATTTGTTTACAACTTGTATCATTTTTCACTCCAGGCAATCAATTTTGTCATAATGGTCATAAATTCAAAGGCCGCCAGTAGTAAATTGTTGAACCTGCGGTGTTTGAATTGTTTGCTCGACGGGATATGGAACATAGCCACATTCTGTTAATAGACAGACAGATAACAGAATCGTTGAAATTGGGTTGTATTCACTGACGGTAATGTTTTATTGTATTCAACTGCACATTATCATACACTATTGTGCATTATTTGTTCTCTTGTCGGTTTTTTCTGTGAAGAATTGATATTTGATTTTTGATTTTTCTTGTAGAATTTATTATCGAATGCGAAACAGTAAATTAATTATCTGTTCTGTCTATCTATTTGTCTAATATTACATTATTTTAAATCAACCTAATCATGAGTAATAAAGTTAAAATTATTGCGGAAAATAAAACATTTGATGTAGATCGTCAAACAATTGAAATTTCAACTTATATAAGGAACCTTCTCAAAAATTTGAATCCAGATGATGATGAAGATGATGACGACTTAGAGGCAGATGACTATATACCGGAAATTCCAGTTAAAACAATAAATGATAAAACAATGGAAAAGGTGATTCAATGGTGTGAGCATTATACAGAAATAAATAAAGATGAAATTAAAAAAAATATTGACAGCATTGATGATGATGAAAATGGGTTAAGAAGATCAAATGTTGATAATGATGACGATGATGATACAAAACCATCGGTGCTTGATCCATGGGATAAAAATTTTTTAGATATTGATGCAGAATTATTACAATCCGTTATTAAAGCGGCGAATTTTTTAGATATTAAACCATTATTAAGTGCTTCTTGCAAAGCAGTTGCTGAACTCGTTAGAGGCAGAACGCCAGAAGAAATAATCAATGCATTTAATGCCGTCCAGAAGGGTAGTTACTGAGAAATATACTATGCTGTAGTAGAATGCTATGCTAAGTATGCTGTACTTAATATGCTACACTAAAGTGTACTAAGGTGTACTAAGGTATACTAAGATATACTATACTACATTATGCTATATTAAATCGTACTGCTATACTATATTATACTAAAGTGTACTAGATTATTCTATATTATACTATATTATTCTCTATTATACTATATCATATTACATCATATGATATTATATCATACTGTATTATATTATATTATATCATATTATATTATATCATACTGTATTATATTATATCATAACATATCATATCATACCGTATTATGCTAACTATACTATATCATACTATATCATACTGTATTATATTATATCATAACATATCATATCATACCGTATTATGCTAACTATACTATATCATACTATATCATACTGTATTATATTATATTATATCATATTATATTATATCATACTGTATTATATTATATCATAACATATCATATCATACCGTATTATGCTAACTATACTATATCATACTATATCATACTCTATTATACTACATTATAACATTTTCAAAAAATTAACCAACCAATTCCAAATACCTAAATACGAATGTCCATTTATAACACTTAATGTACTAATACCATTGTATCCGTAAGTTGTTGAATAATTTAGTGCGGTGGTCGCATCAGCAATTTCACCATTTTTGATCTCTTTGATATCTTCAGTCGTTGAATTCAAGTTTAATTGTCCAATAACAACATTAAAACTTTCTAAATCAATTGAAAAATAAATACTTCTTAAAAATGAATCACCTAATATTATATAATCATTTCCTTCATTAATGTCCGGTGTAAACATGTTTAAATCAGTACTAGTTCCATTGGAATAAATAACCGGTATTGTTAAATCTTTAAGTGGTATAGAAATTTCAACACCCTGAAAATTTAATAAAATTTTTTGATCATTTAAATGATTATTTTCAATTAAATATTTATCCATTTCTGCATTATATATAAATTTGAATCCTTCTGTAATTGAATCAAACATATCTCTTGTAATTAATGAAAATGATGTACCTGTATCCAAAATAGCGGCAATTAATCCTTCCATAATAATCTCACTTCCTTGACCATCATCAAATGAAACAGCATTTAATGTAATTGAAATCAATTCAATGTCCCTATTGAAGAAACCCTTGGACTTATATGGTACTAATTTTAAAATTGTTAAATCCTCACTGATAAATTTATTTATATCAATTCCACCAAATAAAATATTACAGTCATCATCAACATCTAAATAAATCGAATATGAAATTGTATCAATATATCCTTCATTTTTTAAAATCATTGGGAAATTGTTGTATTCCAATCCACCACTTTGATAAATACTTTCAGATTCTGGTAATCCAATTCCAAAAATTCCAATATTTAGGTTACTTGAAACATTTACAACTCCAATTGTAACATTCGATAGATTCAATCCTTCTTCGAAATTAACTGAATCAATTCCATAAATACCTTCAATCCATGAACCGTCACCATATTCACCATAAATATTTTTTCCTGTGTCAATGAAAGAGTTTGATTCATCTTTATTAAATTGTCCATAAACTGAACAATTGAAATTATTATCATTATAAATTGATGGGATTGTTAAATAATCGCTCGTTTTAGATGAGATTGAAGTGGATGCTGTTGCTACAGTTTCGAAATTGTGAATAATCGATAAAATTTTTGAATTAAGTGACTCTTCAACTTCTTCTTCAATTCTTTCTAACACATTCGAAGTTGGTGAGTTTTGATTTAAACTGGAACTTCCGTTCGGTCCTTGATAAATCATTGAAATGGAATTCGGTGGTTCTTTTAATCCTAAACAGTATTCATTATCTATACTTTGAACCCAAATATCCGATGATCCTGTATCTAAAACGAGTGTAACAGGTTGTTTATTTGATCCTACCGACAATTTAACTGCATAAAATATCTCTTCGTTGGTCAATTCGTATTCACCATTATCCACATTTCTTTTGTTTAAATTTATCGAATTCAAACTGGTCTTTTCACCTTTAAGTTTAAAATAACCTGCTTTAACAGTTAGAATCAACGTGAAAAATAACGAAAAGAATATTTGTATTTGCATTTTACCCTTTTCTCTCATATTTTAATATTAAAAGACTTCACTTTAACTTCTTTCCTTCCTTTTTATATAACAATTACAAGTTTGAAATTATGAAACCATTCGTGTTTAAGGCAGTGTGGCTCATGTTTCTAGGTAACACTTTGATTGACAAATCAAGAAATTATAAAGAACAGACACATTTTTGACAATCCCAGTGCTAAATTTGATAGCTATTTTAATATTTTAAATTATTGTCCCCTATTCTGTAAATAATCATAACTTTTAACAGATAGTAAACTGTTATAGACCATAATTAATAGAAAAGCTCTTTCTCTATCCAACATCCGTACACGCTAAACGCCCAATAAAAAAAGTTGTTGAAAATTCAAATCAGAAACGTTTTCGCCTCTGCTTAAATTTTCAAATTACACGTCGTCGTAGATTAAATAATTTCATAAACTTTTTAACTAAATTGGAATTGATAAGTTTATAACTTTGCACTATAGAAAAATGGCTCAAAAATTAGTCAATAGTGATACAATTGAAACTTCTCAGTTTCTATTACCAAAAAGACATTTAGAAAAACCTTATGTTTGGCCATTTTTATTTATTTATCCAGCTTATTATAAACTTTATAGTGATTATTACGATGTTTATTTTATTGGTAGAGAATGGACATTTATTTATACACTTTTAATAACTTCAATTCATGCTTTAATTTGGCTTCTACCTAGATGGAATTTAGATTTAAGAGTTAAATTTCAATACTCAAAAGTTAATTCCTTATCTGAAGGAGCAACTGACATTTTAATGAAGGCAAAACCTTCTTGTGGTTTGAGTGAAATTTGTCCTCTTGAAATTAATGATTCACAATTGTCATTCAAATATCAGAAAAGAAAATTTCTGTGGAATAAAGATTTAAATAAGTTTTCACCACCAATTTTTTTTGTGGATGATAAAAATTTAACAATTAAGGATTTAAAGAATTCAAAAGGTTTGAAATCAACTGAAATCGAAAATCTTGAAAAACATTACGGTAAGAATATTTTTGATATACCAATTCCAACCTTTACAGAATTATTTGTTGAACATGCCTTAGCTCCATTTTTCGTTTTCCAACTTTTTTCAATTTCTTTATGGTTAATGGATGAAATGTGGTGGTTATCAATCTTTTCTTTATTCATGTTGGTTTCTTTTGAAGCAACAACTGTTTATCAAAGAAAGGCAACAATGACCGAATTTCAAAGTATGGGTATCAAGCCTTATGATATTTTTGTTTATAGAAATAATGAATGGGTTGAAATTTTAACTGAAGATTTATTACCAGGCGATATTGTTTCAATTGTTAGAACTCCTCATGATGATTTATCAATCCCTTGTGATATGATTTTACTTCAAGGCTCTTGTATTGTTAATGAAGCAATGTTATCTGGTGAATCGACTCCTTTATTAAAAGAATCCCTGGAAAATAGAGAATCAAATTCAAACTATCAACCTGATAGTTTAGATAAAAACTCTTTATTACATGGTGGTACAAATTGTTTACAAGTTACTGCACCGGAAAAACCTTATTTACCTTTGGCTCCTGATAAAGGTGCTTTGGCAATTGTTTCTAAAACTGGTTTTGAAACAACTCAAGGTTCTTTAGTTAGAGTTATGATTTTTTCAAGTGAGAGAATGTCTGTTGCAAATAAGGAAGCATTCTTTTTCATTTTATTCTTATTAGTTTTTGCCATTATTGCTGCTAGATATGTTTGGATTGAAGGTACAAAAATGGGTAGAGTTCAATCAAAATTAATTCTTGATTGTATTATCGTTTTAACTTCTGTTGTCCCACCAGAATTACCTATGGAATTAACAATGGCTGTTAATCAATCTCTAGGTGCATTAGCGAAGCATTATGTTTATTGTACTGAACCATTCAGAATCCCTGTTGCGGGTAGAATTGATGTTTGTTGTTTTGATAAAACTGGTACTTTAACTGCAGAAGATTTAGTTTTTGAAGGTTTGGCTGGTTTCAATAAGAATAATCAATCTTACCTTTCCAACTGTAGTTCATCAGAAGTTCCAAGTGTCACAATAGATGTTTTGGGTTCTGTCCATGCTCTAGTTAGATTGGATGATGGTGATGTCGTTGGTGATCCAATGGAAAAGGAAACTGTTAAAGTTTCAGGTTGGAAGTTATCAAAGAATACTAAAAATATTATGGAAGGTAATGGTAGAAAAATTCAAATTTTGAAAAGATTTCAATTCTCTTCGACTTTAAAAAGATCATCAGTTATTTCAAAAATTAATAATAAAGTTCTTGTTGGTTGTAAAGGTGCGCCAGAAACAATTGCTGAAAAATTAATCAATATTCCATCAGATTATGAAAATACATATAAATCTTTTACTAGATCTGGTTCAAGAGTTTTAGCATTGGCTTACAAATATTTAGACAATGATAAAAATCTTGATAAGGTTGAAAGAAAAGATGCTGAATCAAAATTAATTTTTGCTGGTTTCATTGTTTTCCATTGTCCAATGAAAGATGATGCAGTCGATACTATTCAAATGTTGAATCAATCAAGTCATAGATGTGTTATGATTACCGGTGATAATCCGTTAACTGCATGTCATGTTGCTAAAGAAGTTGGTATTATTACTAAGGATGTTTTAATTTTGGATAAACCTGAAAGTAATCATGCAGGTGATTCAACTCTTGAATGGAGAAATGTCCTTGAAACAAGAGTTATTCCCTTTAATAAAAATCATGAATTTGATCTGAAATTTTTAACTAAAAATGATATATGTATCACAGGTTATGCTTTAAATGAATTAGAAAAGCATCCACAATTAAGTACTTTAATTAGACATTCATGGATTTATTCAAGAGTTTCTCCAGCTCAAAAAGAATTTATTTTAAATACTTATAAAAATTTAGGTTATAACACATTAATGTGTGGTGACGGTACTAATGATGTCGGTGCATTGAAACAAGCAAATGTTGGTATTGCATTATTAAACGGTACTGTGGATTCTTTAAAACAAATTCAAGAAACTAAAAGAATTGAAAATTTCCAAACAATGTATAAAAAACAATGTGAGTTAATGGCCAGATGGAAACAACCACCTCCAAAAGTTCCTTTACCAATTGCTCATTTATATCCACCGGGACCAGTCAATCCAAATTATTTGAAAGCGTTAGAAAAAAATGGTACTGAAATCACTGAAGAAATTAAAAAAACTATTGAAGAGGCAAATAAACAACCATATCCTGGTGCAACAAATACTGAAGGTGAATCTACTGCTTCAGAACAAGGTAACATGGCTGAAAGCTTATTAGCAAATCTTCAAGAATCTCAAGATGAAGAACAAGCACCTGTTTTAAAATTAGGTGACGCCTCAGTTGCGGCACCATTTACTTCAAAATTAGCAAATGTTTCTTCTGTCGTTAATGTCATTAGACAGGGTAGATGTGCATTAGTTTCAACAATTCAAATGTATAAAATTTTAGCACTAAATTGTTTGATTTCTGCCTACTCATTATCTGTTTTATATTTAGCAGGTATTAAATTCGGTGATGCTCAAGCTACTGTTTCTGGTGTTTTATTATCAATTTGTTTTATGTCAATTTCAAGAGGTAAATCATTAGATAAATTATCTAAGGAAAGACCACAACCAGGTATTTTTAATATTTATATTATGGGTTCAATTTTAGGTCAATTTGCAATTCATTTAGTTGCATTGATTTATATTACAAAAGAAATCTATATTTTAGAACCACGTGAACCACAAATCGATTTGGACAAAAAATTTGTACCATCATTATTAAATACTGCGATGTTCTTACTTCAATTATCACAACAGGTTAGTACTTTTGCTGTTAATTATATTGGTAGACCATTTAGAGAATCAATTCTTGAGAATAAAGGTATGTATTATGGTTTAATTGGTGTTTCATTTTTATGTATTGCAGGTGCCACTGAATTCATTCCTGAATTAAATCAATCAATGAAATTTGTTCCAATGGTTGAGACATTTAAATTTAAACTTACTGCAACAATTGTGCTTGATTTCTTCCTTGCATGGGCAGTTGAATTTGTTTTGAAATTTTTCTTTATGGATTTCAAAGCTGCTGATATTGCCTCTAGAGAAGAGGATGATGATAAATTACAAGAAGAAAATGTAAAGGGAAAGCAAATTGAAGTGGAATTTGAAGTTGAAGAAAAGAAAACAGAATAGATCATTCGTCTAGAGTTACAGGTTGACTGTCTATGTGTGTATGATTTGTTGTTTTGTAATTTACTTTTCTTAGTATGCGTATAAATATACATGTATGTATATAAATATATATATATATATATATATATATATATATATATATATATATATAGATGATTATAATTATAAATATAATAAATAATGAATATTTAATCACTTTACAGAATTCAAAGTATGGTTTCGTATAATATACGGTGTCCTCAATCGGTAACATAATTTTTAATTTGGAAAAAAAATTTAACCTGAACTTTTACGCACACGTACTTCATTCTAAAAAAGTTAGTTTAGTTACGATTTTCCTCCTTTCACACTTTTTTAAATCCTGCAATATATCAATTGTTTATTTCTTATAAAACAGTGTAAATTTTTTTAGCTGTTACTATTTTATAAATATGAGAGGTATGTATAGGTCAATTCATTTTCTTTTAGTGAAATTGGGTGGGCACGGAAAGATCATGTCATTTACTCTCGCTTATCTCAGATCATTCAAATTCATATTTGCATTTTTACTAACATAACGCTTATCAAACAATAATACAGACTACAAATTAGTTGTATTAGGTTCGGGTGGTGTTGGTAAATCATGCCTGACTGTTCAATTCGTTCAAGGGATCTATATAGATACATATGATCCAACCATTGAAGATTCATATACAAAAGAAATTGAAGTTGATGGACGTGCCTGTAATTTAGAAATTTTAGATACTGCAGGTGTTGCCCAATTTACAGCTATGAGAGAATTATATATTAAAAATGGTCAAGGATTCCTGCTGGTTTATTCAGTTACCGATAAAAAATCATTACAAGAGTTGTTATCAATTAGAGAACAAATTATGCGTATTAAGGGTACTAACAATGTTCCAATGGTTTTAATTGGTAATAAATGTGATTTAACTGAAGAAAGACAATTAGAGCCTGAAGATGGTATAGAAGTTTCTAAAAATTGGAATAAAGTCCCATTTTATGAAACAAGTGCAATGTATAGAATGAATGTTGATGATGCCTTTGTTGATATTGTTAGACAAATTATCAGAAAGGAAGTTCAACAGCAATCCACCGAGAGTAATGCATTAAATGAACAACCTGAGAATAATTCAACAAATATTTCAAATGCTTCAAATGGTAATTCCACAACAAAACCAGTTCAAACGAACACTCAAAATCAAAAAAGTCAACCAAAACAAGGAACTTATCAACAGCGATCACCACCTGCCTCAAAGCCTAAAGCTAAAAAGAGTAAGTTTAAATGTGTTCTTTTATAGGAGTTATATTTAATCTACCTATTCATCATTAAAATTTGACAAAACTTTTTCTAGAAATTTTTTTTATTAGAGCAACTAATTTTTGTATACTTTTATTAAATCTTTTTACCTTTTCTTCATATTATTCTTTCACCTAAAAGTTTATAAAACTAGAATATAATTTAAAAAAAACAGCAGTAACAATCAAACAGATGAGCAAAAAAGTAATGACAGCCGTGGGGTTCGAACCCACGCCTCCGAAGAGACCAGGACCTTAACCTGACGCCTTAGACCACTCGGCCAGGCTGCCATACGCAAGTAACTTTGTTTTGTTACTATATATAAGTTTTAAACTTTTTAATAATTTGTAAATTGTTCTGCATTATATCATCACTGTTGGAACCTGTCAGAACATAAATTATATATCATGAGTTAATAGACATATTATGACACAAATTTTGTTCTATGGCATAAATAATTACAAGAACTTAATATTATTACATCATATTGATTACAGTTGTTATCAAAGATATTCATTTAATTATTAGTGACGTAGTAACTGCATTCTATTGTCGTCACTACAAATGAGCTTATCTATTGTTATCAATTAGCTTATCTTTGCTGTTTATCATTGTCGTCACAAATTGGATATATAGTTATTGTGAAAATTGACTGTCTATAAGAATAGACCAATTCCCACTTTATTTTGTATATTTTATATATCTTATTTTTAGTTTCTTTTAATTGAGGATTCATTACTTAAAAATAATACTACATAGTAATTAGTTCATAAGACTTTAGCCACACTTCATTTTAATTAGCTAATACCAACAACGGTAAGTACTGTTATTTTGTTAACGGTTTAAGACCTCTAACGAGGCTAGAGGGGATATCACGTGGCAAGTTTACCTGTACTGGCTTACATACAACCGTGCTTAAGGTAGGAGATATCCAGGAAGCTAACCCGTCCTCTGATAGAACCTGTGAAAATTATGTCACTAATTTATTACTTCACAGGTTACTGAGATAATATAATTTCAAGCTATATCATTGTTATTTTAATATGCACATACACTGAAAATAAAATCCGATAAATAATGTCCGATAAGTACACATAGTTATTATTAATTAATTGGTTAAAAGGATTAGAAACATTCAACTGGATATTAAGTTATAAGAAAATCAATGTGGATAACTTCATTTAACCATGTATATAAGCTATGCTATTCCCACTTTTATTTCTTTCTTATTTACAACCTTTTACTTCTTTCCTTTCGGGGAGATCTTTTATATAAAAATATATATCAATATATTATATTTGTTATCATCTATTATCTATTCTTTCTGAGTTAAATCCATCGGTTACATTACATACCACCAATAGTAAGTATTTTTCCTATCTATTTACAGAACCACATCTGTAACCGATCATCCTGTGAGATTAACTTAATCCTCATACTTATTCATTTAGGTGTTGAGGATTACAAATAGTCTGTCACGCTACTGGTTGAGATGTGGGGTTTCGATGCAAAATCCTTAATGTTCTAATATAAAGTCTTATGAACTAATTACTATGTAGTATTATTTTTAAATAATGAATCCTCTCTTAAAAGAAACTAAAAATAAGATATATAAAATATACAAAATAAAGTGGGAATTGGTCTATTCTTATAGACAGTCAATTTTCACAATAACTATATATCCAATTTGTGACGACAATGATAAACAGCAAAGATAAGCTAATTGATAACAATAGATAAGCTCATTTGTAGTGACGACAATAGAATGCAGTTACTACGTCACTAATAATTAAATGAATATCTTTGATAACAACTGTAATCAATATGATGTAATAATATTAAGTTCTTGTAATTATTTATGCCATAGAACAAAATTTGTGTCATAATATGTCTATTAACTCATGATATATAATTTATGTTCTGACATTAATTAATAGATACTGTTGGAACCGGGAGAAATTTCCAATATTAGTTAATTGGTCATTATGAGTTTGTCCAGAATAAAAATGTACAATCACAATTAATTACAATTGAATTCAAAATAGCTATATAAAATACCTTTTCCTAGTTTTTAGTTTCTACTTGTTTTACTGCCTTTCTCTTTTCTCTTAGTAAGAGATCTTTTATATGAAAAATTGAATACAATTTTAATTATACTTTGTTAGTTCTCATATATTACTTCTGAGTTAAACCGGTTACAAACCAGTAATAGTAAGTACAAAATTATCTATCTACGGGACCCCATCCGTAACCGATCTTCCTATGAGGATTAAGTTAATCCTCATATCTATTGATTTAGGTATTGAGGGTTACATCTGCTTATAGACCTACAATTAGAAGGTATTAGTATATAATAATATATTAAATTAGGTATTCAACTATTTTCCATGTTAATTGATCATTTTATATAAACTACTTAAGTCATAAATAAGAAAAAGAGAAACTTGGTTCTGTTTATGTTTTATTAGATCATTTACAAAAATTATTTAATAATAGCATTGAGCTATTTATTGATACCATTAAATTATTTACCATTATATTGAGTTATTTATTAATGTTATTCAGATACCTAATGGATTCTATTGATAACATTTTCTAATTACTGTATCCCTGTAAAATTACATCTTAATTTTTACAGATTTTAGTAATCTTCATGCTACTGGTCCAAATATGGGGTATTGATGTAAAATCCTTTATGTTCTAATACTCAATATATCAAACCGGGTTTTACTCATAGTTCTTACTCAACTATTCTGTATTGGATTGATAATCTAAAGTCGGTGTTGAAACTTGAGGAAAATTAGATCATTTATTAATTTAACGATTTCTAAGGTAATGTTATTTAAGCCATATCATTGTTATGGTATTCATATCCCTTTTAAAGAAACCAATTGTTTTGATCGTGTTGTTGCTAAAAAATTTTGAGGGACGATTTAATGGTCCGGGATATCTAAGCACAGTTTTAAGTTAATCAATACAGGTAGACTTGCCACGTTATATTCCCTCTAGCCTAATCAAAGGTCGTGAACGGTAAAAATATTACCTTAAAATATGTATGCTAATTTGGATTAGTATCGTAACTAAAGACTGATGAACCAACTCTAGGTTATATTTTTAATAAACGAGTTCTAGAAGAAACTGTCTAAGAAATATATTATATGAAAATAGATTATTCGTTGACCGCCAACAAAATTGATGTCATGATAATTTTTAGTTATGAAACATAATCTATGTTCTGAAAAAGACCAATGGTTTTAGTAACAATTACTATTCTAGGTTCCTTTTTACCATTCTCGGATCTTCTTGAATATTCTATAATAATTCGTCTTATATTAACAACATTTTCTAATTACAATAATTCTGTATAATTATATCTAATTTTCACATTTTCTAATTACTATATTTCCGTAAAATACCCAAGTTCCACAACAGTAGAACGATTAGGGTATACAATCAATTAAGTGGTCAATAAATTTATTTGCTTAACATATCTATTCTGATTTTGTGTGAGTTAAAAGGCACAGTTTTGTTTATTTATAATTATCTTTCTAGATGTATTTCACTTTGTTCTTAGATTTATTTATTACCTCTGAGTTGTTAGTCCATCGGTTATATAGTCAACTAATTAAATAATTATCATGCCTATTGATTGTCTCTTTAAAGTACCGCATCTTAACGATGAATAATCTAACTCTCATATTCGTTGGTCTGTATATCGACATCATTGGTAAATATCAGCCTACTGGTGGAGGTCTTAAACTTTAATGAAAGTGTTGGAACCTGTGAAAATTATGTCAATAATTCATTAATTCATTAATTCACATGTTACTGAAATAATATAATTTTAAGCCATATCATTGTTATTTTAATATGCACATACTGTTAAAATAAAATCCGATAAGTATACATATTTAATATCGATCATTGATTAAAAGGATTATAAACATCCAATTGGATATTAAGTTAATATCAAATGGATGTGAATTATTTTATTTAACAGTGTATATAAGCCATGCTTTTCTTACTGTTATTTCTTTCTTATTTACAACCTTTTACTTCTTCCTTTCGGAGAGATCTTTTATATAAAAATATATACTACTATATTATATTTTTTATTATCTATTATCTATTCTTTCTGAGTTAAATCCATCGGTTACTTTACATACCACCAATAGTAAGTATTTTTCCTATCTATTTACAGAACCACATCTGTAACCGATCATCCTGTGAGATTAACTTAATCCTCATACTTATTTATTTAGGTATTGAGGATTACAAATAGTCTGTCACGCTACCGGTTGAGATGTTGGGTTTCGATGAAAAATCCTTTATGTTCTAATAGAAAGCTCTTAATGTTCTAATATCCAGTATAGAAAGTTTAATGTGTTCATTTTTATTAAGGAATTTAAGTCAAATCGTAAAGATAGATATAATAAAAATGAAATAACAATATATTTCCTTGATAACTAAGTCAATTAAAAAACTAAAAAAATATGAAGGATGCGAGGTTCGAACTCGCGCGGACATACGCCCAGTAGATCTTAAGTCTACCGCCTTAGACCACTCGGCCAACCCTCCAATTGTTGTGCTTTCAAACACTTTTAAACTCCTCGAATATACATTAAATAGACATTTAACTAAATTTTAGATATTGTTTCTTTACGTGCATATCCCTCCCGTTTTTACAATTTGTTGGAACCTGGAGAAATTTTATCAGAGGACGGGTTAGCTTCCTGGATATCTCCTACCTTAAGCACGGTTGTATGTAAGCCAGTACAGGTAAACTTGCCACGTGATATCCCCTCTAGCCTCGTTAGAGGTCTTAAACCGTTAACAAAATAACAGTACTTACCGTTGTTGGTATTAGCTGATTAAAATGAAGTGTGGCTAAAGTCTTATGAACTAATTACTATGTAGTATTATTTTTAAATAATGAATCCTCAATTAAAAGAAACTAAAAATAAGATATATAAAATATACAAAATAAAGTGGGAATTGGTCTATTCTTATAGACAGTCAATTTTCACAATAACTATAAATCTAATTTGTGACGACAATGATAAACAGCAAAGATAAGCTAATTGATAACAATAGATAAGCTCATTTGTAGTGACGACAATAGAATGCAGTTACTACGTCACTAATAATTAAATGAATATCTTTGATAACAACTGTAATCAATATGATGTAATAATATTAAGTTCTTGTAATTATTTATGCCATAGAACAAAATTTGTGTCATAATATGTCTATTAACTCATGATATATAATTTATGTTCTGACATTAATTAATAGATACTGTTGGAACCGGGAGAAATTTCCAATATTAGTTAATTGGTCATTATGAGTTTGTCTAGAATAAAAATGTACAATCACAATTAATTACAATTGAATTCGAAATAGCTATATAGACAACCTTTTCCTACTTTTTAGTTTCTGTTATAATTTAGAAACTGTGTTCTATTTATGTTATTCTAATTATAAAATTATTATTCATCAGTACAGACCTTTCATCAATATGATCGGTTGTTTTACCTTTATTAATCTCTTATCTTGATAAGCATCTTGATAAGCTGTCATCTCGCTTATCATTACCTAATAATTTAATCTAGACTTGCTTATCCATTAATTCTAGACTTCAACTATTCAACCATTTGCTATTATCATACTTTTCAAAATTTAACATAATTTTCACAGTTTCTACTTGTTTTACTACCTTTCTCTTTTCTCTCCCGAGGAGATCTTTTATATAAAAATTGAATACAATTTCATTTTATCTTGTTCTTATATTTATATTACATCTAAGTTAAATACGGTCACAAACCATTAATGGTAAGTATAAAACTTATCTATCTTCAGGACCACATCCGTAACCGTTCCTCCTATGAGGGTTATGCTAATCATCGTGTATGCTTGTTGGAAGTAGATGATTACATATAACCTCTCACCCTACTGGCGGAGATGTGGAAATTCAATATAAAATCCTTTATGTCCTAATACAATTTAATTAATTTAGAGGTGATATCATGTGGCTGATTATTCTATACTAGTAGATATAGGTGAAGATTATTCTTTAATGTTACTAAGCACTAAATTGTACCAATGCTAAACGATGATTTTAGATATCTATTTATTTTAATCATAGATTTATCGCTAAGATTTAATTGTGAGGTATTCAACTATCTTGTATGTTAATTGATAATTTTATATAAACTATTTAACTCATAAATGAGACAAAGAGAAACTTAGTCCTATTTATGTTTCAATTATACAATTACATAAATTATTTAATAATAGCACTGAGCTATTTTAACAACATTGAGCTATTAACTAATAGCCTTGGGTTATTTACCAATATTCCGAGTTAATTATTAATGCTATTGAGACATTTAGTTTGTTCTATTAGTAACATCTTCTAATTACTATAGACTTGTAAAATTATATCTAATTTTCACACTATTAGAACATAAAGGATTTTACATCGTAACCCAACATCTCAACCGGTAGCGTGACAGCTATTTGTAATCCTCAATACTTAAATAGAACATAGTTTCTATTTATTTAACTTATAACTTAAATAGTTTTTATAAAATTATCAATTAAAATACAAGATAGTTGAAAACCTAATTTAGTATAAATCATATTAGCTAGCTTTTAATTTAAACAATAGATAATAATAATAACATGTATAATATAATTAACTCAATGACATTGATAAATAGCTCAATAATATTAATAAATAACTCAAGGCTACTAATAGTTTACGCAAGGCTATTAGTTAATAGCTCAATGTTATTATTAAATAGCCCAGTGCTGTTATTAAATAACTTATGTTAATTGTATAATCGAAACATAAATAGGACTAAGTTTCTCTTTGTCTCATTTATGAGTTAAATAGTTTATATAAAATTATCAATTAACATACAAGATAGTTGAATACATATTTTAGTATAAAGATTTTATCAAAAATTAAATCAAATAAATAAACCGATAATCAAATATAACTGATGTTTTATACTTCAGTAACTTATAAATGAGGCATAAACAAACTAAACTCTGTTTTTGTTATACGATTTATTTAAATGATATAACCTTAATGAGTAATGTGTAGTAACACATTACTATTCTAGTAATTAATACTAATTTTAATACCATCTATAATACTCTACAATATTTTTTAATATTCGTTTCACATTCAATTTTCTCCAAATGTACGTTAAGAGCATTTTCTGATTACGGTTTTTCTCTAAAATTATACCTGATTTCACGCTTATGAAAGTGGTTTGTAGACTGTCCGTCCTTATAATTACATTTAGTAAATAATGTGCGATAGAAATTAGCTCCAGGAAGAATGCTGATAATTCCAACAGAAATTTGGTAATCTTTAATCCAACTATCAAGAGATATAATCATTAAAATCATTATTAACCTAAATAAATAAGTAAAAAGTTTTACTATATACAAGAATTCTATTTATATTCAAATCTTATCGAACATTACAATTTTCAAAATTCTTCACAGTGCAAGATTCCCAGTCATTATCATCAATTTTAACACCTAATAGATAATCATTATTATTATTATCAACCCAAATAACTTCTCCAATATCATTAGTTTTCAAGCCTTTTGCTAATTCATCCCAGATTTTATTTTTTATTCTTTTATTTTCTTCAATTGTAGAATTTAAATTTTTCCACTCAAGTTTTTGACCTAAAATTGTATTCATTTCACTCGGTGGATTAATAGGTTCAACTTTAATTGAATCATCAGCCAATTTCTTTTCAGCTGCTAATAGCATTGCTTCAGATTTGACTCCACGCATTTTACTTGGCTTTAAATTTGTTACTAATACAACCCTTTTGTTTAATAAGTTTTCAAGTGGAACTAAACCAACTAATCCAGAACAGACTTGTAAAGTTTTACCATCTTGCGAAATTTGAACTTGTGAAACGTATAGTTTATCCGCATTTTCATGTCTTTTAACATCAATGATTTTACCAATTTTCAAATCCATTAAATTTGGAGTTAGATTTAATGCTGGTGTTATTGGAGTTGTTGGGATTTTTGATACCGTAGAATTAAATCTTAGAAAATTTCTTCCTAGTAATTTAAACATTGTTAATTATTAACTATATATGGTTGTTATATATATATATAAATAAAAAAGAGAATTTACAATAAAAATGAAACACACGAAATTTCGCAGCAAATAAATTTACGAATTATAAATTATTATTAACTTATAATGGCAATATATTTGGAATTGGACCAAGTGGTGTTATACCATATGGATTAATCGCAGGATGAGATTTAGTATAATGAAATTTAATATGTTCAAAATTTGTCGTTGATTTAAAAGCATCATTATTCCAATATAAATTTCTAACCCATTGATGAATATAAGGATAATTGAAACGAATCATTTTAATATTACATTTAAAATGTTGGACGTAAACGGCATCGAATCTAATAATTGTAGTGAATAATCTAAGATCTGCTTCAGTTAAGAAATTGCCCAATAAATTACTTTCTTTTTTATCTTTAATTTGTGTTTTTAAGATTGCTTCAACTTTATCTAAATTTTCAAATAAATTTTTACATTCACGTTCATAAGGTTCTTGTTTCGTTGCAAAACCAGTTTTATAAACACCATTATTAATATTTGGATAAATCCAATCATTTAATTGATCAATTTCCTTCTGCAATTTGCTTGGATAAAAATCTAATTCTGCAAATTCTTTCGGTAATAAATCATTAAAATCCTTATTAAAGATTCTAATAATTTCACTTGATTCATTGTTAACAATTGTATTCAATTTTTTATCCCATAACACTGGAACAGTAAATCTACCATCATAATTAGGTTCGGCTTTGAAGTACAATTCACTTAATCTTTTAAATCCATATAAGGGTTCAGTTGTTGCACCGTTTACTTCATTATTTTGCTCTTCTTCAGTTGCGAATCTCCAACCTTTACTATCCATATGCCAGTGAACGACAGAAACCGAAATAATTCCAGCTAAACCTTTTAATGATCTCATAATTAATGTACGGTGAGCCCATGGACAAGCATAGGAAACATATAAATGGTATCTATTCTTTTCAGGTAAATGTGGTCCACTAGCTGAAATTGTGTTATGAAATGAAGTAGGTTTCCGTTTAAATTCACCTTCTTCATTTGCAAATTTTTGTGTATTAAAGTTTGGTTCTTTTGACATTTTTAATTGGCAATTGGTAATTGATAATTAAGTAATTGAATTGAGTAATTGATGAATTGATTAAGTAAATATGATAAAATATTAGGGAAAATAATGGGAAAAGGGCCTCTTAAATATGGAAAATGTGTCAGGAATTACTAATTTAAATTATGATTGCGAATATTAATAATCATGACAAACTTCATTAAACAGCAGTTGTCTGCTGAGTACTATGAATTATAAGCTTATAAATTATATACCATTATACTATTTATACTATTTATAATATTTATACTATTTACTTGTAAAATTACTGGAAATCCAGGTTGAATGAATTGACAACATCATTTTGAGTTTTAACTCTTTCAGTTAAATCTTTATAAAATTTAACACTTAACTCACTAACTTTAATTTCGTTAATTAATTTATAACGTGAATTACTATGTTGTTCGATTATACTATTCAAACCAATTGAAACATCATTTGCTGGATAATTTAAAACTTTTCTAACCTCTTTAGAAATTCTTAAACTATTTGAATGTATAAAATCTTGTTCATCTAACTTGGTTTTGATTTTACGAGTGACATTACGTTTATAGGCTTTTGGTGCTTCAACATAAATGTAATAAATTGGTAATCCAATTGAAACTGAAACTAATCCTATAGGCAAAATTTTTGTATAAACAAATGACGGAATTTTTGAAATCGACGAAATGCCAGTAATAACTGATAAAAATTGGGGACCATAAACAAAAATTAAACCTGATAAACCAGTCTTCCACAAACCAGATTTGAAAATATTAATTAAAATACCCGAGCTTGAATTTGGAATCAAATTTACTGATGTTGAAATACCGAAAAAATTTAAAAGATTGTTTATATTGAATGAATTAAAATCAATAAAATCCAATAATCTAAACTTGTTAATATCAAAATTAGTTTTCAAAAATTTATCCTTTTTATTTGAATACATTTTTTCGGGTTTAAATTTTGTTTCCAACAAGATTTTATTATTTTGTTTACTTTCATTATCTTCACCATTTAAATATGTTTTACCAATTTCTCTGATTTGATCAATTGCATTACTTGTTTCAATTCTAGCAAAATTTTCGGAATCTTTAATACTTTTAGAAATGCTTAAAAATATTGCTTCATTTGTTGAATTTATAAAATTTTGAATATTTGAATAGCCGGTAAATTTAACGCCTAAAAATTCTTCTTCACTTTCATTATCATTTTCGATTTTATTAATAATATTTTTAATATTTAATCTTGAATTTTCATAAACTTTATTTGAGGCATCATCAATTAATTTCATTATTTTTTCGTTAATTTTAATTGAATTATTAACAGATTCATTATATTTTGGAGTAAGTAATTTTAATTCATGATTAATTTTATTTTTGTTTAAATCGAATTTTTCTTGATTTAATTTTGAAAGTTCTAATAAATCATTAAAAAATTTGAGTAAATAATTTTTAGCTGGTAATAATTTTGAAATTGATCTTTTCTCTAAAACAAAATTTCTTAATGAAGCTTCTAATCTATCAAAATCTGGATCACTATAGTCATGAGCATTACCATCGGGATTAGGATCATTATCATCACCATCACCACCACCGCCATTGCCACTATTATCTAAAATCTTTTTTGAAGAAACAAAGTGAATGAATTCATTTGAATCCTTATGAGTTTCAGGCGACAAATCATAAACTTGTTGCAAAATTCTCTCTTTACATTTTTCTTTATTTTTAATGTTATCAAATTTATTAACAACAATGAAAATGAATTTCTTATCACTTGTGGAATTTGAAATAAACTCCCTACCCGACAAAGTGAAATGATTTTCTGCATTAACAACGAAAACCACCAAGTCAATTTCTTCTTGTCTGCTGAAGACTTGTGTTGTATGATAAGAGTCCAAATTTAAACCTGGAGCATCAATTAGTCTAATATCAATTATACCATTTTTTAATAAACTTGATTCGGTTGGCCTATTATCTTTAATATAAACCATTAATAAATTATATTTTTCTGATAAGTAAATCAAGTTTTCTAAATTTTCTAAACTGAAAACTTCATAAGTTCTTTTATCATTTTTATTATAGATTGAACCAATTTTTATTGCATGAACTTCTTCGATATTACTATTTTCATTATAATTAACAATTTCACAGAAAACGTTTGTACAGGGTTGTTGATCTTCTGGTAAAACCTTTCTTCTTAGTAATGCATTACAAAATGTTGATTTACCAGAATTTAAATCACCCGTAACTAAAACTTTTGATTTTGTATCATCGATTCTATTTTTCAAAGAATTCAAATGACTAAAAATTTGATGAAATTTTTCATTTAACAATGTACTGATTGAATTTTTATCTAAATTTTTGATAAACGAATTGGTTGAATTATTATTAATCTTCAAATCGATTTTTAAAATTTCAAAATTAAAATTAAATTCCTTATAATCATTATGATCATTACGAAATTTATCTTTTTCATCCTTATGGTCTTTGCCATCTTCTTTCTTCATTGAATTTTGTCTAATTAAAGCTAATTTTGAATTATTTGAATTTAATTTTGAATTAATCAAGTCATTATTTAAATTTGGATAGAATATTGGTCTTTCATTATTTTCGTCTATCAAATCATTTACAATATTTTTCGTACTATTAATTGATCTATCTAATAAAATTTTATTTTGATTGTATTGTAATTGAGCTAAATGAGCTGAAGTTAAATTTTCAAAATTATTTGAATTTTTAACATAACCATTATTTTTATCATTAGTTTCACCGTCAAATAATGTTGATCCGTCCAAAGTACCTGTTTCATGAGAATAATTTACGGTTTTAGGTAAATAATCACCGTTGTTAATTTTGCCTTCGATATCTATACTAAGATCGGTATCATCATCATCAGTTGAAGTATTTGCCAATATATCTTTTGAAGATCCTTCCATTTTGAAGTTTGAATATAAGTTAATAATTAAAGCAAAGTCTGTTGGGAATAGGAAATAAAAGACTATAAAGAAAAGAAACAGAATTCAAAATAACCTGATTGCGATCCTAGAAAAAATATATTTTTTTTTCCATTTTTTCCATTTTTTCACTAAGTATTAAGTTACTTAAGTTAATTAGGATATTATTAAAATGTCATTTAGGAAAAGAAATGAGATTATTAATAGTAGAACACCCATTAATAACAGACTACCAATACCAACATCAGTACCAATAAATGGGAATCCATTATTAAAGACAAATAATAAACCAACTAAGAATCCATGTATTAAACCATCAATTATAACATCAAATTCTTGTATTTCAACAGGATCAAAAGATTTAGATAAATTTTTATTACATGGCGGCATACCACTAGGTAACTTAGTTTTAATTGAAGAGAACGGATCCACAGATTTTTCAAGTAGTTTGATTAAAATGTTTTTATCCCAAGGTATAGTTCAAAATAGAATTGAAAATTTTAAGAATGAATTTTTCACACATAATATTGTAGTCGGATTAGATCAAAACTGGAGTAAACAATTACCAGGCTTGTACAAAGGTAATTCAAAAGAATTGAAAAAGAAAAAGATTAAAAATGAAGAAAATAAGTTAAGTATTTCAAATATTATTGAAGGTAGTAATGGGGGTAATAAAGACAACAAGAATATAAAAACTCACAGCAATAACAATAATGAATTAAAAATTGCATGGAGATATGGATTACAGAAAAAACATAAGGAAGAAATTAAAGATGAAGAAGAATCTGATGAAAATGGGTATTATAATAACCAATTTGACATCACAACAGTTTTAACACCAAGTGCAAACTTGAATGAGTTGACTAATATTGAATTAACCGAGGATTATAATTTAATAATCAAAAAAATTGAATATTTAATCAAGAAATTTAAAGATAAATTAATTAGAATTTCGATTCCATTATTTTTAAATCCAATTATTTATAACAAAAAGGATTTGTTAAAAACTGACAAAATTTTTAAATTTTTATATGAACTGAAAAGTTTAGTAAAAAAACACAGTGATAGAGTTGTTTTAGTTTTAAGTATCAATCTAGATTTGTATGGAAAGGAATCAAGTTTAATTAAATTACTTGAGAATGAGATTTTTGATGGTATAATTGAATTGCAATCTTTTGAACCGAAATTATACGAAATGATGGAAAAAATCTATAAAAAAGAACCAAGCAAGATTAAACATGGTCATATAAATATTTTTAAAGTCCCAATTTTAAGTGAAATCGGGTTAATGGAAGTCAAAGAAATGGAATATAGTTTTAAAAATGGTAAGAAAAGGTTTGAAATTGAAGAATGGAGTATTCCCGTTGAAGAAGATGATGACGATAGTGGTAATAATAAGAGTAATAATAAAGACGATGTTAAATGGTAGATATTTTATTATAAATCACATAAGATTATATAAATTACATAAGATTTAATTTGAGTTTTGAATTTTCGAAAAATTCGATTCATTTAATGAAGAATTTGAGCATCTTCTTTCTTTATGCCAAACAGTTGGGATTTTACCTTCTGATATTAAATCATTAATTTCATCACCAAACTTACCCCAATTGCCTTTACCGAATCCATCTTTTTTAACGTGATTTGGATGTTCATCTGGATAACCGTTTTTTGTGAAGTATTTTCTTTCACTATTTTGCCATTTATTAGTTCTTGTCATTGTATAGAGATAGAAAATAAAAGAATATGAAGAATATGAAGAGGAAGAAGAGAAAGAAGAGGAAGAAGGGGAAGAAGGAGAAGGAGAAGAAGAAGATAAAAACATAAAAACATAAAAACATGAAAACATCAGCCAAACGATAAGAAATGACCCATAAAAACTGTGGGGTTACTTTTTATGACGTAAATCAAGAAAATATCAGGATTTTATAATCATTTCCACTTCCTCTTCCACTTCCACTTCCATTGCCATTTCCATTTAATAATCGATTCAGTTGTATGTTCTCTTTCACTTCTTCTAAATCATGTAGATGTACTCTCCCTATTTCCTCACTATCACATCTGTAGTAGAAAATATTATTAAGATAATTTATAATTTCGGTCTCATTTATCTTTGAAATGTCTGTTAATCCTGGTGAAATAATTGGTAATTCCATTACCTCTGTTTTACTAATGGGCTTTAGATATTTTAGTTCATCTTCATCATCTACTTCTTCAATTCCAAGTAAGCTCAAAAGTTCTTTAAACTTTAGCTTTTTATCAAATTCTGTACCAACTTCATAACCATATTTAATTTCAGCAACATCTGTTATACTACCATTTATACTATCTTCAAATACACAAAATTTACCATCATTAATTAGATTGCTGACTTTATTTAATTGTACAAAATTACCGGATTCAATGTCTAAAATTTCACCTCCAAATTTTTCTTTATATTTCATTTTTAAACAATCTTGAATATAATAACCTAAATAGTAAAAGCTTTTCTTTAGCAATTTTGTCATTACAATTTCTCTCAAAGCACTAATGGTACCTAAGCCAAGTTTTGAAAAGTCTGGATCCCAGATAAAATAAACTGCTGAAACTGAATCTGGTAACAAATCTAAAACACTAATGGCAATTAATTTCTCGTTGAGATAGTAACATTCATGAATTGGGCCATTTAAATTATCAATTTTACCATTTTTCCAATTTTTATTAACATCTTCCCAAAATGTTTTATCATGTGCTTCTTCACCATTATCATTTGTAAATGGATTGTTACATAAAAATCGTTTGAAACCATTAATAGTAATTTTATCTTCGGCTTCATTATGAATTTGAGTTTGATATTTTTTATATAGATTAAATTTTTCAGTTGTACAATTATTTGGACCAATCTCTGTTCTGAAGTTTTTTAAATTTAAATTCAATTCAAATTCTAAAATTTTATTAATTAAATTAAACTTTTCATTCTTTTTATTACCACTTTTATAATCAATTTCATCTTCATTTTCAACAATAAATTTGTAAAATTTATTAATTGCATGTCTATGTTCTTTACCACAAGTTAACATATTTAAATTCGTTCTAATCGTATAAGCTCTACAACAAGTTCTTAATAAATCAGGCCTATAAATATATGATCCACTTCTTCTAAATCCATTATTAATTAGATTTTCATATGTTTTAATTGACAATTTATAAACATTAAATCCAAAACTTGTTGAATTACAGTAAAATTTTAATTCGTCTCTAAAAGATTTTAATGACCATGAATTACTCAATTGTTTTTTACCGTGACAATAACCACAATCATTACTTTTAATATAACAGACTTTACTATTTATGATAATATCCATGTCCATGTTCATGTCAGGTTTTTTTCTTGAAATAAATTAATTAGAATAGGAAGGAATAAATTTAGTTTCGCATTATAGATTTTTTTTCACTTGTTTATGGTTTGAATGTTTTTTCCATAAACTAAGTTAAAAATGAATACAATTGCAAGTAGTAATAACAATAATGACAATGTTTATATCAAAAATAGAATCTCACATAGGTCAATTTCAAAACATACACAACCACAGATTTTGAATTTAATTTCAAAAGATAACAATACTAAAACTAGTGGTATTGGTGATAACAAAAGTTTTAAAATGTTGAAGAACATTTTAAACCCAGACTGGGAAGTTGATTATTTGAATGAATTATCCGTTGAAAATGAAAATGAAAGTGAAAATGAAAATAAAAATGAAAATGAAACAGAAAGTAAAGATGAAAAGGACATCAACCTAATTTTTAGTGAACTAAAAACAAATGAATTCAATTCATTACAAGAATTAAGATTTTTAAGTTCGATTAATTCAAATTTTGAAAACCTAAACTTGGTTTATTTAAATGAAAATCTAGTCGAGTTTAATAGATTAATTATGGATTCAAAAAAACTACTTAAACCGTTGTTTAACTATCTAATAGATTTTGAAAAAAATTTGAAAAACCTATCAAATGAAATGGAATCTTTACAAAAGAGGTCAAATTTTTTAAACATCGAAATTCTAAACAAAAAGAAAATTGATGAAAAACTAACACCAATTTTAAACGATTTAATTTTATCTCCAGTTCTGATAAATTCAATTTTGAATGATGAAATTAATATTAACTGGATTGAAAATTTAAATATAATTAATGAAAAGAAAGAATTGTATGAAAAATACAGTTCTTTAAACCCACAAGAGTTTAAGTTTTTACCGAATTTAATAGAAATTTTGAAGAATTTAGAATTAAAATTAATTGAAAGAATTAGAAACTTTTTAATTATTCAAATCAAGAATCTACGTAAAGACAAAGTTTCATCACAGTTAATTCAGAAAAACTTATTGAATTTGAAAGAAATTTATAATTTTTTATTGACTAAAAGCCCTAAATTAGCAAAAGAATTGAAAGCTGCTTATATTTATACAATACGTTATTATTATTATCAAAACTTTATAAAATATTTGTATTCAATTGAACAATTACAATTTCAAAAACTTGATGATAAAATTTTACTAGGTTCCAACGACGATGAAATGAATAAAAAAAGTTTCTTCACAAATTATAATTCTTCAGATTCCATATCAATTAATGAATATCTAATAAATTTACCGAAAAGACTGGAAATTTTGAATAATAAAAATAAAAATGATCACGATAACAGCGATAATACCGTAATGCTAGCTCAAATTGCTGAAACAAATAATCTAAAATTTTGGATTGAAATTGGTTTCAAGAATTTTAATCAAGCATTTTTAGATAATTTTTCAATTGAATATAACTTCCTAACTGAATTTTTCAAAATTTCTAACGATAATAATGAAATTAATGAAATTATCAAATTAATTTTTAACCCAATTTATCAATTAGGTTATAACTATACAAAATTTCTAATCAACAGTTCATTTGACCTATTCGGAATTTTAATTATGATTCGATTATGTCAAAATATGGAATATGAAATTCAACATAGATGTATACCAATTTTTGAAAACTATTTAAACTTTCAATTAATCTTGTTATGGCCAAAATTTCAAAAATTGATTGATTTAAACTGTAACTCGTTAAATAAATTAATATCATCAAGTGCAACTATTAAATTAATTAAAAACAGTTCAAATAACCATTTAATTCCATTAAAATTAACTCAAAATTTTGGTTTAATTTTAATTAATTTGATTAAATTATCAATGAATTTAGTTTTTGAAATTGAAACTGCTGAACCATTGACAAATTCAATTGTTAGATTAAGTAACAATTTCGAATTAACAATTATGAAATTAAGTGAAAATATTAGTTCAGAAAATTTCAAAAAATTATTTTTATTTAATAATTTTTCCCTGGTTTTAACAATTCTACAAAATGAGTTAAATCAAGAAGAAATTTTTAGAAATGAAAAAAATATAGCCCAATTCGAAAAAAATCATTATAAAAGTTTGGTTGAATTATATGATAATTAATAGGGAGAATTTAATGGAATTTCATGGAATTTCATGGAATAACGTGGGAGAAAAATAAATCACCTTTAAATTTCTCATTTGCTCTTCTTTTTTTTCTTTTTTCATTACTTTACGTCTCTTTATACAACAATCAAAATGGGATTATATGACCCAACTGAGGATAAAACTCCTGTCAAAGATGACTCGCCTGTCCAAATAAACTCACAATCAACTGCAACTTCAAATTCTTGGAATGATACTTTAAAATCGGCAGTTTCAAAAACAAACGATTTTACAGTTGATAAGATTAATAGATTAAACTCAATCCTTGATTCAAAACCACCTGAACATTTCCCAAAATCTTTGGATGATTTAAATAACTTAATTATCAATACACCATTTTTTAAATCTGGAGGTTCGATAGGTTCATTATTTACTGGTCTATCAACAAATTTTAAATCAAATGAATTTTTAACTTATCCAATTCCAACACCAGAATTATTTGATAATTGCCAAAAGATCAACGGATTAGCTGCTTGGGATGAAAATGGTTATTGGCACTGTTTGTTCCCTAAAAAAATGATTCCAGCTCAGGCCGATGAAGATCTTTTATCAAAAGAAGATGTTGAAAATGATAAGGAAAATAAATTTGGTTATTTTTTCACAAATTTCAATGATCTAATGAAATGGAAAATTAAAATGAATAAACTTTTAAATGAAAAGAAGGCCAAAGATTGGGAAAATTGGAAAAATTCTGAAAGGGCCAAATGGTCAAGTTTGAATGGTAGTAATTCTGATGATATAAATTCAACGTCAACATCATCGATTACCGGTAGTTCATATAATTCGACTATTAAAACATTAGATAATGGCGATGTTGAAAAGACTACGGTTATTAAAAAATTATTCGATGATGGTAAAACTGAAAATAAACAAATTAAAGAATTATGGGATGCTAAAACTGGCGAAAGTAAAATTATAGAAGAAAAGGATATCTAAAGAATATATAAGTTATATAAAAGTTATTTAAAAGTTATTTAAAAGTCAAATAAATTTAACCAAACGCAACTGTATTGCAATATGTAATCAAAAGTTCATCATCGCTCGTTTTAAATAACTCAAATAAATTACCCAATTCATCATCCGGATTTGGTAGAAATGCATTACCAAGATAACAATAAATTTTGTCACTTTTGTTTAGTTTCAGTTTTAGTTTTAGCTCAATGAACTTTTTAATTGAATAAAACTTTGATGTTTTCGAAATTTTAAAAATCGAAGGACTTATTTGTTCAATCGATCCAATTGACTTAAATCTAATTTTAATTTTTAGATTTTCATCCTTTGCAGATGAATTCAACAATGCATTGGTTTTATTTGATGCTAATTTTGTTAAAATAACGGATTGTGTAACTGTAATTTGCGTCTTTATTGGATATTTCTTGATTATATCTTCATCTTCCCCCTCCTCTTTTTCTTCTTCTTGTTCTTCTTCTTCCTCTATCGTATTTTCCACAGTATTAACTGGTTTCCTATTTGCTATATCCACATCCAAGTCATGCAACGATTTAGTTAATTTATCCATTTATCTGCCTTATTCAACTATCAAAAGAGAAGAAACATGTTAATAATTGACACTTTAAATTAATTGACAGTTCCCTCTTCAATTTAGAAAAATTGAGAATTTTTCAAGAATTGACACTTTTCAATTCAAGTTTCTTTCTTTAAAAGACGTAGAGGATCAATATCAATATCAATATTAATATCAATGTCAGGTATGTGTGTTTAATATGTCCATTTTATATTTATGGATTGTTTACTAACCTTCATTAGAAATTAAAGATACTGCAAAATTGGATGCTTCTTCATTGTTATCACAATTAAGTCTAGCTGAATCAAAGGCTAAAGAAGAAAAATTGGCTAAAGCTGACAATTCAAAGGAAGATCTAGAGGAAGCAGTGAAGACTAAAGTAAGTACTGCAGAAAAAACTGAAGAAAAGACCGAAGAAACGAAAGATTTAAAAAAAGATTCAAATACTGAATCAACACTTGAATCAAATGATGATCCAAGATTAATTCAATCATCATATGAAGTTAAAGTTAAATTAGCTGATTTGCAAGCTGACCCAAACTCTCCATTGTTTTCTGCTAAGTCTTTTGAAGAACTAGGTTTAAAGCCAGAACTTTTAAAAGGGTTATATGCAATGAAATTTTCAAAACCATCAAAAATTCAAGAAAAGGCTTTACCATTATTATTGCAAAATCCTGCCAGAAATATGATCGGTCAATCACAAAGTGGTACAGGTAAGACTGCTGCATTTGCCTTAACAATGCTATCTAGAATTGATGAAAATGATAATTCAGTTCAAGCAATTTGCTTATCTCCAGCAAGAGAATTAGCTAGACAAACTATGGATGTCATCAAAGAAATGGGTAAATATACTAAAATAAAATCTCAATTAGTTGTCCCAGGTATTTTAGAAAGAGATCAAAGTATTAACGCACAAATTTTAGTTGCAACACCTGGACTATTATTAGATTTAATTAGAAGAAAAAGAATTTCATGCTCAAAACTTAAGGTGTTCGTTTTAGATGAAGCAGATAATATGCTAGATCAACAAGGTTTAGGTGACCAATGTGTTAGAATTAAAAAATTCTTACCTAAAAATTGTCAATTGGTTTTATTTTCTGCAACATTTGCTGATGATGTCAGAAAATATGCTGAAAAATTTGTTCCAAATTCAAATTCATTGGAATTAAAACACGAAGAACTAAATGTTGATGCAATCAAACAATTATATATGGACTGTAATAATGAAAATCATAAATTCGAATGTCTTTGTGAATTATATGGTTTGTTAACAATCGCATCATCCATTATTTTTGTTCAAACAAAACAAACTGCTGATCAATTATATTTCAAAATGAAAAAAGAAGGTCATGCAGTTTCCGTTTTACATGGTTCATTAGAAACAAGCGATAGAGATAAACTAATTGATGATTTTAGAGATGGTAGATCCAAAGTATTAATTACAACAAATGTTTTAGCAAGAGGTATTGATATACCCTCTGTTACGATGGTTGTTAATTATGATATGCCATTTGATAAAAATGGAAATCCTGATCCAGCAACTTATTTACATAGAATTGGTAGAACTGGTAGATTCGGTAGAAGAGGTGTTTCCATTTCTTTTATTCATGATGAAAAATCTTATAAATGTTTAAAATCTATTTCTGATTATTTTGGTGGAATTGAATTAACTAGAATTCCAAGTGATGATTGGGACGAAGTTGAAGAAATTGTCAAAAAGGCCATAAAATAATTTCTTACATAGTTTCTTAAAATACTTTTTAAATTAGTTGTACTTTAATATTATTATTATTATAAAAAAATAAACTAAATTTTTAAAATTCCCAATATAAATTACTTAAAAGCAAAAAACATTAATAATATATAATATGTGTATAAAAAATAAAGTTGAAAAGTAGAAAATAAAAAAATAGAAGAACAGAAAATACAAATTCAGATTGATAAATTCAATTTTATACAAATTTTATCAGTAAAACAAATGAAAAAAAAACATGATTCCCCAAATAAAAAAAAATAAATGATTTTAATGGCCTGATAAACCCTTAACTAAACCTGCAATAACACCCGCAATAATACAAGCTAAAAGGAAACATAAACCAAGTATAATCCATTTACACTTTCTATTCTTTTTGGCTGTTTGAGTTGCAGAAACAACATTTGCATCACCTTTTTCTAACTCATTTTGAGCTGTATCAATTTGTTGATTTGCACTGTCAAAATAAACATCTTGTTCAACAATTAAATCTTGTAAGTTTGACGTTAATTCGTTTAACATTGCAGCCATTTCTTCAATTTTTTGCATTTCATTAAATCTATTTTCAACATTATGAAATGCTTCCATTGCATCAGCTTTTCTATTCTGCATTTCTAATGAAGTTTGGAAAACTTGTTGTGAACCAAAATTTTCAACAAAACCTCTGGCTTCATCATAGTTACTTTCTGGATTAACAATTTGATATTGTTCAACTGCTTGATTTGTTAAATCTTCCTTGAAATTCGTTTCATACACCATTAAATCTTTGATTGCATTTCTAAAATTTCTATTTAAATTATTAACTTGTGTAACCATGTCAGGGTTTGTACGATCAACCTTTAATTTTAACGATTCAATAGAATCCTTAATTCTTATCTGTGATGACTTAATTTCTAAACTTTGTGAATCAATTTGTTGTATTAAATTCTCTTTTTCATTTTCACTAACTGAATGAATTTGTCTTTGTTCAAGTTGATTTAAATATTTAACTGCTTCTTTATAATTATCTATATCTTCTAAAATTTTAGAATACTGGTCAATAAATTGTGAATTCGAATTATTATTATCATTATTATTAGTGTTGTTCTGATTGGCACGGTTATGACCATCAAATGGGTCAGAAAATGGGTCTTCGTAAGATTCAAATGGGTTTGCAGACTGATTAAAATGTTAGTAACAACAAAGTATAAAGAACGTAAGTAACTCTTTCTAATACATACCATTTCGATATTTAAATATATATATAGTGGATAAGCAAATAAGTTGAATGAAAAAAAGGCGTAAAACTAATTAAAAGGTTCATAAAATTTAAATTTACAAATGTTTCAATGGGAAAAAAATTATTGAAACACGTTACTAATTTTAATTTACTACGCTGTATCCGAATTTATTAGTAACTTATACCTTACCATAGCATACTATAATGGCAACTCCAACGGATCCAAATGCTAGTACTTCTTCTGTGGTAGAAAATTTTGAAGAAGTTTCAAATGAAATACCGTTTACATTATATGATTCTTTTAAAATATATTATTCTTGGCATAACTTAGAGTACTATGAAAATCAGGTTTTATCCAATTTACCATTTTTTAATGATACTTATGATAATAGATCAACACAGATAATAAATACTTTAATTGACTCAACTGGGAATAATATTCATGAAGTTTTAATAAAAAATGATTTGCCCCCAATTAAAATTGATAATGATGATAACGATAAGAATAATGACATTAATGATATCAATGAACCAATTCACATAGTATTAATTCATGGTTATGGAGCTGCATTAGGGTTTTTTTATAAAAATTTCTATGGTTTAACAAGTATACCCGGTACACAGTTACACGCAATCGATTTATTAGGTTTTGGATTATCAAGTAGACCTAACTTTCCGGATTTAAATGGGAATACAATTAATGATGTACTGCAGACCGAAAACTTTTTTATAGATTCATTCGAAAAATGGAGAATTAAAAGAAATATTAAAAAATTTATTTTAATTGGTCATTCCTTGGGTGGATATTTATCCTGTTGTTATTATCTTAAATATGGACGTGAGTTAGTTTCAAAAATGATTTTAGTTTCACCAGTTGGTGTTGAAAAAAGTGATCTTTCACTATTTAATAAATTCGATCCAGATTATAGAAATGATGATGATATTTTTTTTGATGATAGCGTAGAAGAGGGCGACGAAGAATATGAAGATGATGATTATGATATAGCTGATAATGAAACTTTTTTTAGCACAAGATCTGAATTCCCAAAAAATGATAATGAACCGAAGGATTATAAGCCAAATGTTGATCGAGATTATCAGATTGCAAAAGAACAAGGTGTTGATTTGTCAAGAGAACTAACAGATCATTTGCAAGAACTTTCGCATAAAAAAAGTCATAGATATTCGGACGATGAAGAGAACGAAAGCGATAATGAAAGTGATGAAGGAAATCTGTCTGATACATTGTCAATTGAAACTAATCTTCATGATGAAACAAAAATTGAAAAATTAATGAATCAAATAAAGAAAAGAATTCAACCAGGGAAATTTTTAACAAGACTGTGGGAAAATCATTATACACCATTTCAAATTATTAGATTATTTGGCCCATTTGCTGGTAAATTAATTGCATTATGGACATTCAATAGATTTAGTAGAATTGGCGGTAATGATGAATTAATTAAAGTTTGTAATTATACAGCAAAAATATTTTTAAGTAAAGGATCAGGAGAATTTTGTTTGAGTAGGATTTTAGCTCCAGGTTCATTAGGTAAATTACCATTATTATCGAGGATTCCAAAGCAAATTAAAATTAAAACGCTTTGGTTATATGGGGAGGTGGACTGGATGTCAAAAGACGCTGGATATCAAATGTGCAAAGAAATTAATAAATTCAATAAAGAGAAGTGTATTGATGGTAAATCATTTGCAAAATTTAGAATTATTAAAGATGCCGGGCATCATTTATACGTTGATAATAGAATTGATTTTGAATATCAAGTTTTAAATTTTATTAAAAATGGATAAATGATAAGATAAATAGAGAAGCAATATCTACTTTTTATTAGATTCCCAAACTTTCAAACAACTATATAGAAATTCACCATAAACTTCATTTTTCCAATCATACATAATTTTTGTTAATTGAGAATTAATTAAGTCTAATTCATTATTTATGTTATTTTCAATTTCAACACTTATAAATTCAACATCATTTAATAAATTATTGAAGCATGGAATTAATTTTGTATTTAGTTCAGAATTTAAGTTTTTAATTTCCATTATAACTTCATTATTATTTGATTTTGAAATTCTTTCAAAATTTATAGAGTTAATAGAACTATTATTTATATTATTATTTGTTTCAAGATTATTATCAATTGTTGAAAATGATGTTGAATGTCTATCAGATTCATCATCAGAATCAAGAATACTATGATTATCAATCATCATTGAAGAATCAGAAATATTCGAAATTGGAATTGAATAGGAATTGGGCTTTAAATTTGATAATTTTGATCTTTTATTCTTTAAATCAATAATTGCACGATTTAAACTTGGAGATTTAATAACATTATTATTGTCATACTTAGTACTATTTAAAACTTCATTTAATTTAATCTCAGAATTTAACACTTCAATTGACTTTTTTAATTTAATTTGTTTGTGTAAAATTAAATCTTGAAAATAACTTAATTGAAACTCCTTTAATTTTCTAAAATTTAATAATTTTATAATTGAAATTAAAGTTAACTTTAAAATATTTAATGGTTCTTTAATTTTAATTGTAACTGAATTTATTAAAATTTCAATATTTAAAAATGTTAAATCAATCTTATTACCAAATTTTTCAATAGATAGATTCTGTTCTTCAATTATACTAAAAATATTGAAAAATCCACCTAGTTCAATCAATGAATCTTTATTTTTTTCAAAATCATTTAAAATAATTTTAATTAAATTTTCTAATTTTGAAGCAATTTTAAATAGTTTTTTGATTTTGATTTCAATTGGTTGAAAAACTTCTAAATTTAAATTTAAATTCGAATTAAAATTCTTAATTAAACGAATTGGTGGAACTGGCAAATATGATAAAAATGGATTTGGTTTCGTTGGATTTTTTGGTGATATTAATAAAATTGACTTTGTTGATAAATTTTTAAATGGTGAATTATCTAAATTTCTACTGAAATTTTTTTCTAATGGATCAAAAAATTTGGTTAAAACTTGGGAATTTTTAATCAAACTATCATTTATTAATTTTTTTAAAAAATAATCCAATAATCTAATTCTGCGTTCAATTATTTGAATATCTGTTTTATAATTGAACGGATTTTTAATCAATCTACTTAAAGAATGTTTTTCAGGTATTGGTGGAATTATTTTTGTTGGGAAAAATCTAATTAAATATAATCTTAGTGAAACAAAATCTGAGTAACGTCTCAAAACATTAGTTTTCGTTGACAGTTCGATTCTATAAAAAACTGCTTTAAGATTTTTATAATCATTTAAAATTTCATATCCATGAATTTTGATATTATTTTCATTATAAATTGAATTGACATATAATGTAGTTTGTTCATTAATTGTTTCATTGTCTGTATTATTAGTATTATTATTATAATTATTATTATTATTATTATTGTTATTATTACTATTATTATTATTATTATTATTATTATTAATATTATTAATATTATTATTGTTGTTGTTGTCGTTATTTATTATCTGTTCGTGATCATTATTTTTTACTATTTCTTCATTATTTAGCACTTTCATGGTGGATTCTTTAATTTGAGAACTCGAAGATAAAAATGAATGTACGGACTTGTTATCAATATTCTCTTCCCTATTTTCAGTTTGACTTGATTGCTCAATTTTAAAAGGATTACCCAGATAAGAATTCTTATCTTCCATATTATTGTCCTCGTCATTGTCGTCGTCGTTGTCGTCGTCATTGCCATTTGCATTTACGTTTGCATCTGCACTTAGAATACCGTTTGAATAAAAGTGATTTGAACCAGCAAAGGGGTTATTATCATGAGAGAAATCATCATAATCACCAAAATCCATTTTTTTATCTATATATATCTATAATTGATTAAAAGAAAAACCGGTTTTCTAAAATATATAGAAAACAATTGTCATTTTAGATTATTTTAATTTTTTCCCTCTTATCGCTACAACGTGATTTATTAACAAAAATTTAATATACATTTATTAACTATATATATTATAAATACCTTAATATAATGAGAAGAAACTCCAAAATATACGAATACAATACCACTATAAAAACAAAGATAAACCAAAAACAAAAACAAGAATGAAAACTAAAACTAAACTAAAACTTAAAAATTTAAAAACTAAAGATTAAATAATAATTATTTAAATCATTGAAAAAACATTAAATATTAATCATTAATATATTACTATTTTGCTACTTGAAGGTTTGATTGTTGTGGTGAACTAATTTTCATACCAGTATGAGGATTAACAATTTCTAAAACTTTCTTAACTCTTGGTGTATGAGACCTTGGAGAATTAGTTGGATTTGGACTTAAAGGTCTATTTTGAGAATTTGTGATAATTCCGTTAAAGGATTTTGAATAATTTAAGGCTGGCTTTAAGTTTGTGTTTGAATTCGTAGCTGTGGTTGTTGTTGTAGTGGTAGTTGAATTACTTAATTGAGGTGAGATTTCATTAGATGACGGCGAAGTCTGTGGAGTAAATGGAGCAGAATTATAAATGTTAAATTTATCATTTGGTGAGGATAATAGAGGGGTTTGAACAATTTCAGGACAAAATTCAATATCGTCTTCTAATTCAAAACCTTTTGAACACATAAATCTTGTTCTCTGAATTGAATATAAAGAATTTAAAGAATTATTTTGAGATGATGCCAGTGATTGATAATTTGAATTCTGTAAATTTGGAGCAATAGAATAATTACCCGATGAGTTAAAGTTTGAGTTTGAGTTTGTATTTGATCTTGGATTATTTAATATTGAATTATAATTCAGTGGAGATTGTAACATATTATCAGTTGATAGTTGTTGGATATTTGATGACGATGAAGCTAATAAAGAAGCAAAAGATGTTGGCTGATCTGACGCATATGAAATATTATCAGATGTGGTAGGCGGTGTATAGTATGACATATTAAGCTTAACTTTTGGTGTGTGTACGATTAAAATACATGTAATTCTTGGTAAAGATAAAGAAGATAAAGAAAGATAAAAGAAATTCAATACAGTAATTTAAAATCGCTGCGACACTAAAAACTTCGAGAAAGAATAATAAATCGAAAATAATAACAGTAACAAAACTATGGGATTACAGGAATTACTCGCTATTATTAGTGTATGATCTGTATGGTCAATGAACTATTAAGATTGCATAGTTTGCGTTGTTTGTGATTAGAAAAATGTGTATCCGTTGCTTAATTTTATAGTAAGATATTAGTATTCTCCTTTCAAATTTAAACTGAAGACAAAAAAAATAATGGAAGTTTTTAAATTTCCTTGTAGAATGATCGAACCCAGGATCGAACTGGGGACGTTCTGCGTGTTAAGCAGATGCCATAACCAACTAGACCATCCGACCATTTACGTCAATAAAAATGACATACCTATTCAAGTCTTTTTATTTGAGACTCTATTTGGTAGTTTTACGAAATATCGCTTGGGAATGCTTATTTGTAAATCAAAACATAAATAGGACTAAGTTCTCTTTGGCTCATTTATGAATTAAATAGTATATATGTTGGAACCTGTAGAAATTTCCATTATTAGTTAATTACTCCGATGTTTATGCTGGTATTAATTAAAGCCATTCCATTATGCATAACTCTTTTAGATGGAGCCAATGAAATCAAAGACAGTTAAAACCTATTAGAACATTAAGGATTTTGCATCGAAACCCCACATCTCAACCGGTAGCGTGACAGACTATTTGTAATCCTCAATACCTAAATAAATAAGTATGAGGATTAAGTTAATCCCACAGGATGATCGGTTACAGATGTGGTTCTGTAAATAGATAAGAAAAATACTTACTATTGGTGGTATGTAAAGTAACCGATCGATTTAACTCAGAAAGAATAGATAATAGATGATAATAAATTAATGACATAATTTTCACAGGTTCTAACAGAACCAATAATAATTTATATATAGCTACATTCATTTAATTGGTCATTATCAGGTTTGTCTAGAATAAAAATGTACAATCACAATTAATTACAATTGAATTCGAAATAGCTATATAAACAATCTTTTCCTACTTTTTAGTTTCTACTTGTTTTACTACCTTTCTCTTTTCTCTTAGTAAGAGATCTTTTATACAAAAAAGTTGAATATAATTTTAATTATACTTTGTTCTAATATATATAACTTCTGAGTTAAACCGGTTACAAACCATCAATAGTAAGTATAAACTTATCTATCATCGGGACCACATCCGTAACCGTTCCTCCTGTGAGGGTTATGCTAATTGTCATGTATGTTTGTTGGAAGTAGATGATTACATATAACCTCTCACCCTCCTGGTGGAGATGTGGGATTTCAATATTAAATCCTTTATGTCCTAATACCTAATTTAGTATAAATCATATTAAATAACTTCTTATTAAAACAAAACACTGTTTTAATTTGAGTTTTATAGACAACTATTCTATAGTAGCATATATTTTTATATAAAAGATCTCCTCGAAAGGAAAGAAAAAAAAGGTTGCAAATGAGGAAGAAATAGAAGTGGTAAAAGCATAGCTTATATACACGGTTAAATGAAATTATCCACATTCATCGGATATTTGTTTTAATTAGAAGTTATTTAATATGATTTATACTAAATTAGGTATTAGGACATAAAGGATTTAATATTGAAATCCCACATCTCCACCAGGAGGGTGAGAGGTTATATGTAATCATCTACTTCCAACAAACATACATGACAATTAGCATAACCCTCACAGGAGGAACGGTTACGGATGTGGTCCCGATGATAGATAAGTTTATACTTACTATTGATGGTTTGTAACCGGTTTAACTCAGAAGTTATATATATTAGAACAAAGTATAATTAAAATTATATTCAACTTTTTTGTATAAAAGATCTCTTACTAAGAGAAAAGAGAAAGGTAGTAAAACAAGTAGAAACTAAAAAGTAGGAAAAGATTGTTTATATAGCTATTTCGAATTCAATTGTAATTAATTGTGATTGTACATTTTTATTCTAGACAAACTTATAATGACCAATTAAATGGATGTAGCTATATATAAATTATTATTGGCTCTAACTTCTTTGATTTCACAGCTTTTGCTTTACTAGCTAATCATTATAAGATTTTGAAACATTTATAAATTACGTCTTTTTTATTTGATTAATGTTACAATATTCACAATTATCAGAGGACGGGTTAGCTTCCTGGATATCTCCTACCTTAAGCACGGTTGTATGTAAGCCAGTACAGGTAGACTTGCCACGTGATATCCCCTCTAGCCTCGTTAGAGGTCTTAAACCGTTAACAAAATAACAGTACTTACCGTTGTTGGTATTAGCTAATTAAAATGAAATGTGGCTAAAGTCTTATGAACTAATTACTATGTAGTATTATTTTTTAAATAATGAATCCTCAATTAAAAGAAACTAAAAAATAAGATATATAAAATATACAAAATAAAGTGGGAATTGGTCTATTCTTATAGACAGTCAATTTTCACAATAACTATAAATCTAATTTGTGACGACAATGATAAACAGCAAAGATAAGCTAATTGATAACAATAGATAAGCTCATATGTAGTGACGACAATAGAATGCAGTTACTACGTCACTAATAATTAAATGAATATCTTTGATAACAACTGTAATCAATATGATGTAATAATATTAAGTTCTTGTAATTATTTATGCCATAGAACAAAATTTGTGTCATAATATGTCTTATCAGAGGACGGTTAGCATTCCTGGATATCTCCTACCTTAAGCACAGTTATAAGTTAACTAGTACAGGTAGACTTGCCACGTGATATCCCCTCTAGCCTGATTAGAGGTCTTGAACAGTAAGATGAGAACAAGATACTTACTGTTTGTTAATTAGCTAAAATGATAATATGTAGTGTGACTGGATGTAATGACTATTACTAGTTTATGATATTTATAATAATTGGAATCCTCCCTTCCAAGAAACTAACTAAATATACAAAATATAAAAATAAGTGGAATATTCCATAAACTTATACAAAATCTCTATTTTGGTATTTAGGAGAATGTTTAATAATTATCCAATCATAATCATACTCTACTATTCAACACATGCGTGATTTATCGGATTTTATGTTCTTGGAATTAATTCTGCATGGAACAAAGTTTGTTGACATTACTAAATTTAGAATATGATACTGATATGTTGACCGGCAACAAAATCAATGTCATAACCATTTTAGTTATGAAATACAATCTATGTTCTAACACACCCCTTAATTCAAGCAACTTAAACTGATTTCAATATCTTATCTCTTATGTGATTCATAACTTTAATATTAACAGGTTTTGTTAATATGTCCGCAAGTTGATCTTCACTTTTAACTTGAGAAATGTCAAACCATTTTAATGTTTTGAACCTTTCAATAATACTCTTTAACCTCACCATATAATGTTTTGATTTGGATGAATAATTAGCAAAAGTGACCGTATCTATAGCAGATTGGTTATCCACATAAACAATGGGTTTATTGATTAAGTTATTTGTGTCACCAATAAATTTCATAAGTTCTTGGAACCATACAAGTTCATTTGTACCAAGTATTAATGCTTGTAACTCAGCTTCAGTGGAAGATTTGCAAACTAATGAAGTATATTTAGCACTCCAATTTACAGGACCATTGTTGAGAAGTGTGATAAAAGCATTCATTGACTTTCTGCTAGAAATATCCTGTGCATAGTCACTATCTGTATAACATATTAAACGTTTGTAATCATTATGTGATTTTCCGTACATGATTTCATATTGCCTAGTAAAATAACAGTAATTAGCAACTCGATATAATTGTTTAAATAGTTTTGGATGTGGATATTCAGCAAATCTAGCAAGATAATTAATAGCGTAAGTGATATCTGGTCTCGTCATTGTAGATAGATATAAAAGTACTCCGGTTATACTTCGATATTTAGTAATTGCAGCTTTAAGTTCTGATTTATTCATTTCAAGATGTTCATTATCAATATCAAAATAAAAATTTGGAGTTAATGGAGTTTGTATAGTCTTCTTTGGAATTGATATTTTTAGTGATTTCATAAATTGTTCTATATAGTTTTTTTGAGAAATTGATATTTGAATTACTCTATCTGATTTGTTTTTAATTACCATTAGATCCATGCCTAAGAATTTTTGACTGCCCTTGTTGTTTGGATTGATTGTCTTTACATCATATTCAGCCTTGAGTTTATCAAGAACAAATGATAACACACTTTTTTGATTTAGCGGTAATAATGAAGTCATCCACAAATATGCCAATAACACAGACAATGGTATTGTTCTTTGATAGTCTAAAAGTTGATGGAAAACAATAGTCAGTTTCAAATCCAATTTTTGCCAAAAAATCCACTAATTGTTTCATGCCATAACCGTCCAGATTGTTTAAGCCCATAAAGTGCTTTGTTAAAGCTTGTATAACGCCCTCTTACCTTTTGGATATTTCCGATGAGTAACACCTAATGGAGGAGTAATATACAAAGTGGTATCAATTAAACTATTGAGATACGCAGTCTTAATATCGATCTGTTGGAAATACCAGTGTTCAGAGGAACAATGTGAGAGTATTAATCGAGCAATTTCAGGACGGAGAGTTGGAGAGAATGTCACATTGTAAGTATCAATCGTTTGTAAATCACCTCGAGCAACAAGTCGGGCTTTAAATGTACCATCTGATTTTACAGCGAAAACCCAGTGTGTTGACACAGTTTTCCTCTTGTAATTTTCTTTAAACTGTTGTTCATCGATGACTATGGGTTTTGGTGCCCAAGTGTTGGATGTACGATGAGATTCTAATTCTGAATTGATAGCCGTAATCCAGCGTTGTGAGCTTGGTCCATTGATAGCATCGTGGTATGATTTTGGAATGGGAATCAGGGTAACATTATTAATTGATATATTGAAATGATTGATTAACTTTGGAGCAATGTATTGACGTTTGAATGGTAATGGGTCAACAACGATGTCTTCTTGACGTTTTCGTTTTTGACCTAGTAAACTGGAGAATTTTCGCGTTGTGAGCGGCAATGACTGAGTTTGTGGTTCATCTTCTTGAATATTGTCTTCTTGGTCGGTATAATCAGTTTCTGAATGACTTGACTGTTCAGGTTCTTGAGGACCAGCGTCAACAGATTGTTCTAGATCCGTGTCATAATCTTCGTCTAAATGGATTTTAATTATGGAAGCATCATTTGGAGGATCCATGGATGGAGACGAAGACATGAGCAGTCCATTATCAGACGAGTTACCTGTTTTGGAAAGCGAAGCATCAGTATTCATTGAAGGCTTAGTTTGTACTTCTGGAGAAGTATCACTTGAAGTATGATCAGAATCATAAGCAACTGAGTCATTTTGGTCAGAATCTGAACTATGAATTGAAATGACATCTTCATTGGATGAATTTTCATTATGAGTATCTGTTTCTGAATTATGTTCATTTGTGATAGTTGATTGATCTTGTGTGATTTTGGTATCATCAGCATTTTCTAAATCTATATCTGGTTCTGAATTCTCTTGACTATTACTTAATGAGTCCGATGAGTTGTCCAGGTTGATATCATCTCCGTTATTTTCATCATTTAATGGTTCAAAAGGAGAGTTGGATAAATCATCATCTATAAAATCTTGTGGATAATTCATTATTGACGTAGGTGAATTTGTGGATTGATCTTGATAAGACATCATATAAAGTGAATTATTTGGAAAAAAATTGAACATGTCGACTGTATTCAAAGAAACCTTTTGATAAATCACCTTGTTTTTTTAGGAACGAAAATTATATGACCAAAAGTATCTTCATCATATCCAAGATACATACCTATATGGGCTCTTGTCTGCAACTTGTCACCGTCATAAGGAGGTATAGTCACAGCACATTTTTTCACCGAATATGTGTAAATGTTTGCAATCTAGAGGTTTATATCCGATTTTATTTGCAGGAGAGTCCTTCAGAGATGAATTGTATACGTAATTTCTTAGATAGGTACTGTACATAACAGCATCAGGCCAAAATTGAGGTGGAACTTTACCAGCATGCAACATGGTTCGGCAGTCATTGAAAATTATCAAATTGATTCGTTCTGCATTTCCATTTGAAGCAGGAGTATAACCTGAAGTATAATGGTGTTCTATACCTTTGTTTGTAAAGAATTCTGAGATGTTGTTTGTAAAATATTCAGTACCTTTATCTGTGAAAAAATTCTAAAACTCGATGTGGATAGAATTGATTGTTTACCCAATTGACATAATATTTCACTTTATCATATACTTCAGTTTTGTGAAACATCAGAAAAACTTTGGTAAAACCAGTGAATGCACATTTGAAAGAAATGAAATATTTGTGTTCGTTCTTGTTGACATATTTATTGTTAACTTGAGCGACGTCACTATAAACTCTGGCAAACGGTGTTTTGGATGTATACTTATGTTTTGAAAATGGAATTGCATCATTTCTACGAGCCTTCCCTAACTTACAAGCGACACATCCATCTTCATTGATAATTTTATTTAATCCCTTTTTGTCTCTGTCATTTTGCAACTATAGTCTTGTGATTGATAGATTCAAGCAATGAACGAGCATTTACATGACCGAAACGCAAGTGAAGATTATTGATTTCTAACGTATTTTTTGACGATAAAAATGTTATCCGGGAAAAAAAGTAAAGCTTATTATGAACTTTCAATGGAATGGTTACACCTTTATAAGAAATGGTTTTTAACTTCGGTTTGACGGTTGTTTTATATTGAATCTCAGCATTTAATATATCCTCTTCAGCTAAAATTGTTCTTTTAGCACTGGGAAAGAATAAACATGGAATTGAAATAAAGTTACCGTCGAAGTTTAGGATAATATAACCAATTCCTTTAGCATAAATTTGACTACCATCGAAAGATTCAGCAATTGAAGTGTTTTGTTTGTCGAGATCTTTATAGTTATGAAGTAATTTCTTACGTGGGGTAATACTACCATTAGCACCAGAATCAATTATTGCAAGTGTGTAGCCTCGCAACTGATCTAGTAACCTTAAGAGTGGAAGTATTATCAATAATCTCTGAATTGTTAATTTCCTTGATTTTTTTGAACTTGATTTTATCGGCTCTCGTTCTAGATGAACGGTTTTTAGATGTGACAACTGAATTTGATTGCGTTGAAATTTGTGAAGTAATTGGTGGTTTGCCTCTCTTCTGAGTGTAATCCTTCCCGGCATCTGCAGAAGAGAGTTGAAATTTAATACGTTTGTATTCTTGATTGATATCTTGTTTGTAGTCCTCAATATTTTCAAAATATTCAGACGTGTCTGTAATTCCACCAAGATCACCGTCCAATTTTATGACATAATTTTTATAAGGACCACCTAAATTTCTAAACAGAATACCAGCAATAACATTTTCGGTAATGTTAACATTAGCAAACTTTATTTGTTGATTTATTGTATAAACCTTTTGAAAATATTCATCGATATCATAATAATTGAGACCTAATTTCATTTTATTAAGGATGGATTTAAAGTTTTCCTCAGTTGGATTATTACCAACCGCACGATCTTTAAGTTGAAGCATGATATCAGCAGCAGATATACCCTCGTTTTCTGGTAAAAAGTAATTGTTATCAACAATGTAATGAAAACCTGGTTCAACTGTTGATCTAATCATATCGATTAACATGTCTTCTTTCTCTTTTTCCATGAAAAATGATTTGTTTTGGTCTTCAACATTTTTTGACAAATTCTTCATAATTGTTTTCAATTAAGATTTTCTTGAAATAAGTCCAATAAACAAAATAATTGTAAAAAAATCAAGACCTTGAGTTTTCTTTAGTTTCGGAACGGTTTGAAGTTTCTTATCAAGTTTGGATTGGATATCCCGCTCATTGATGGAAGTAAGTAGGGTTAAAACTTCACTCAATTCATCAATCCTTTTATCTCTGGATTTGATTTGTTCAGAAAGTTGTTCAAATTTGTTTTTATTGTCCAAAGATAATTGAGCAATGGATTTTGTTAAATCTTCAATGTTTAGTTTAGATGACATGATAACTGTATATCAAACGATTAAATTTCAAATGTTAGTAATAGTACAATACACATGATGTTCAAGATGCTCCCAGCATGGAGTGCCATATCAGAGGACGGTTAGCATTCCTGGATATCTCCTACCTTAAGCACAGTTATAAGTTAACTAGTACAGGTAGACTTGCCACGTGATATCCCCTCTAGCCTGATTAGAGGTCTTGAACAGTAAGATGAGAACAAGATACTTACTGTTTGTTAATTAGCTAAAATGATAATATGTAGTGTGACTGGATGTAATGACTATTACTAGTTTATGATATTTATAATAATTGGAATCCTCCCTTCCAAGAAACTAACTAAATATACAAAATATAAAAATAAGTGGAATATTCCATGAACTTATACAAAATCTCTATTTTGGTATTTAGGAGAATGTTTAATAATTATCCAATCATAATCATACTCTACTATTCAACACATGCGTGATTTATCGGATTTTATGTTCTTGGAATTAATTCTGCATGGAACAAAGTTTGTTGACATTACTAAATTTAGAATATGATACTGATATGTTGACCGGCAACAAAATCAATGTCATAACCATTTTAGTTATGAAATACAATCTATGTTCTAACATGTCTATTAACTCATGATATATAATTTATGTTCTGACAACAATCTTATAAAAAAGCTCAAAACTCCAGAAAATCTACAATTAAATAAATAACATTTTACTAATGTGGTAAGTTAATCAGAGCACTTCAAAAAAATGTTTAAGCCTGGCTAGCTCAATCGGTAGAGCGTGTGACTCTTAATCACAAGGCTGCGGGTTCAAGCCCCGCGTCGGGCTATTTTTTTTTTACTTTTTTTTTTTTTTTTTTTATTGCTATATTGGAATTAGTTAAGTTTACTTTCTAGTAATAAAAGTGAATCTTGAGGTATTGCAGCTTTATAACCCAACAAGAGCAATGATTCCATAGATTATATATATGGTTTGAAAAAAAAATTGAACAGGACATAATTTCCCCATACCGAATAAATCAGGTGGTTGAAAAACTTTAATCACACGAAAACAAGAACAGAAATTTAGTTCAATCATGATCATGACACTGGGAATTAACGCATCACACTGTTATTAAATTGACAGCAGATTTAAACTACAATGTGATTTATTGTCTTTTCTTCATTTTAATTTTTTTAAAGTTACATATATATAAAATACTTTTCTTGTTTATTTCAGTTATGAGCATTCAAGTTAATGTAAGTTAATTATAAACAATTAATTAAATCTGATTGCTATTATTCTTGTTATTATTACTAACATCTTATATATTAATAAAGTCATCATTTTTAAATCCCGAAAAAATTTCAAGTTCATTGTTATCGCCAAGTCAATCAGTCTCGGGCACTATTTTAAATTCTAATCAAAATGAAATAATTTCACAATTTAATGTTGAACAACCATTAAATATTTTATATTTTTTAGATTCTGCACAAAATTGTAAATTGTTATTTGAATTTTGTGAAGAATTTAAAAAAGTTACAAATCTGTTCACAATTTATGCTGTAAATAATTGCGGCTTAACAACATCGGAGGTAGAACTTAAAAAATTGATTATTTCCTCCGGAATTGACCAACTTAAATTAATTAGCAGAAAAGAATCACAAGACCATAAAACATTGGATCAACTATTAGTTGATACATGTAAGGCTAATCATTTTGAATGGATTTTATTTCAAGGTGATAGTTCAGATGTTGAATTAATTATGCATTTAGAAAGTTTAGGTCTAATTCAACCTGGTGTTTCATTAATCCCAATTTCAAACGATGATACTGGAGACGAAAATGAAGCTAAAGACAAAGGTGAAGGAAAGAAAGATTGTGAATTTGATATTGAAATTGAAAAATATCTATCTGGTTCACCAATTTACAGAAAACTGACTTGTGATATAATGAGAAAAAAACATAAAGAGAGTGGTAAATGGTCACTTGTTTATAGAAAATCTAAATTTTGGAAATGTCAAGAAATATTAGATAGTTAAAATCTATATAAACCACATAAACTCTTTATTATATATAGTATATATCATAAGTAAATATAATACATAATATAGTGATGACGAAATATCACGTGATTGGCTCTCGCTTCCTTGTTCGGATTTGATCTCCAAATTAAAATCGTGAAAAAGAAACACGGTTGTGGTTAAATTTACTGCTTATGAGTAGTTGTTTAGTAACAACTGTGGGGTTTTTATTACTTTTACATAGTTTGATCCAATTGCCTTATTTCACTCATTTGTTAGCTACAATATTTATCTCTAGGCTGATATTATTATAAAAGTAGTAGTAATAAATATAAACATTATACAAATATAATGTTTTTAAGGCGAGGAATTATCGGTGCAATTAACATTGTTCAACCAAGGATTTTAATTTCAAATTCAAGATTTTATAATACAAAGTCAACATTATCAATTATTGAAAAACATTTCAAACGAAATCAATTGAATAATAATTTAAAAAATTCAAAATTAAATTTATTCAAATGTCAATTTTCAAGATTTAATTCAACAAATTCAACAGCTAAAACAGCAGTTAAATCAACAGCCGAAGTAACATCCAAAACAACAGCCAAAAATACTGAACATGAGAATTTAGTTGACAGTTCAAAACCTAAGCAGATTGAAAAAGAAGTCGAAAGACCATCACAAGTTAAAATTATCAAACAATTACTTTCATATATCTGGCCAAAAGGAAATCCATGGGCGAAATTTCGTGTTATTTTAGCATTAACGATGTTAATCACTGCAAAACTTTTGAATGTTCAAGTTCCATTCTTTTTCAAATCAATTATTGATGAAATGAATATTGATTGGATTGATAATGCGGGCATGTTAACAACAGCAATTGGTGCAATTATAATCTCGTACGGTGTTTCAAGATTCGGTGCAGTTTTATTCGGTGAATTAAGAAATGCAATCTTTGCAAGAGTTGCTCAAAGTGCAATTATGAAAGTCGCTCATAACACTTTCACACATCTTTTAAATCTTGATTTAAACTATCATTTATCAAGACAAACAGGTGGATTAACAAGAGCAATTGATAGAGGTACCAAGGGTATTTCATATGTCTTAACTGCAACGGTTTTCCATATCTTACCAATTACATTTGAAATTTCTGTTGTTTGTGGAATTTTGACTTATAATTATGGATCATCATTTGCAGCTGTGACATTACTGACAATGATTGCATATTCAATTTTCACGATTAGAACAACAACATGGAGAACAGGCTTTAGAAGACAAGCAAATAAAGCAGATCAAAAGGCAGCAAGTGTTGCATTAGATTCATTAATTAATTATGAATCTGTTAAATATTTTAATAATGAATTGTTTCAATCAAATAAATATGATAAAGCATTAGATACTTATAGAAATTCATCAATTAAAGTTGCAACATCATTAGCATTTTTGAACTCAGGCCAAAATGTAATTTTCACAAGTGCATTAACAGCAATGATGTATATGGCATGTCAAGGTGTTGCAGCAGGTTCATTAACAGTTGGTGATTTAGTTCTAATTAATCAATTGGTCTTCCAACTTTCTGTTCCACTAAATTTTTTGGGATCGGTTTACCGTGAATTGAAACAATCATTATTAGACATGGAAGCATTGTTTAATATTCAAAGGAATGAGATTAAAATTTTTTCCAAACCTAATGCACCAAAACTAGCTTTAAAGATGGGTGGTGAAATTAGATTTGAGAATGTTACATTTGGTTATCATCCCGACAGACCAATTTTAAAAAACTGTTCATTTGTGATTCCAGCTGGTGAAAAAGTTGCCATTGTGGGACCATCAGGTAGTGGAAAATCGACAATTTTAAGACTAGTTTTCAGATTTTATGATATTAACTCAGGTAGAATTTTGATTGATGGACAAGATATCAGAGATATAGATCTTGAAAGTTTAAGAAAAAGTATCGGAGTTGTTCCACAGGATACACCGTTATTTAATGATACAATTTTAGAAAATTTAAGATATGGTAACTTAAAGTCTACAAATGAAAGAATTAATGAGGTCATTTATAAAGTTAAATTAGATAAATTAATTAAAGACTTACCAAACGGTGTTAATACCGTTGTTGGTGAAAGAGGTCTGATGATTTCAGGTGGTGAAAAGCAAAGATTAGCAATTGGTAGACTATTATTAAAAGACGCACCAATTACATTTTTTGATGAGGCAACATCTGCATTAGATACACATACAGAGCAGTCATTATTGAAAACAATTAAAAGTATTTTCAAAGAAGGTAATCAAACCAATGTTAGCATTGCACATAGATTAAGAACAATTGCGGATTCTGATAAAATCATTGTTTTAAAGTCAGGTAAAGTCTTAGAAGAGGGTACTCACCATAGTTTATTATCAGAACCAGATTCATTATATAAAGAATTATGGGATATTCAAGAGAATTTAGATATCGATGAAGAATTAAAGGACCAAGATTCTGAAAAGGAGAAACAAATTGAAAAAAATTGAAAAATATAACTGTCATTTATAAAATAGATAAATAAATAGATAATAAATACATATGGTGTACGGATGTCACGCCGATAGTCGCCTCAGCCAATCAAAAAACGCGAAATATTTTTCTCCTTGCTGGTTTCCCTTTTCGGATTACAATTTCAATTTATTCGCTGTCCTTTTCGATCTTTCTGCTTATTTTGTTAACAGCATACTTGCTGGCATAAAAACAGATATGATAGTTTGGTATTTAGGGATTTCATAGACATGAGAAGCATTAGGAATATAATTGGTACGTGTTATAGGTGTTGATGATGGTCATGGTCATGGTGATTATCGTATTAATTATTACCAAATTACTGATTATCAATTACCGATTGGTGATTGGTAATAATTAATATTATTATCGTTATTATCACTGTATTAACGGTTTATATGATCGCATATTATCATACCATGAAAATTCTATGTCTTATATTGTAGACTGTAGCAACACTTTCACCTTTTAGTCAATCATTAGAACGTGATGGTGTAACGCGTAGCTTTGAAAGTGTTGAAGAGTTAGCGAAAATCTAAAATACAAAATTTGCCACCAAATAAAATGAAGTATTTAAATGTTACCATTTCCCGATTTCTCTTTTTTTTACATTTTTTTCGCTCTTTTTAATTTATACAACAAGTTTTTTGTAACACAATAAATGTCAGAGTCTGAAAAACTCAACAAATCCACTGATCTTGTTAATATTAATGTTAATATTAATGAGAATGGCAATGGCAATGAGAATGACAAAGGCAAAGACAACGTTGATTTAAAACATAAATTAGATGATAATTTATCATCTTCAATTGAACCTCCGAATAAAAAATTAAAAGAAGATGATTCAAGTAATCAATCACAACGGGCATCACAATCACAGTCACAGTCACAGTCAAACAATGAAAATGATGAAACATCGACCACAAACACAGAAAATATTACAGCCACCACAACGACTACAACTGATACAATGACGCCAGCACCCAAACCTGAAAGTGAACCGGATATGAATAATTTACCCCTAAACCCAATGCCTCAGCATCAAAAAAAACATGCAGTGACTTCAATTAAAGCTGTTAGAAGATTAAAAGATGCAGGTCCATTTTTAAATCCGGTCGATATTGTTAAATTAAATATACCATTATATTATAATTTTATACCAAGACCAATGGATTTATCAACAATTGAAAGAAAATTGGCTGCAAATGCTTATGAAACTCCTGATCAAGTCACGGAAGATTTTAATTTGATGGTTCAAAATTGTTTTAAATTTAATGGTAAAGATTCTGTAATTTCTCAAATGGTTAGGAATATTCAGGCCAGCTTTGAAAAACATATGCTAAATATGCCACCAAAAGATTTACCACCACAAGCTGTTAGTAAATCAAGAAGAAAACCTTCCTTTAATAATGATATACCAAAATTAAGAAGAGAAAGTGCAATTGACAATGGAAGACCAAAGAGAGAAATTCATCCACCAAAACCAAAAGATATGCCGTATGACATCAGACCAAAAAAGAAGAAATTTCAACCTGAACTAAGGTTTTGCCAACAAATTTTAAAAGATCTAATGTCAAAAAAATACGATTCGATTTCTTTTCCATTTCTACAGCCTGTTGATCCAATTGCATTAGATTGTCCGGCTTATTTTGAAATCATTAAAACTCCGATGGATTTAAGCACAATTTTAAATAAAATTCAAAATGGTGAATATGAAAATGCAACTGAATTTGAAAAAGATATTAGATTAATCTTTGAAAATTGCTATAAATTTAATCCAGAAGGTTCAGCCGTAAATATGATGGGTCATAGATTAGAAGCAGCTTTTAATGATAAATGGACCAACAGGCCAAGAACGCCAATTTCACCTTCGGGAAGTGATGAAGAATCCGATGAGGAATTTGAGGATGATGAAGAATTTAAAATTGACATCAATAGCATCACAGATCCAACAATTGAATTTTTGGTTTCAAATATTGAAAGAATGACTCAAGATTTGAAAAAAATGAGACAAGAGAAATTTGATCAATTGAAAAAAGATTGGATTAAAAGAAAGAAAAATAAAAAGGGTAAGAAGGGTAAAAATAAAAGAAAAAGATTAAATAGTATTAATGGTAATGGCACTGGCCTGAACTCAATTAACAATCTTAATGGATTATATCCAATTCATATTACTTATGATATGAAAAAGGAAATATCTGAAGCTATGACATCAATTAATGATAAAATGTTAAAAAATGTTATCTCAATTATTAGAGAAGGTGTACCAGATTTAGCAGATGATGATGAAATTGAGTTGGATATGGATCAATTAAATAATGAGACATTAATGAAATTATATAATTATCTTGTTAAAGGTCAAAACAAAACTAATTCAAATTCGAAAAAGAAGAAGAAAGATGTCGATGATGAAGAAAAGAAAATTGAGAATTTGAAAAAAAAATTACAGCAATTTGAACAAGCTGAAAAATCATCAGATGATGATGATGACGACGACGATGATGACGATGATGATGAAAGTTCTGAAGAAGAATAGATAAATGGATGGATTAATGGATGTACATTGTAGTTTAATATTTTATTTTTATTTTTAATTTTATTTTTTTTCTTTTTCCTTTACCTTTTTATCTGTTCTCTTATTATGTCATGTTACTTCATGTTATTCTATTTTGTTATTTTATTTTGTTTATTTTGCATTCTATTCCTCCATGTGTATAATTTGTTTCTATGTATTCTAATATAAAGCTTTACCTTTATTTAATAAACGGTTAAAAATGAGAGTAAAAAAAAGAAACGATAAACGACTCAATTTAAAATTTGAAAAAACTTCTTTTTTTTCAAAGCTCTCCCACCCATTTTACTTTATCTTTATCTTACCTTCCTTTTTTATTACTTTATTTACTCCATTCATTTTTTAAATATATATATATATATATAAATATTACACTTATAAGTATATACATATATATACCAAAGCTATGTTAGCACCTTTACAAGAGAGTACATTAAAAGTACTGAATTCGGGTAATAAAACTCAAAACAATTCAGCTAACGATGGATCAATTTTATCAAAACCTACCACCACAACAATGGAAACATCGCTGCCAGTTCTAATTAATTATATAAAAAATTCAAAAAATTTGGCAACAGTTGCAATCAATAACAATAAAAAAATCAATCAAAAACTCAGTCAAAATCAAAAAAATAAACGACTGATTCCTATTTATTTAATTGGTAATAGATCATTAATTTTTAATATTGAAGATATGAAATACTTGTCAGTTAATTATTCAATTGTTGGACAATTATGTGGTACATTACCTTTAGCACCGCAACAAAATGTACTTTTGGGATTCCCCTGGAGATTAACCGTTTATGAGGTTTTATACCTTTTATATAATAATTTATGTTATTTAGTTGATGGTAAAACTGTTATTGAAAACTATTTAAATGATGTTACTTACGATGAATCAAAATTAAATTTTTTAAATCTCTTATTTGAAGAAGAATTAAATAGACAAAGGGAAGAAAAAAAATTGGAAAATGAATTAAGATTAGAAAGACTTGGTTTAAAAAAGAAACATCATAGTGGTAGTAACCAAAATAAAAATATTGTGTTTATGGAAACATTGAACGATGATTCAAATTTTATTGGCTTATGGGATTTTCATAATTTTGATAATTATTTCAATGATAAGAAATTACAAAAAATTTTATTAAATAAACTCATTAAACCAGGTAATGTTGATTTGTCATCAATTTACTTGAATTTTAAAATTTTCAACTATTTGAAATTAAATTTTAATCATTGTTTATTACCTGGTATGAGATTTGGCGGTAAATTTGTTTCATATCCAGGTGATCCATTAAGATATCATTCCCATTTAATTGTTGATACTAGAGACTATTATAATGATGATATTGGATTATTAGAAATGAGTAATAGGGGTAGATTAGCAACAGGTGTTAAAAAGTTATGGTTAATTGCCGGTGAAAAGAAAAATTTAGGAAATTCAAAGGTTAAAGAAAAAATTATTCTAGATAATGAAAATATCAATAATGGCATCAACAATAATTATAATCTAGGACATTCAATTATTACTGATTTATTTGGTAAAGACGATTTAGAAAATACTGAGACTGTTTGCTTTTCTGTTGAATGGGCTGGTTTTGGTTGATGTATATATTAAAAATATATATATATATTTTGGGACAATTAGAATAATAATTTTCAGGTTTATAGTTTATTATTTTTTATTATTTTTTATATAATTTTATTTTGAAAATTATGGTTTTTTGCATTTTTATGGGATATAGAAGTTACATTTATTTATTTATTATTTTTATTACTTTACTTTACTTTTCTTTACTTTATTTTATTATATTTATTACTCACATTTACATTTAATACACCTATCGCATCGAAAAAACGAAGTAAGTAGATTAAGCCAACAGAATTTGAAAGGTGCGGCTGAAATGATAAGATGTTTTTTCCGCGCGCGATCTGACATTTTCTCTTATTCCACAACTAGAAGTTTCATGCGATTTTTAGTTATCAAATTCATTATAAAAGCATTAGATTATTCCCTATTTTGGTTGGTTACATATATAGACTTTTTCTAAAGTACAATAACATTGAAATTTAAAATGACAACTAAAACAAATAAAAGTAAAGTAATTATCATCGGTGGTGGTATTGCAGGTATCAAATCGTCACTTGAACTTCATAAAAATGGTGTCTCAAATATTATTTTAGAAGCACGTGATAGACTTGGCGGTAGATTACATACAATTGAAACAGAATCTGGTTTGAAAATTGATTTGGGTGCTTCTTGGTTTCATGATTGCCTAACAAATCCATTATTAAAAAAAAATTGGGAAAATGGTAAAGTTAAATTCAATTTTGATGATGGTAGATTCGAATTTTTTAATGAGAACGGTTCAATTGATGAAAATTTAAAATTGAATTCGGTTGCCAAAGAAATCACAGCATATTTAAAATACATCTGTAGTCAATTAAATGTAGAAGATGATATCAGTGTTAAAGAGGCTGTTTTTAATTATTTGAATGAAAAAAAATACTGTTTAACAGAAGATCAAATTAAATATTCTGGCCAATTAGTTAGATATTTTGAAATGTGGATTGGTTCATCTTGGGAAACTTTGAGTGCCAGAAGTATCTGTACCGATGAACATCGGGGTAGAGATGCAATGGTTTTAAATGGTTATACTACAGTCTTTAATGAAGAATTAAACGAATTAATTAATTATTCAAATTCTAATAATCAAGAAGGCTTATTTAGAAATGGGTTAATTAGATTAGAAAAAATGGTTTATAAAATCCAGTGGGATAAGAAGAGAAGAGAAATAGCTGTTTTTGTTAAGGATACTAAAACAAATAAATCAGAAATATTTTATGCTGAATATTTAATATGTACAATTCCATTAAGTGTTTTGAAATTGAATAATTCAAATGAGATAGGAAATATCGAATGGAATCCTCCATTACCAAAATCAATTACAAACTCATTAAAAAAAATTACTTTTTCAAATTTAGGTAAAGTTTTTTTTGAATTTGATAAACTATTTTGGTCAGCTGAACCTGATAGAATGTTATCATTAGCAAAAGAAGATAAAGAAATGACCAATGCAATAATTAACAATGTTAAAAACTATCAATTTTTTAAAGGTACAGTGGATAAACCAATTGACTTAAATATTACACCAAATGGTCAGGATTACACAATTTTATTTATGAATTTATATAAACCGACTGGTAAACCAGTTTTATTGGCATTGGTTTCAAGTCCATTGACTCAATATTTAGAATCTGCAACTAACACTGAAATTTTCAATGTATTTAAACCAGTTTTTGCAAGAATTTCAGGTTTAAAAGAATCTGAAATTCCAATTCCAACTGATATTAATACCAGTAAATGGTCTCATGATCCATTTGCTAGAGGAAGTTATACTGGTATTACAGTTGGTGATGATTTTGAACCGGCTTTAAAAGCATTAATTGAGGCTAAAGATATTTTTGATGGTAAAGGCAGAGTTAGATTTGCTGGTGAAGGTGTTATCGATGATGGTAATGGATGCGCTCATGCTGCTTGGATTACTGGTGAGAGAGAAGCAAACAATATCTTGAAATTGATTAATAAAAGTAAATTGTAGCTTATTCAAATTTATCGTTTTACTTTACTTTAATATTTTGTTAAATAATGTTCTATTAGTAAAAGTAATTGTAACTGTAACATATACATAAAAGAGAAGAGAAGAGATGAAAATAAGATAAGATAAGATGAAACAAAATAAAATAAAACAAAACAAAAAAAACCCTATAAATACTACATGATGATACTAATAATAAAAATGATGTAAAAATTAAGATAAAACAAAACTATTTTACTTTATTCAATAAGGTCTAAAGCCACCTCTTCCTCTAGCTCTACCTCTAAATCTGCCCCTAAATCCAGCTCTGCCTCTAAAACCTCCTCTACCTCTAGCACCAAAGCCACCGCCCCTACTAAATCCGGGTAAATTTGTTCTCTTTTCGGTAACTTTTAACATTCTACCTCTAAACAATGTATCATTCAATTGTAGAGCATTTGGAATTGAATCTTTATTGGAAAATTCAATATATCCATAACCTTTTGGATTACCTGTGAATTTATTGGTCATTATTGTAATTCTATTTATAGCACCACATTCATTAAAATAAGATTGTAATTCTTCAGGGGTTGAACCAAAATCAACGTTACCAACAAATATGGATCTACTATCAATCTCTTGTCTTTGTTCAACACTCATATGAGTATTTGGATCATCTTGTTCGGATGCTTCTCCACCAACCATATTAACATCATTGGAGATTTGTTCTTGCATTTCTCTTAATTTCTCAGCTTCATGTTCCATTTGAGCCATTCTTGCCTTTAATTCTGCAATTTTGTTTTCTTCATCTGCAGCTGAAATTGATTCTGATTGAGTTACCTGCAATTCTGTCTTTTCATTTATTTCTTTTGGTTCTTTCGTATCTTCAAACATTCTGGATATTAGGCTGATCACTTGCTGCAATAACGCAATATTATAGTTAATTTTGAAAAATAATCATAAAACTGGAAAAATCAGAAGTGAAATAACTTCCTTAAAGGCACGTGATGGTAATTTGACAGAATTTATTTTTTATTAATGCGCCACTTTAATATTTTGTTTATCTAGAAATGGGGCGCATGCCTTTTATGCTTTTTCCCTCTAAGATAAATTAAATTTTAATGAATTCATCGATAAGCGGTATAATATAATAATATTTTCTTTGATTTATATGAAAATACATATATACATATATTAAAAAGTTTAACAAATGCATCAATAGAATATTCAATATGATTTTCACTTTTGCTATCACGATAATATATCTATTTTCCTATATTCTTTCAAAGAACCACAAGGTGATTGCTTCACCTATTATTCAAAATGTTGACATATTTAACAATAATGACCAAGTGCCCACGTTATCTATTATGGATATTCTTTCGTCAAACGAAACTTTCACAGATCTAATATTAACGTTGCAAAGGAGCGGTATAGTGGATTATATTAATGGGTTGGAAAATGTTACATTTTTAGCACCTATTAATGCTGCATTTGATAAAAATAATCTACCATATTTGTCAATGAATAAGAATGATATAAATAAGTTTATAATTAATGGTACATTTTTTCAAAATGATATTAATGGTGTACAAATATTGAATACTTTGAATTTAAATGGTTCACCTTATATAGAGGAATTCCCAATTCCGATTCTCTTGGATAATAGAGAAGGTACATTTTTCATTGAAAATGCAAGAGTTACAATTCCGGATAATTTTGCAGTATCGGTAGATTCCGTTGTTGATGGTATTGATGAATTACTTTTTGATCCGAAAGAAAGTATTTGTGATTATTTTGAAAATTCTTTAAAAAGAGATACAGGACTAGAAAATTTTCAAGTTTTTACTAGATTTTTGATAAATGAAGATTATTGCAAAAATATGAAATTAACAAATCTAACAATTCTAGTTCCTTCGGATTCAATTTTAGGTTTTAATAATATTGAAATAAATTATCTTCTAAATCGTAGAGGTAAACATGATAAAGATACTTTCCTTTCAAATTTTCTAGCAAATGGTTTATTTGGTGGTAATATTGGTAATAATACTATCTTCACAACAGATATATTGGGTAATGAATTGAATATATCTTCCAAGCTTTTAGGTGATGAGATAATAGTTAATGAGTATTCACATTCTACAACTGCAAATTATTTATTATCAGATGGAATAATACATTATTTTGAAACGGGAATATTTAAAAATCCAGTTATACCAATTTTTAATCCAAGATCTTATTTAATTGGTCTAGATCAAGATGATTTTGTGGATGAACTTGATTTTAGAAATTTATCTCCAATGATCGATAATAACACAATTGAACAAACACTTTTTATTCCCGAACATTTTAATTTGTTAAATTTTAAAAATGACATCCATACTTTAGGAAACATGAAAAATAATTTAATCTATCATTTTACAAGAGGGAAATTAAATTTAAATAAAGAAGTTTTAATAAATTCTCAATTTTGTTCTCAACCTTCACTAGGGCATTGTCAAAAAATAAAAATTGAAAAACGTAAAGATGGTAGTTTTTATATTAATCATCATTCTAAAATTATATCAGAGAAAATTGAAATTGGTAATACATATATATATTTTATTGAGGAAGACATTTTATTGCCTGAAAAATTAGAGATTGCATTATCTTCCATAACAGGTTATTCTAAAACTATTGAATTTCTTAAATATTTTGGTCTTTTAAAATTTAAATCAAATAGCGGTCATGGTTATACAATTTTTCTACCAACAACTAACGCTTGGAAAGGACTAGATTTAACTTTAGATTATCTATTAAATAATCTAATGGATTTAGAATTAATTGTTAAAAGTCTGATATTAAATGATTTAATCTATGATGATTTTGTTGGCTCTAAGAATGTAACGACACTGATTGATTCAAATATGAAATTAGAGAGAAAGTTTTCAAATAGAACTTCTTTAAATATTAATGATAAATATGAAGTTCCATTTTCTTTTGAAAAAGAGATTTTATTTTCTGATGGTATTGTCCATCCAATTGATCAAGTCATATTACCAGATTCTTTATCTATCTCTTTGTCGGATTTAATTAATACAATTGATAGTACAGAATTTGAAAAAATTTTAGAAATTGTTGGATTATCTGATGTTTTTAAGAGTGGAAATAATTATTCAATTATTTTACCTACAAGTAAATCATTAGTAATGGAAAATATAACTTCTGACACAAACAATATAAAATATCTTGAGAAATTTGCCCGTTTACATATTTTACCGGAGGATTCTTTACAAAAAGTTTTAAATTGTGAAGATGAGATTCCAACTTTATTAAACGGCACACATTTATCTTGTAGAGAATTAGCATCTGGTGGATTGATGTTGAGTGTTAAAGAAGGAAATGATCATGAAGTTCGTATATTAAGGAAAGGTATTAGTACTTTTGGAACTGGTGTATTATTAATTGATAGACCCATCAATCCTTCTTGGATGGATACAGGTAATGGACCTCTTCGTCTTCACTTATCAGTTATTGCCATTCTATTGGGTATAGTTATTGGTGTGTTTATCATTGCAGCAATTATTTCATGTTGCTTAGTTTTAACTTTCAGTGATGAGTCCAAAGGTTCGAATAAAAATAGTGACGTTAATGTTGACTCCACCAATAATAATAGTGAAAATACTCCATTACTTGAATCAAACTCTCAAAACACAGCTACAAATATCAAAAACTGTGATACTACTCTTGATAATTGTGGTACTCATGACCATGTTCGAAGGGTTTTAGGTGGTAAATCTAACGTTAAAGAAACGCCGATATTTTCGGAACAATATTCCTCACATTCATCAAGTCGGCCCATTGATGTAAATTATAATGTTTAGTAAAAAATGGTTTTAAAATTTAATTTTTAGCTTTTTTCCCGATTATAAGATATCTTAAATATATTTTCCAATTACAGAGTTGTTTATGTTTTTTTCTATCTCTTTTTTTTTCTAAATATATAATATGTTTATAAAAGTTTTATTTATAAGGCAATAATGAAACAAAATATCAGTTTATATCAAGTGCAATCTTAAACATATCTAAAACGGCTATATAATGACCTAAGATACCTAATAACACAAAAACATGCCATATATTATGTGAGTTCAAAATGTAATCAACCCAACCAAGAGATGAAAATTTACCATGATGTTGCGTTTTTGTTGGTGTCTTGTTTAGATAATCTTCAAGTTTACCAGTGCGATCCAGTTCCATAATGGTTTCATCAGAGATTTCAAATTCATCAATAATAACATCTGTTCTCCATCTTTCAGGAATTAAAGAACCATAGAAAATAACGCCTGATAAATACCAGATAAAGCTTTTTCTAAGTGGGATATAAAGTTTCCATGCACGTAGAAATCCTGTCTGATAAGCAGCTGAAAAAAAAGCAGCAATACCTAAAGCAGATAATGAAAGAAAAAATAATATACGAATTGGTCTTGATTCTGGTTTATCAAAATAAGGAGACCAAGCAAATATAACACCAACAATACCAGAAATCAATGAGAATGTAATATATCCAATCCTAAGCCATGGATATTCATATAAGGCAATGTGTTCTGTAGTGATAATTGAAGCAATAATTAAAATTGTAATACCGGTATAATCAAAACATGCAAAAGTACATCTTAGGTACAGCGTTGAAATATTTGTATACGTATGCCAAATAACAGAAAAAAGTAAACATTTTAATGATGCAACCAAAAATAAATACATAATTGCATGATCTGTGGAACTAGTGGCAGCATAGACTGAGGTATTTGGAAAATGGTAAAACATTAGGTAAAGAATACCAAACGCACCCAATAAATGTGACCAAATATTTGCACTTTCATTATGGCACTGGCAAATACTTTTCAGAGCATGTTTGTGTGTAGTACTGAATCTGTAACCGAAAACAATAAACTTGTTTTCTCTCCATTGAAATGGTAATTCATAGAAATTTAAAAGTCTAGTTCGACCAGCAATTAATGCTTTTTCATAATTGTATAATGTATCTTTTAGTTCCCTTAATCTTTCTTGTGGGTGCTTTGGCATAATATCGTAAGTTCTTTCAAATTCTTCAATTCTTTCGTCAAGAATATGTAACCCATCCCAAATTTTTTTAATAGTAGCATTATCATCTTCTTGAATACCTTTACTTTCTCTCTGCTCATTGGCATAATAATTGTCCAAAATTTGACCTAATGGATGTAAATTTCGGTCATGATTTCTTGCCATTTGAGTTTTAATTGATTTTAAAGTTTCAAATAATAAAGAATCTTTCACTTTGGATCCATCCGGGTTCTGAGTTAAATAGTTTTCAAATGATTCTAATTTTGTTTCTAAATTTGATAGAAAGTTATCCAATTTATTTAGCAATTTCTTTTCCAGCGATGATGAAGTGGATAATTGCTGATCAATAGCCGAACTTGTTTCTGCTCTTTCTGGAGACATGGATTTTGATCTATTAACCTGTCTAAGGGCGTTATAAGAAACCGACATATTTAATAAATATATGGTATGTTATTGTAGGTATTTGATTTTGTTTTGAGATAGACAAACTAACTGAAGTATGAACAGAAACAAGAGAGAACAATGTACAATTAAGAATGAAATGAAGTTCTCAAAAAAATATGTCTCGAAAAAAAGAAGCATATAAAGATTTTTAATTTTCCGTATTATTAGATTCGAACCCGTGACTATATGGTATAAACTTATTTCCAAGTTTGCATACAAAATAGAGAGTTGGTTTCATCCATACATACTATATCTTGATAGAGATTAATAGGTCTAAACTAATAAATAGTCGTAAAAAAATAACATAACGAAAAGTGATGTAAAATCGAAGATTGACTCAGAATTAAAAGATAACAATAATAACAAAGTAAAAGTAAAGTAAAACGAAAGAAAATAGAATGTATGTCGTTATTTTAAAGGGGATGGGCATATTATAAATGATATGATCTAAAATTATATTATTCTAGTAATTGGTGAATTAATAAATTAATGACATAATTTTTACAGGTTCCAAAACGGTATGTATTATATTATCTGTTAATTTTATATCATTAAATTATATAAAACAAAAGGTACTAAATAATTTAATTTGAATAATGTTGTAATTTATAATAATTTTTTCTTTTTATTAGAAAAGGAAGAACTTTTAGAAGAGCCTCATATCGGATCAATAGCGTGAAAACATACATAGTTTCATATTCTGGTATAATGGCGGATAATTAAAAAAAATTGCTTCCACAGAAACGTCAGCTATAGATGTGGTTCGGGAAGGTAGAGTATACTTCTACTATCTACCTCCTAAAAGAAGCGGAAATATTACCTGATGAAAACTCAGATAAAACTTAAAAAGAGTAATAATATATTTTTTTATACAAATATATAAAGGATCCCTCCTCCTCTCAGGAAGATGAAATAGTAATTATATATAAAATATAGAAAGGGGATACGTGAGTATTTATAAATGAAATTAAAATTAAACCAATCGGGACGGATACCGATCAATTTTGTTTCAAGTCTTTACACAAGAAATAATTATTTCTTCTTGTTTGTCTACTTCAACTTGTTGGAACTTGAAGGAATTTACATTTTTAGGCAATTATTGTGAAAATTAGGTATAATTTTACAAGGCTATAGTAATTAGAAAATGTTATTAATAGAACAAACTAAATGGCTCAATAACATTAATAATTAACTCAATAATATTGGTAAATAACTCAAGGCTATTAATAGTTTATTTGAATGCTATTAATAGTTTATTCAAGGCTATTAATTAATAGTTCAATGTTGTTATAAATAGCTCAGTGCTATTATTAAATAATTTATAATTATATAATCGAAACATAAATAGGACTAAGTTTCTCTTTGTCTCATTTATGAACTAAATAGTTTATATAAAAATTATCAATTAACATACAAGATAGTTGAATACCTCACAATTAAATCTTAGCGATAAACCTATAATAAAAATAATTACTTCAATATATTAAATAATATTTGTTTCATCTTAATATTTAATATTTGTTTCGTAGTCTTATTGGTCTCATACCCATATTAATAACATTTTCTAATTACTATATCTTTACGAAATTATTTCTAATTTTCACACTCCGGTTCTTAGGTTGATAGCAATAAAGTCATTCCACTATGCATAACTTCTTTAGATGGAGCCAATGAAATCAAAGAAGTTAGAGCCAATAATAACTTATATATAGCTACATTCATTTAATTAGTCATTATGAGTTTGTCTAGAATAAAAATATCAGAGGACGGTTAGCATTCCTGGATATCTCCTACCTTAAGCACAGTTATAAGTTAACTAGTACAGGTAGACTTGCCACGTGATATCCCCTCTAGCCTGATTAGAGGTCTTGAACAGTAAGATGAGAACAAGATACTTACTGTTTGTTAATTAGCTAAAATGATAATATGTAGTGTGACTGGATGTAATGACTATTACTAGTTTATGATATTTATAATAATTGGAATCCTCTCTTCAAAGAAACTAACTAAATATACAAAATATAAAAATATAAGTGGAATATTCCATGAACTTATACAAAATCTCTATTTTGGTATTTAGGAGAATGTTTAATAATTATCCAATCATAATCATACTCTACTATTCAACACATGCGTGATTTATCGGATTTTATGTTCTTGGAATTAATTCTGCATGGAACAAAGTTTGTTGACATTACTAAATTTAGAATATGATACTGATATGTTGACCGGCAACAAAATCAATGTCATAACCATTTTAGTTATGAAATACAATCTATGTTCTAACACCCCCTTAATTCAAGCAACTTAAACTGATTTCAATATCTTATCTCGTATGTGATTCATAACTTTAATATTAACAGGTTTTGTTAATATGTCCGCAAGTTGATCTTCACTTTTAACTTGAGAAATGTCAAACCATTTTAATGTTTTGAACCTTTCAATAATACTCTTTAACCTCACCATATAATGTTTTGATTTGGATGAATAATTAGCAAAAGTGACCGTATCTATAGCAGATTGGTTATCCACATAAACAATGGGTTTATTGATTAAGTTATTTGTGTCACCAATAAATTTCATAAGTTCTTGGAACCATACAAGTTCATTTGTACCAAGTATTAATGCTTGTAACTCAGCTTCAGTGGAAGATTTGCAAACTAATGAAGTATATTTAGCACTCCAATTTACAGGACCATTGTTGAGAAGTGTGATAAAAGCATTCATTGACTTTCTGCTAGAAATATCCTGTGCATAGTCACTATCTGTATAACATATTAAACGTTTGTAATCATTATGTGATTTTCCGTACATGATTTCATATTGCCTAGTAAAATAACAGTAATTAGCAACTCGATATAATTGTTTAAATAGTTTTGGATGTGGATATTCAGCAAATCTAGCAAGATAATTAATAGCGTAAGTGATATCTGGTCTCGTCATTGTAGATAGATATAAAAGTACTCCGGTTATACTTCGATATTTAGTAATTGCAGCTTTAAGTTCTGATTTATTCATTTCAAGATGTTCATTATCAATATCAAAATAAAAATTTGGAGTTAATGGAGTTTGTATAGTCTTCTTTGGAATTGATATTTTTAGTGATTTCATAAATTGTTCTATATAGTTTTTTTGAGAAATTGATATTTGAATTACTCTATCTGATTTGTTTTTAATTACCATTAGATCCATGCCTAAGAATTTTTGACTGCCCTTGTTGTTTGGATTGATTGTCTTTACATCATATTCAGCCTTGAGTTTATCAAGAACAAATGATAACACACTTTTTGATTTAGCGGTAATAATGAAGTCATCCACAAATATGCCAATAACACAGACAATGGTATTGTTCTTTGATAGTCTAAAAGTTGATGGAAAACAATAGTCAGTTTCAAATCCAATTTTTGCCAAAAATCCACTAATTGTTTCATGCCATAACCGTCCAGATTGTTTAAGCCCATAAAGTGCTTTGTTAAGCTTGTATAACGCCCTCTTACCTTTTGGATATTTCCGATGAGTAACACCTAAGGGAGGAGTAATATACAAAGTGGTATCAATTAAACTATTGAGATACGCAGTCTTAATATCGATCTGTTGGAAATACCAGTGTTCAGAGGAACAATGTGAGAGTATTAATCGAGCAATTTCAGGACGGAGAGTTGGAGAGAATGTCACATTGTAAGTATCAATCGTTTGTAAATCACCTCGAGCAACAAGTCGGGCTTTAAATGTACCATCTGATTTTACAGCGAAAACCCAGTGTGTTGACACAGTTTTCCTCTTGTAATTTTCTTTAAACTGTTGTTCATCGATGACTATGGGTTTTGGTGCCCAAGTGTTGGATGTACGATGAGATTCTAATTCTGAATTGATAGCCGTAATCCAGCGTTGTGAGCTTGGTCCATTGATAGCATCGTGGTATGATTTTGGAATGGGAATCAGGGTAACATTATTAATTGATATATTGAAATGATTGATTAACTTTGGAGCAATGTATTGACGTTTGAATGGTAATGGGTCAACAACGATGTCTTCTTGACGTTTTCGTTTTTGACCTAGTAAACTGGAGAATTTTCGCGTTGTGAGCGGCAATGACTGAGTTTGTGGTTCATCTTCTTGAATATTGTCTTCTTGGTCGGTATAATCAGTTTCTGAATGACTTGACTGTTCAGGTTCTTGAGGACCAGCGTCAACAGATTGTTCTAGATCCGTGTCATAATCTTCGTCTAAATGGATTTTAATTATGGAAGCATCATTTGGAGGATCCATGGATGGAGACGAAGACATGAGCAGTCCATTATCAGACGAGTTACCTGTTTTGGAAGGCGAAGCATCAGTATTCATTGAAGGCTTAGTTTGTACTTCTGGAGAAGTATCACTTGAAGTATGATCAGAATCATAAGCAACTGAGTCATTTTGGTCAGAATCTGAACTATGAATTGAAATGACATCTTCATTGGATGAATTTTCATTATGAGTATCTGTTTCTGAATTATGTTCATTTGTGATAGTTGATTGATCTTGTGTGATTTTGGTATCATCAGCATTTTCTAAATCTATATCTGGTTCTGAATTCTCTTGACTATTACTTAATGAGTCCGATGAGTTGTCCAGGTTGATATCATCTCCGTTATTTTCATCATTTAATGGTTCAAAAGGAGAGTTGGATAAATCATCATCTATAAAATCTTGTGGATATTTCATTATTGACGTAGGTGAATTTGTGGATTGATCTTGATAAGACATCATATAAAGTGAATTATTTGGAAAAAATTGAACATGTCGACTGTATTCAAAGAAACCTTTTGATAAATCACCTTGTTTTTTTAGGAACGAAAATTATATGACCAAAAGTATCTTCATCATATCCAAGATACATACCTATATGGGCTCTTGTCTGCAACTTGTCACCGTCATAAGGAGGTATAGTCACAGCACATTTTTTCACCGAATATGTGTAAATGTTTGCAATCTAGAGGTTTATATCCGATTTTATTTGCAGGAGAGTCCTTCAGAGATGAATTGTATACGTAATTTCTTAGATAGGTACTGTACATAACAGCATCAGGCCAAAATTGAGGTGGAACTTTACCAGCATGCAACATGGTTCGGCAGTCATTGAAAATTATCAAATTGATTCGTTCTGCATTTCCATTTGAAGCAGGAGTATAACCTGAAGTATAATGGTGTTCTATACCTTTGTTTGTAAAGAATTCTGAGATGTTGTTTGTAAAATATTCAGTACCTTTATCTGTGAAAAATTCTAAAACTCGATGTGGATAGAATTGATTGTTTACCCAATTGACATAATATTTCACTTTATCATATACTTCAGTTTTGTGAAACATCAGAAAAACTTTGGTAAAACCAGTGAATGCACATTTGAAAGAAATGAAATATTTGTGTTCGTTCTTGTTGACATATTTATTGTTAACTTGAGCGACGTCACTATAAACTCTGGCAAACGGTGTTTTGGATGTATACTTATGTTTTGAAAATGGAATTGCATCATTTCTACGAGCCTTCCCTAACTTACAAGCGACACATCCATCTTCATTGATAATTTTATTTAATCCCTTTTTGTCTCTGTCATTTGCAACTATAGTCTTGTGATTGATAGATTCAAGCAATGAACGAGCATTTACATGACCGAAACGCAAGTGAAGATTATTGATTTCTAACGTATTTTTTGACGATAAAAAATGTTATCCGGGAAAAAAGTAAAGCTTATTATGAACTTTCAATGGAATGGTTACACCTTTATAAGAAATGGTTTTTAACTTCGGTTTGACGGTTGTTTTATATTGAATCTCAGCATTTAATATATCCTCTTCAGCTAAAATTGTTCTTTTAGCACTGGGAAAGAATAAACATGGAATTGAAATAAAGTTACCGTCGAAGTTTAGGATAATATAACCAATTCCTTTAGCATAAATTTGACTACCATCGAAAGATTCAGCAATTGAAGTGTTTTGTTTGTCGAGATCTTTATAGTTATGAAGTAATTTCTTACGTGGGGTAATACTACCATTAGCACCAGAATCAATTATTGCAAGTGTGTAGCCTCGCAACTGATCTAGTAACCTTAAGAGTGGAAGTATTATCAATAATCTCTGAATTGTTAATTTCCTTGATTTTTTTGAACTTGATTTTATCGGCTCTCGTTCTAGATGAACGGTTTTTAGATGTGACAACTGAATTTGATTGCGTTGAAATTTGTGAAGTAATTGGTGGTTTGCCTCTCTTCTGAGTGTAATCCTTCCCGGCATCTGCAGAAGAGAGTTGAAATTTAATACGTTTGTATTCTTGATTGATATCTTGTTTGTAGTCCTCAATATTTTCAAAATATTCAGACGTGTCTGTAATTCCACCAAGATCACCGTCCAATTTTATGACATAATTTTTATAAGGACCACCTAAATTTCTAAACAGAATACCAGCAATAACATTTTCGGTAATGTTAACATTAGCAAACTTTATTTGTTGATTTATTGTATAAACCTTTTGAAAATATTCATCGATATCATAATAATTGAGACCTAATTTCATTTTATTAAGGATGGATTTAAAGTTTTCCTCAGTTGGATTATTACCAACCGCACGATCTTTAAGTTGAAGCATGATATCAGCAGCAGATATACCCTCGTTTTCTGGTAAAAAGTAATTGTTATCAACAATGTAATGAAAACCTGGTTCAACTGTTGATCTAATCATATCGATTAACATGTCTTCTTTCTCTGTTTCCATGAAAAATGATTTGTTTTGGTCTTCAACATTTTTGACAAATTCTTCATAATTGTTTTCAATTAAGATTTTCTTGAAATAAGTCCAATAAACAAAATAATTGTAAAAATCAAGACCTTGAGTTTTCTTTAGTTTCGGAACGGTTTGAAGTTTCTTATCAAGTTTGGATTGGATATCCCGCTCATTGATGGAAGTAAGTAGGGTTAAAACTTCACTCAATTCATCAATCCTTTTATCTCTGGATTTGATTTGTTCAGAAAGTTGTTCAAATTTGTTTTTATTGTCCAAAGATAATTGAGCAATGGATTTTGTTAAATCTTCAATGTTTAGTTTAGATGACATGATAACTGTATATCAAACGATTAAATTTCAAATGTTAGTAATAGTACAATACACATGATGTTCAAGATGCTCCCAGCATGGGTGCCATATCAGAGGACGGTTAGCATTCCTGGATATCTCCTACCTTAAGCACAGTTATAAGTTAACTAGTACAGGTAGACTTGCCACGTGATATCCCCTCTAGCCTGATTAGAGGTCTTGAACAGTAAGATGAGAACAAGATACTTACTGTTTGTTAATTAGCTAAAATGATAATATGTAGTGTGACTGGATGTAATGACTATTACTAGTTTATGATATTTATAATAATTGGAATCCTCTCTTCAAAGAAACTAACTAAATATACAAAATATAAAAATAAGTGGAATATTCCATGAACTTATACAAAATCTCTATTTTGGTATTTAGGAGAATGTTTAATAATTATCCAATCATAATCATACTCTACTATTCAACACATGCGTGATTTATCGGATTTTATGTTCTTGGAATTAATTCTGCATGGAACAAAGTTTGTTGACATTACTAAATTTAGAATATGATACTGATATGTTGACCGGCAACAAAATCAATGTCATAACCATTTTAGTTATGAAATACAATCTATGTTCTAACAAAAAATGAACAATTACAGTTAATTAGTTGATTGCAATTGAATCCGATGAATTTAACTCAGAGAGAATAGATAATAGATAATAACTAATGAAGATTTTGTTGACCTTTGTGTATAATTGGAAGGTACTCTTCGTTTAAGCTTAACTCCGTTTTTAAGTACTTTTGAGTAAATTTTGATTTCTTTGATTTCGTAAAATGACCGGGTGGCCAAGCTGGTTAAGGCGTGCGACTGTTAATCGCAAGATCGAGAGTTCAATCCTCTCCCTGGTCGATTTTTTTATCTCTTATCAAGACGGGTTAGCTTCCTGGATATCTCCTACCTAAATAAATAAGCGGAGGATTAAGTTAATCTCACAGGATGGTTGGTTACAGATGTGGTTCTGTGAATAGATAAGAAAATACTTACTATTGGTGGTATGTAAAGTAACCGATGGATTTAACTCAGAAAGAATAGCATAGCTTATATACACGGTTAAATGAAATTATCTTCATCCATTTTATAATAATTTAATATCCAATTAAATGTCTATATTTCTTTTAACCAATTAATCGTCATTAACTATGTGTACTTATCGGACATTATTTTCGGATTTTATTTTAAGGGTATGTGCACATTAAAATAACAATAATATGGCTTAAAATAATATTATTTCAGTAACCTGTGAATTAATAAATTAGACACACTTTTCATACGTTTCAGCATATTCAATTTTAAAAGTTCTCTTATTCAAGAAAGAAAAAAAAAAGATTGTAAAATAGTAGCTATAAACAGTAGGAAAAGGGAGTTTTTATATAGCTAATTCGGATTCAATTGTAATTGTAATTGTTCATTTTTCTCCTGACAACATCATAATATCCAATTAAAGGAATGCAGCTTTGTATAAATTATTATTGGCTCAGTTACTTTGATTTGGTTGTATTAGGACATAAAGGATTTTATATTGAAATCCCACATCTCCGCCAGTAGGGTGAGAGGTTATATGTAATCATCTATTTCCAACAAGCATACACGATGATTAGCATAACCCTCACAGGAGGAACGGTTACGGATGTGGTCCTGAAGATAGATAAGTGCTATACTTACTATTAATGGTTTGTAACCGTATTTAACTCAGATGTAATATAAATATAAGAACAAGATATAATGAAATTGTATTTAATTTTTTTATATAAAAGATCTCCTCCTAAGAGAAAAGAGAAAGGTAGTAAAACAAGTAGAAATTAAAAAGTAGGAAAAGGTTGTTTATATAGCTATTTCCAATTCAATTGTAATTAATTGTGATTGTACATTTTTATTCTAGACAAACTCATAATGACCAATTAAATGGATGTAGCTATATATAAATTATTATTGGCTCTAACTTCTTTGATTTCATTGGTTCCATCTAAAGGAGTTATGCATAGTGGAATGGCTTTAATTAATACCAGCATAAACATCGGAGTAATTAACTAAGAAAGGAAATTTCTCCAGGTTCCAACAGGTTGGACTCACTTCAAGGAGTTATGCATAGTGGAATAGCTTTAATTAATATTTATAAAAGACCAGAGAACTGTTTAACAATGAAATTATCCAGGTTCCAACAAGATAATTACTGTTAATTAGATAGCTAAACCATTGTAATGTGTGACTAGAGTGCAATGAACTATTACTGAGTATTTTATAATTGGAATCCTCTCTTAAAAGAAACTATCTAAGAAATATATAAAATGTAAAAATGTGGAATATTCCATGAACTTATACTAAATTTCCATTTAAATATTTAGAGAAAATATTCAATAACTCGGCAATCGCAATCATAGTTTAACAATCGAAAATATGCGATTTATCACATTTATGCTGCAATTATTTCAAAATGAAACAAAATTTGATGTCATTACTTAGTAATATCAAAATATTTTTGACTAGTTTAAAAAAATGGGGTCAACTGGGAATTGAACCCAGGGCCTCCTGCACCCAAAGCAGGAATCATACCACTAGACCATTAACCCGATTTTGAGTTTGAAACGAACCCTGCCGAAATGATGATGGATAAATTGTTATAGAATTATCTGTTGAAATATGTGATTTAAACATTTCTTAAATCATATAGTATCAGAGGACAGGTTAGCTTCCTGGATATCTCCTACTGTCAGAACATAAATTATATATCATGAGTTAATAGACATATTATTGTGAAAATTAGTTTTAATTTTACTGATTATGGTAATTAGAAATTGTGAAAATTATGTTAAATTTTGAAAAGTATGATAATAGCAAATGTTTAATAGTTGAAGTCTAGAATTAATGGATAAGTAAGTCTAGATAAATCAATAGGTAATGATAAGCGAGATGATAGCTTATCAAGATAATGTATTAGATAGCTTATCGAGATAGCTTATCAAGATAGCTTATCAAGATAAGAGATTATTAATAAAGGTAAAACAACCGATCATATTGATGAAAGGTCTGTACTGATGAATAATAATTTTATAATTAGAATAATGTGAAAATTATGTTAAATTTTGAAAAGTATGATAATAGCAAATGTTGAATAGTTGAAGTCTAGAATTAATGGATAAGTAAGTCTAGATTAAATTAATAGGTAATGATAAGCGAGATGATAGCTTATCAAGATAATGTATTAGATAGCTTATCGAGATAGCTTATCAAGATAGCTTATCAAGATAAGAGATTATTAATAAAGGTAAAACAACCGATCATATTGATGAAAGGTCTGTACTGATGAATAATAATTTTATAATTAGAATAACATAAATAGAACACAGTTTCTATTTATTTAATTTATAACTTAAATAGTTTTTATAAAATTATCAATTAAAATACAAGATAGTTGAATACCTAATTTAGTATAAATCATATTAAATAACTTCTAATTAAAACAGATTTCCAATCTTTTAATCCAAATTTAAAAGACTTAATAAAACAATATGACATACCAATTCCAATCAGATTTAAACGTTGGAAGCTAGCAAAAGCTGTTGTGCTGTTCTAGCACGTAATGCGCCAAAAGAAAAAATCCAAT